>CM016621.1:140689296-141289296 GCA_005393395.2 Gossypium australe | reverse complement strand
TATTTATACTTAGGGTTCAAGGGTATGGCCGGCACACACATTAATAAAATAAGGATTGAAAAAAGATTTGTACTTGTGACCTTAATCTAATTTCCATGTTTTTCCGTTTATCAATTAACCACTAGGCTATTTCTTATTGAAATATTTTTGTAATATTTATTTTAAAAACAAGGTGTATCACATACTAGGGTTTGAGGCAAAATTTGTAAAATAATAAAAATGGTGCAATAAAAGGGATTTGAACTTTGGTTTCAAGTAACACCTCATTAACACTTATCCAACAAACCAATACCTCATTTATTTTTTAAAAATGCACAAATAATCTAAAAAATTAGGGCATGACCTCTCTCTCTCTATTCACTAATCCGATTCTATTAACACCGATTTTTTGGGGTGTTACGATAAACACTGGACCTATTGGCCAAAATGGTTATTATTAGGTTTTGGATTCGATTCACAGATTCACTAGTAGTGTAATTTATGTGGATGTGCGAGTTACGAACTAAAAATATAGCAATATAAACATAGCCAATATAAACATTTTATTTATATCTTTTCTTCGTTATCGTAAGATACATATCCAATTGGCAAATTTAAGTAAGCATTAAGCAAGTTATATCAACCTAAGCAAATGCAGTATTTCCCTTGAGGGCCTGAAGCACAAGTTGCACTAAGGAATTTCTCATGCAAAATCTTTTTACATGCAGCAATACATTGATCGAGAGTGCATGGATTGAGCTGGATCCCGAATGCACCTTCCGCAAGACTCGGACTCAAAACTAGCACCCCCATTGCCATTGCCATGACAATCAACACTAACTCAAACTTCACCCCTTTAGCCTCCATCGGAAATATCTTCAAAGTTCAACAAACCCCCCTTTGTTGCTCCCTACAACAAAAAACAACAGATCTGATCACTTTAACAATAACTACAACTTAATGTATTATCAATTTGGACCTACTAATAATATTATCAAAGTAAAGAGAACAAATTATGTTAAATTTAACATAGGAAAAGGACTAAAACTATAATAAAAATAATGTACGAGCCCAAAATTATCCGGGCCCGTTAAACCAAGAACAATACCCAGATTGCCCGGGCCCACTAAACTAAGCCAAGCTTACAAAAAAACCAAACCCACAAAGCCCGACTATTAAACCCCAGATTTAACCCAATTTACAAACAAACAGGCCCAATTACAAAATAAAAATAGCCCGAAACTAAAGGTGCCAGGAAGAAGCTAGGGTTTTGGAACCCTAGCAGCGCCGCGCGCGTGTAGACACGCGCTCCTCCACTGCCGCAACCCATGTGCGCTCCATCGCAAGCGCCCCACTGTCAGCCCCCACCCTCGCGCATGCTCCGTCCACTACCGCGCCCATACCTGCGAAAGAAGAAAAAAACGACAGCAAATGTGGCATAAACAGCAAACGAACCTTGTATTTTCAATGTTTTTTTCTAGTCGGCTATAAAAGCCAATCCAAGAAACATGTACGGGGGCTCTTTCTTTTTTTTTCGGCAATCAATCAAAAAGCAAAAACAAAAAACAGATTCCAAAACAAAAAATTCCAAAACGCGAGTCTGATCTTAAATATTCGAAGGTATTATTTTCCTTTTTTCTTTTTATATTTTGAATCTTTTTTCTTCGATCCTTTCATTCACAAAATATATATATTTGAAGTATAAAAAAAAGAAAAACAACAAATAAAAAGGAAACGAACCTTTGCGAATTCCGGCCACCGCGTGCGGTGGTCGGCGACGGCGGCGCCACGCGACACTCCCCACCGAAGGCTCTCCCCTGCAAAGAAACAGAGAGAAAAGGAGAGGGGAAGCTCTTTTTTTTTTAAAAATGAACTGCACAAATGAAAAAAAAAAAAGGAGAAAACTGATTTTATAAAGAAGCCAACACGGCGTCGTTTTAGCTTGGGTCTGCAGACCTCAAAACGGCGCCGTTTCGTCATGGATCGGACGGACCCGACCCGACCCGACAAGATCCGCGTGTTTTTGCTTTCGGGGATATTTACGCGCGCGGTCCTTCCGTTTCTTTTGTGTTTTACAATCAAGTTTTTTTTATTTCCAAATTTGTCCCATGAACTTCATTCCTTCATAATTTGGTCCCTTTCGTGCTATGCGTTTTGGAGAAAGGGGTTATTAACCATTTTAGTCCCTCCTCCTTTAGCGCATATTACAATTCAGTCCTCCCATTATCTATTTTGTATAATTTGACCCGAAATTTCTATTTTTCACGCGATTTAGTCCATTTTTAATTTATACCATTTATTTCTACCATTTCAATATGTTTATTTTAATTGCTATTAATTATTTAATACTAAATTTATTACTATTATTATTATTATTATTATTATTATTTGCTTTATTCCTCTCTTATGTTATTATTTCTATTATTATTATTTTACTATTACTTGTATATATATACTTACTATCATTATTATTATTATCATTATTATCATTATTATTATTATTCTTATTATTATTATTATTACATCTACTATTACTATTATTCTTATATTCATTATTTTATTATTACTTTGTACATATATCGTATATTATTGTTATACTTACGTTATTTTTTTGTACATATTTTATACCATCGCATATTATTATTATTATATTGTTATTATTATTAATATCCATATTATTATTATTATTATAATATTACGTTATATATTTTGGTATTATTATTACTACGCTAATTACTATTTTTAATATTTTTATTATTATTATTTTATTATATTATTATATTTTCCATTGCTACTATTATTATTACTATTATCATTGTTGTATTGTTATTTGTATATACTAGCTTTATCATTATTATCGTTACTATATCTATAATAGTATTTTGTACATAATTTATGTTGCATCATCACTATTCATTGCATGACCCTATTCCCATTTTCAAATCACGTTTCTTTAAAACATTTTTTTTATCAATTTTACTCTAAAAACAAAAATTTTCAAAACGAGGCAATATTCCGTGTTTGGAAATTCGAGGGACCGTGCCCTATGTGTTGGGTCTCGGTTCTCTTGCTTGACCAAATGATGAATGACCTTTTGATATTTTAATAAAATGAGTATTAGGGATTAAGAGACGACCTTGGAGTTGAGGATTGAAATTATCGTGTCCTACGTATTGGATGTGATATTTGGTCCCTTCGAAACAAGGAAATCTTAATATTCTAGGAAGACTCAAACATTTCCAAAAGACCCAAATTTCTAAATTCATTTCTAATTTTGTTAAAACTTTCGACATTGGGACATCAATTAATCAATTTGGTACCGATTTTCGGGCGTTGCGAGGGTGCTAATCCTTCCTCGCACGTAACCGACTCCCGAACCTATTTTCTCAAATATTCGTAGACCATAAACCCCGTTTTAGTAAACCGAAATGTTTTATTAAAACAAAGGTGATCCGATCACACCTAGTGAAAGGTCGGTGGTGACTCCCGTTTTTTAGTCATTTTCAAAACCCAAGTTCGATTCCCGTTTTTGTCAAAAAATGGTTTCGACAGCTTGGCGACTCCACTGGGGACCTAAGAGAGTCAGGCCGTAAATTGATTGATTTTTGTCCCTTTGATTTAGAAAATTGTTTTGAAAAATCGTGTTTCTCTTTGACACATTTGTTTGTGCTATAGTGTGGAGTCTCGTGAAATACTTTGGCATTGCATTACATGACCATCGCGGTCACACCCTTAAGTGGGAGTGAGAAGCTACTCTTTCGTGAGGTTTTTACCTCCGTGCAAGATAGTGGATCGCTTCCGGGATACATCCGTACCTATGTCTTCGTGAGATTTTTATCTCCGTGCAGCCATAGGGAAATGTATTCCCCTGAACTGAACTCGGTCCATATGAGCCTATAATGGGTGAAGATCGAGGAATCTGCTGGTTCAGGTACCCATACTTTAGAACCAAACCACATGTAGAAGAACCTAAGAGCCCGTTGTAGATAGAACCGTGCAAACCCTAGTTGTTACCTTAAATACGAGTTTGATTATCTCCTGTTTATTTTAAGTTCCTTTTGTACCTGAGATTAACTTGTGGTGTTTCATTTTCATTGCATGGCATTTCATTATAGAAAGGGTGTTGATCCGCGTTCAATTACTAGATAGAAAAGCTTGACATGGAAAGGGGGTTTCTCGATAGAGTGGAGGATAATGCGGCTGTCCAAGTGTGGTCCGAAAGAGCACAGCAAGAAAAGGGAGATAGCCTGACAGTGGGGCATGAATCGGAGTCATGGGATTTCACCCGCGTCAGCGTAGCTCAAAATGACTTGCGGGAGTTAAAGGAAATATGGGATTCCTGGTGCAATGAGGACAAACAACTGTTCTACCATAATTACGGTGATCTGCACTATCTGCTGTATATCAAGATAGACGAGTACCTACTTCGAGCCATTACTCAGTTTTGGAACCCCGCCTATAGTTGCTTCACTTTTGGAAATGTAGATTTGGTTCCAACTATAGAAGAGTACACAGCCTTGTTTCGATGCCCGAGAATTCAAACTGACAAGGCATATTCAAGGTTCGCTAATGTGTCGGCATTCTCAAAAAGGCTAATGAACATCACAGGAATGAGCGAGCAATGGATTACGGCCCGGATCAAACAAAAAGGGGATTGTAAGTGCATTCCATAGAAACACTTGAGGGACTTGATCTTGGCACATCCTGATAAGAGAAAGAGGGTCGACGTTTTCGCTCTAAGCATCTACGGTTTGGTCATCTTCCCCAAAGCATTAGGGCACATAGAGGATGCGGTTTCGGACCTATTTGATAAACTTGACAAGGGAGTCACACCTGTCCCCGCAATCTTGGCCGAGACCTTCAGATCGTTGAACGCTTGCCGAAGAGTGGGCGAAGGAAGATTCATGGGATGTGCACAACTGTTGCTTTCATGGTTCCATTGCCGTTTCTGGAAGATGGAAAAGGTCTCATGCAAAATCTTTTTTGAAAACTACTCCCCTCTAAAGGAATTAGCGGATACGCCAAGGCGAGACGACTTATAAGGAGAAAAATGGATAGAGATCCTCTAAAATTTGCAAGTGGAAGACGTAGAATGGAAGACTCCGTGGATGATCCCTGACGAAATCTTGTATCGATGCGGAGAGTTCGACTGGGTCCCTTTACTCGGGATATGGGGAGCTGTTGGGTACGCCCCATTGCTAGTAATGAGGCAGTATCAATCGAGGCAATTTATACCGGCGACACACGGATTAGCCCAATGTGAGTTTTCATACAAGGACGATAATTATAAGAAGAAAGTCCGTGAGATGTCAGATGCATTGACTCAAACTCGGAAAATGAAGAGACTCGCCATAAGGCCGATGACTACGCCTGAATACGATCAATGGTGGGTCAAAAGAGTCAATGACAACGTCCCAAGGCCAACCCAAGGGAATGCTCGACCAATAGAAGAGCAGCTGCAAGTAATCCCGTCTGAATTGGAGATTATCAAACAAGATTTCGAGAGAAGAAGCCGGGAACTAGGTAAAAGAATAGAGCAGCTAGAAGAGGAAAAGATGCAGTTGGGGTTAGATGTTGACCTCCACAAGTTCGAGGCCGAAAAATTGAAGAAAGGCAAGAATAAGGCCGAAGAGGATTTGGACAGCTTAAAGACGGACTATAAGAAACTACGCTTGTCCATTAGAACTGCCGGTTTGGGGAAGACATCGGAACAATGGCGACGGGAAATTAAAGAAGAAAAGTCTAAAGCCGATCAGTGGGGGAAAAAATTTCAAAATGCTCGAGTACGAGAGGATGCTTTGAAAAAGAGCCTATTAGAAAACCAAGGTGAAAAGGAGAAATTACGCGCCCGAGTAGCAGAATTAGAAAGGTCACTACTTTTGCACCGTAGCCGCAACTCGGTAGTCGAATTAAGAGCTAGTCAAAGCAAAATCGAGGAAATGAGAGGAAAGATAGAGGAGCTCGAAACTGCACTACAAGATAGCAAAATTCGGTTTGAACTCCTTGAAGTGAACAATGAACACTGGAAGGAGCAGCTCCACCGTTCCCAGGAACAGATCAGAAACAGAGACTACGTAATGGGCGAGGCCGTGGCTCAAATCCGAGAGGCGGCCGATCATTTGCAAACCTTGGCTGTTCGGGCTGACACGTTAAGTCTGATATACGAGTCAGGATCGGAGCGAGGCCAAAGTTTAGCTTGGCTTCTTAGGAAAGTTAAGGATTTAGGCATTAAGGCAAAGTCGTATATGTAATCGTCCGTTCTATGAAAGGAAATTCGTTTTCTAGTAAAGTTTATCTAATGGGATTGAATCAAATCAACACCTTTCTGTCTTTTTGCATTTCATAAATTTTGTAAATTTTGCATTTCATAAATCTTGCATTTCATACACTCGCATCACAATGCATCTCATCACATCACAAGCATTGAGAGAATCTGACTAGTCGGAATTATACAGAAGAAAGAGAGAGAAAAAGGGGGAAACCTGAAAGCTGAACATCCATACGGCACCCACACTAAGATAAAGAAAATGGATCAGAAACTAGAACAATTCCAAAAGGAGATGAGTGACCAAATGGAAACACAGATGCAAGAGCACTTAACCAAGATCCAGCAAGAAATGGAGGAATCCCAGAGGGACATGAAGGCTCAGATAGCTCAAATGTCCCAACTATTGAACAGGTTCTTGGGGAAAGGGAAAAGCCCCATGGCCATCACTGGAGGGGAGAACGAAGATATTCCTTCAGAATCTACCCTGCCGCAAATGCCTTTGCAGCACGAGGAACATCCTCGAAGGCCACCTGTCACAATTAGGCCTCAGCAATGCCAAGCTAACATTAGATCTCCCATGAATCTCCAAATGGGCTCAGGATCCAACCCAGGAGATGACCTTATCAACCCTATGGTACCAGATTTTGATGAAATGGAGAAAGAGAGAATGAAAGTCGAACCCTCAATGCTAATGGAAGACCGCTACAAGTGGTTAGAGGAGAGAGTCGAAGCAATTGAGAAGTCTAAAACTCGTTACGGGGTCGATATCAAAGAGCTAAGCCTGGTCCCAAACTTAGTGCTTCCACCAAAGTTTAAAACTCCAGATTTTGAAAAGTACAATGGGACCAGCTGCCCGGGAGCACACCTGAAGATGTTCGGTCGACGAATGGCGGGATATGCTGATAATGAGAAATTATTAATACACTGCTTTCAGGATAGCCTGGTTGGGTCTGCGGCCAAATGGTACGATCAACTCAGTAGTACCCAAATTAAAACATGGAGGGACTTAGTTCAGGCTTTCATGAAACATTATGGCCACATAGCAGACATAGCTCCTGACAGAGTCACTCTCCAAACTATGGAGAAGAGACCAAGCGAAAACTTCAGGCAGTACGCGCAACGGTGGAGAGAGGTAGCCACACAGGTCCAACCACCTCTTTTAGAAGAAGAAGAGGCCACACTCTTCATTCATACCTTGAAGGCCCCTTTCATCAACCACATGTTGGGAAGTCCTATGACCGATTTTTCAGAAATTGTGAGATGCGGGGAAAGGATAGAGTACGCAGTCAGATGCGGCAAGATAGAAACAGGGGAAGGCTCCAGAAAAACGACTCTAAAGAAAAGAGAGGGTGACATAAATAACGTGAATGCCCGTGACAAAGCCGTCACCCTGAATCAACCTAAAACTGTAATCACTGATCGTTCAAGACTGCATAGACAAGAACCTAGTGCAAAGCCGAATGTAGAGGAGCTCCAATTCACTCCGATCTACATGACGTATGGGCAGCTGTACCAAAAACTATATGACACGCATGTTGTTGCCCCCCATTACCTACAGCCCATACAACCCCCATACCCTAAATGGTATGATGCGAATGCGCAATGTGAATACCACGCTGGGGTTGTCGGACATTCAATAGAGAACTGTCTCGCCTTCAATAAGCTGGTTGAAAAACTTATCCAAATGGGTGTGGTAAAAGTCAATGGCACAGAGCACCCATTACCCAACCATGCTAATAACGGGGTGAACATGTTGGGGGAGAAGGTAGGGAAGAAAGTGAAGATGAACATCGATGAAGTAAAAACCCCGCTGAGATGGGTTTGGAGGCAAATGATAAGCCGAGGCTTAATTGCCCAACGTCCGGGGGGAGAGATTGAAAAAGCGGGGGATTATTGCGAGTTTTACGCTAAAACGGGCCATAATATTCAAGAATGCCCCATGTTCAAGACTCTCATTCAAGGTCTCATGGATAACAAGGAGATAGAATTCTACGAAGAGATCGGAGATCTAGAAGAAGGAGAAGTTCACGCGTCAGAAGAAGGATCGGCTAGGAAGATCTACGGGGGCAATCATCCCGCAGTGATTATATCACGACCTAGAGTGGTCGAAATCACACCAAAAATAGAGGACGACATATCGAAAGAAGGGACGTCTAGGAGAGTCTATGGGGGCAACTACCCTGCAGTAGTTATATCACGACCTAGAGCGGTCGAAATCACGCCAAAGAGAGAGGCCAACATATCGAAAGAAGGGACGTCTAGGAGAGTCTATGGGGGCAACTACCCTGCAGTAGTTATATCACGACCAAGGACGGGGGAGACTGAAATATCGATCACACCGAAGGTCACAATTCAAAAACCCACGACTACCCCCTACAAAGATAATAAAAAGGTACCTTGGAGCTACGATTGTAGGGTAGAAATCCCTGGAAGAGAGAATCCGGTCAATGCTACAGAAGAAGATCGAGATGGAGGCTTCTTTACACGTAGTGGGAGACGTTACACCCCAAACACGAGTGCGGTAGCAACTAAAGGGAAAGCGGTAGCAACTGAGCGAAGGGAAGAGGGAACCATCGAGTCCGAAGCATTCGTCAACGTGCCCGTGACAGAGAGCGACGCCAGGGAGTTTTTAAAATTCCTTAAGCACAGCGAATATAGTGTTGTGGAGCAGCTGCACAAACAGCCCGCTCGCATATCGGTGCTGGCCTTGCTCATGAGCTCAGAAGCTCATCGAAATGCGTTGATGAAAATACTGAATGAAACATATATCGCGGGGGATATATCTGTTAAAAAGTTGGACCGTCTCGTCGGTAATATAAGCACGGACAACTTCATTTTCTTCAATGATGACGAGATACCTTCAGGAGGCATGGGATCTACAAAAGCCTTACACATAACCACGCGCTGCAAAGGGTATACGTTGCCAGGGGTGCTAGTTGACAACGGATCAGCCCTAAACGTATTACCTCTATCCACACTGAATAGGTTACCTGTGGATAGCTCCCACATGAAGGCATGCCATAATGTTGTGAGAGCATTTGATGGAACGGAGAGAAAGGTCATGGGGAGAATCGATATACCTCTTCAAATTGGCCCAAATACATATGAGGTAGACTTCTTGGTGATGGATATCAAACCTTCCTACAATTGCCTGCTGGGGAGACCTTGGATCCATTCGGCAGGGGCGGTACCGTCGTCACTGCACCAGAAGTTGAAATTGGTAACGGAAGGTAGATTGGTCACGATCAACGCTGAAGAAGAGATCATAGCCTCCGTTACTAGCGACGCTCCGTACATTGAGGTAGATGAAAAGGCAATGGAGTGTTTCTTCCGATCATTGGAATTTATTAACGCAACCTTCGTGGCCGAGGGCAGCAAGATCCCTATGCCTAAAATATCCAAGTCTACGATGATGAGCCTCCAAATGACAATTGGGAAGGGAGCTTTGCCCAGGAGAGGACTCGGAAGAAACCTGCAAGGAATGACTGAGGTGCCGACGCAAAGAGAAAAATGAGACCGCTTCGGCTTAGGGTTCAAGCGAAACAAAAGAAGAAAGAAGAAGAGAAAAGAAGAGAGAGAAGAAGGGCACGCCTAAGTGAGGAGGAGATCGAATGGGAGCCAATGACTTTCCCTCCTCTATCCAAAACATTTGTCTCGGGGGGAATCTTGTACCCTGACCGAGGCATGGCAGCAAGAGAAGCAATGGAAGAAATGTTGGGGGACTTAAGCATCAACGCCGTATCGGAGGAAGGGGCCGAGGAAAGAGCTTTATCTGGGATTCGTCCTTATGTTCCTGGAAGTGTTTTGGACAATTGGACAATAGAAGAAATTCCTGTAGCTTTTAGGAGTAACTCAGAGTAATGTTCGAAACATGCTCGTTGCTCTAAGCCTAGGGGCAATGAGAGACTCTTTGTTGAATAGGCATATGCTCAAACGTCTGTATTTCAATAAAATGCATATTTCGAGAAAATTTTCCTTTTACTCTCCATTCATAGTCACTCACATAAATATCCATTCTTAGATTGTTACTTCTGCGTCTTTCTTTACCTTCTTAACAGGTCTCCAGATATCAATGACGTGAGCGACACTGCTATTAACTCAGGATCCCCTTTTGAACAAGATACAGACATGGAGGATTCTCAGGATTTCGAAGATGACCAAGACCGTAACGTGTCTCCTGATTTGTTAAGAATGGTAGAGCAAGGCGAAGAACAAATCTAACCCCACGAAGAGACGATAGAAATAGGAGAAGGAAAAGAGTTGAAAATTGGGGCTAGCATTGCCGCAAAAACGAAGCAAGACCTCATCGAATTACTCCAAGAATTCAAAGACGTCTTTGCTTGGTCGTATCAAGATATGCCCGGGTTAAACACAGACATAGTGGTGCATCGACTCCCCATCAAGGAAGAATGTAAACCTGTCCAGCAAAAACTTCGAAGAATGAGGCCAGATGTTTTGTTAAAAATAAAAGAAGAGGTCAGAAAACAGTTTGATGCCGGTTTCTTGCAAATGGTTAAATACTCAGAATGGGTAGCAAACATAGTGCCTGTCTCGAAGAAAGATGGGAAAGTGCGAATGTGCGTGGACTACAGGGATTTGAACAAGGCCAGTCCAAAAGATAACTTTCCGTTACCCCACATTGATACCTTAGTGGATAACACAGCTGGATATTCTCTTTTCTCTTTCATGGACGGCTTCTCTGGGTATAATCAGATTAAAATGCACCCCGAAGATATGGAGAAAACCACGTTCATTACCATGTGGGGGACATTCTGTTATACAGTGATGCCATTCGGACTAAAGAATGCAGGGGCAACATATCAAAGGGCCATGGTGACTCTCTTCCACGACATGATGCACAAGGAGATCGAAGTTTATGTAGACGACATGATTGCGAAGTCCAGAACTGAGAGAGAATATGTGCAAGTCTTGAGGAAACTGTTCCTAAGATTGAGAAAATTCCAGCTGAAACTCAATCGACCAAATGTACCTTTGGGGCTAGATCCGGAAAATTGTTGGGATTTGTAGTCAGTAAAAAGGGAATTGAGGTTGATCCTGATAAGGTGAAAGCTATCCAAGAGTTGCCCCCACCACGTACCCAAAAGGAGGTTCGAAGTTTCTTAGGAAGATTAAACTACATCGCCCGGTTTATTGCACAACTAACGGAGAAGTGTGACCCCATATTTCGCCTCCTTAGGAAACACAACTTAGATGTATGGAATGAGGAGTGCCAGAAAGCATTTGATAAGGTCAAGCATTACTTGTCTAAAGCCCCAGTACTGGTATCGCCATGCCCAAATAAGCCACTAATATTGTACTTGTCAGTATTCGAGAACTCTATGGGATGTGTGTTAGGCCAGCATGATGAGTCAGGAAGAAAGGAAAGAGCGATATACTATCACAATAAGAAGTTTACAGAATGCGAGACGAGATATTCGCCGATCGAGAAGTTATGTTGTGCTCTGGTTTGGACGACACGGAGATTGAGACAATACATGCTATATCACACCACTTGGCTTATCTCCAAACTGGATCCCCTCAAGTTCATGATGGAGTCAACTGCACTGAATGGAAGAATAGCCCGATGGCAAATTCTGCTTTCGGAGTTTGACATAGTCTACGTAAATCAGAAGGCCATAAAAGGAAGTGCAATAGCAGATTTTTTAGCCAGCAGAGCGTTAGAAGATTATGAGCCATTGGACTTTGATTTCCCAAATGAAGAATTAATGTATGTGGCAGCCACTGAAGAAGAGGTCCAAAAGAAGGGGCACCCATGGAAACTAAACTTCGATGGAGCTTCAAATGCTGTGGGGAATGGAATTGGGGCAATCCTAGTATCCCCCAACGGAGATCACTATCCTCTTACTAGCAAGTTGGATTTTGATTGTACAAACAACATGGCCGAATACGAAGCGTGCATCCTGGGAATTCGTGCAGCCATTGAACGGAAAATTAGAACATTGGAGGTGTACGGGGATTCCGCACTAGTAATCTATCAACTGAAAGGTGAATGGGAAACAAGAGATCCCAAGTTAATCAGTTATCGAAGGCTGGTTTTGGAATTAATTAAAGAGTTTGACAACGTCACTTTCTGCTACCTCCCACGAGAAGAGAACCAAATGGCCGACGCTTTAGCTACCTTGGCTTCTATGATCAAAATAAACAAAGCAGAAGAAGTGAAGCCTATCCAAATGAGCATTTATGAGGCCCCGGCACATTGCTGCAACATCGACGACGAAGAAGAAAGAGATAGTCGCCCGTGGTATCACGATGTATTACGATACGTAAAGGACCGTGAATACCCCGATCAAGCGACCGAGAATGATAAGAGAACGTTGAGAAGATTGGCCAATGATTACGTCCTGGATGGAGAAATCCTATACAAGAGAAGGAAGGATCAAGTACTGCTGAGATGCGTGGTTGCAGTTGAGGCCAAGAAGATTCTCGAAGAAGTCCATGAAGGTGTCTGTGGGACTCATGCTAATAGATTTACGATGGCAAGACAAATCATGAGATTCGGGTATTATTGGTCCACTATGGAGGGAGATTGTATCAGCTATGCCAAGAGATGCCACAAATGTCAAATCTATGGAGATAAAATTCACGTGCCTCCTTCACCCCTACACGTCATGACATCCCCATGGCCTTTCTCTATATGGAGGATGGACGTCATTGGACCGATCTCACCAAAAGCTTCGAATGGGCACCGATTTATCTTTGTGGTAATTGACTACTTCACCAAATGGGTAGAGGCCACTTCGTACGCAAATGTCACGAAATCAGCGGTCAGCAAGTTATTAAAGAAAGAGATCATATGTCGGTACGGGATGCCTGAAAGGATCATATCTGACAATGCACTAAACTTGAATAATAGCACGATAGCGGAGGTCTACAGCCAATTCAAGATCAAACATCACAATTCGTCACCATATCGTCCGAAGATGAATGGCGCAGTCGAGGCAGCCAACAAGAATATCAAGAAAATCGTGGGAAAAATGACCGAGACTTACAAAGATTGGCATGAGAAGCTACCGTTCGCCCTTTTCGCCTATCGGACGTCAGTTAGAACTTCCACCGGGGCAACTCCCTTCTCTTTAGTTTATGGAATGGAGGCAGTACTGCCGATTGAAGTTGAGATCCCCTCCCTTCGAGTCTTATCTGAGATAAAGTTGGACGAAGCAGAATGGACTCAATCTCGGTACGATCAGCTGAACCTAATTGAGGAAAAGAGGCTAAAAGCCCTTCGTCATGGGCAAATGTATCAAAGGCGAATGATACGGGCTTACAAAAAAAAGGTTCGCCCCAGGGAATTCTATGAAGGAGACCTCGTCCTGAAAAAGATTCTTCCCATACATAAAGACTTTAGAGGAAAATGGATGCCAAATTGGGAGGGACCATATGTAGTAAAGAAGGCCTTCTCCGGTGGAGCTCTAATCTTGACGGAAATGGATGGCAAAAGTTTGCCGAATCCAGTAAATTCAGATTCAGTCAAGAAATACTTCGCCTAAAAAAAAAAACTGGAGAGGTCGAAGTGAAAACCCGTAAAGGGCACTTCGTGACTCAAGGGGTTTTGGATTGAAAACCCAAAAATGGGCGATCCAAATCATCGATTGGAGGGAGTATGTGGTAGCTTCACTATAACTGGAATTAACAAGAAGAAGAAACGTCACGACTTGGGGGGCATCAATGAAACCTTTTTATCCTGCCATGCACCTATCGAGTACAAAAGGAGTCCTCAAGAAGTTTTGTGCAGAGAAACTCATGCTATGATATCTGGACACTTGTTCTTGTCTTCTTCATAACATGTTTAGCTAAATTTACCTTGTCAAAATCTGATCTTTTGGTCAATCTATTCATTTTGAGCCTTACTCTCGATATCTCTTATGATTATACTTTTAAAGCACTTTTCATTGAAATAACGATTAATGGACCACTAGTATTCAAACTAAGAGAGTTTCGCATAATACTCTGAAAACTCCTAATTGTTACAAGAACCCAAAGGGGGAGCAATGTTCAAAACTAATCAGGTTCATGGAGGAATCGAAACCTAAAATGGTGACCCCCCCAAAGATATCGATCAAACCAGGAGGCAAGATGATCCGTCACAAAGAGATCATTCTCATGCATTCATTCACATCCAATTAGGGGCATTCGATTCATTCCGATCATTGCATCCTAATCATAGTAGCACATGTAGATAGGGGCATTCGAGTCATTTCGAGCATTACATCAGCATCATTTTCTAACAGGACAGGTTCCTCAAAGAACGGTGTAACAAGTTCAGGTGGAGCAAATTGAAGATTGATAACCTCCTGAAGGAGGCAATATAAAAATTATCCTATGGCCATCGACCAGCGGTGGACTAGGTTGAAGATTATTCTATTACCACTGACCAGTAGTGGAATAGATTGAAGAATAGGTTGAAGATTATTCTATTACCACTGACCAGTAGTGGAATAGATTGAAGACTGGAGGTCAAAGATCATTTTACTACCACTGACCAGTAGTAGACCAGGTTGAAGATTATTCTATTACCACTGACCAGTAGTGGAATAGCTTGAAGATCGAAGGATGAAAATTATTCTATTACCACTGACCAGTAGTGGAATAGATTGAAGATTGAAGGTTGAAGATTCTTCTATTACCACTGACCAGTAGTGGAATAGATTGAAGATTGAAGGTTGAAGATTACTCTATTACCACTGACCAGTAGTGGAATAGATTGAAGACCAGGTTGAAGATTATTCTATTACCACTGACCAGTAGTGGAATAGGTTGAAGATTTTCTATTACCACTGACCAGTAGTGGAATAGGTTGAAGGTTATCCTATTACCATCAACCAGTGATGGAATAGATTGAAGAGTGTTCTATTACCACTGACCAATAGTGGAATAGATTGAAGACAGAATAGATTGAGGATCGTTCTATTACCACTGACCAGTAGTGGAATAGATCGAAGATTATCCTACTACCACTCACCAGTAGTGGAATAGATCGAAGATTGTCCTATTACCATCGACCAGCGATGGAATAGATCGAAGATTATCCTATTACCATCGACCAGCGATGGAATAGATTGAAGATTATTCTATTACCACTGATCAGTGGTGGAATAGGTTGAAGATTGCAAATATTATCCCCTTGAAGACTCAACAAAACAATAAAACGGATCGAAGCCACAAGTCTTATCTCTCAAAAGAAGCGCTGGAGTGATCAAAGCAACAAGACAGTGAAATTTGAAGCTACTTAACAAAGAAAAGCACCAGAGAAAAACAACAAAGAAGACAAGACTCAGTGGATCCTGACAAATTTTGGCCTTCTTTATCTTTGCTCTGTTTTCGTTACACGACAACGTGCAAAGAGGGGCAGCTGTACGAGCCCAAAATTATCCGGGCCCGTTAAACCAAGAACAATACCCAGATTGCCCGGGCCCACTAAACTAAGCCAAGCTTACAAAAAAACCAAACCCACAAAGCCCGACTATTAAACCCCAGATTTAACCCAATTTACAAACAAACAGGCCCAATTACAAAATAAAAATAGCCCGAAACTAAAGGTGCCAGGAAGAAGCTAGGGTTTTGGAACCCTAGCAGCGCCGCGCGCGTGTAGACACGCGCTCCTCCACTGCCGCAACCCATGTGCACTCCATCGCAAGCGCCCCACTGTCAGCCCCCACCCTCGCGCATGCTCCGTCCACTACTGCGCCCATACCTGCGAAAGAAGAAAAAAACGACAGCAAATGTGGCATAAACAGCAAACGAACCTTGTATTTTCAATGTTTTTTTCTAGTCGGCTATAAAAGCCAATCCAAGAAACATGTACGGGGGCTCTTTCTTTTTTTTTCGGCAATCAATCAAAAAGCAAAAACAAAAAACAGATTCCAAAACAAAAAATTCCAAAACGCGAGTCTGATCTTAAATATTCGAAGGTATTATTTTCCTTTTTTCTTTTTATATTTTGAATCTTTTTTCTTCGATCCTTTCATTCACAAAATATATATATTTGAAGTATAAAAAAAAGAAAAACAACAAATAAAAAGGAAACGAACCTTTGCGAATTCCGGCCACCGCGTGCGGTGGCCGGCGACGGCGGCGCCACGCGACACTCCCCACCGAAGGCTCTCCCCTGCAAAGAAACAGAGAGAAAAGGAGAGGGGAAGCTCTTTTTTTTTAAAAATGAACTGCACAAATGAAAAAAAAAAAAGGAGAAAACTGATTTTATAAAGAAGCCAACACGGCGTCGTTTTAGCTTGGGTCTGCAGACCTCAAAACGGCACCGTTTCGTCATGGATCGGACGGACCCGACCCGACCCGACAAGATCCGCGTGTTTTTGCTTTCGGGGATATTTACGCGCGCGGTCCTTCCGTTTCTTTTGTGTTTTACAATCAAGTTTTTTTTATTTCCAAATTTGTCCCATGAACTTCATTCCTTCATAATTTGGTCCCTTTCGTGCTATGCATTTTGGAGAAAGGGGTTATTAACCATTTTAGTCCCTCCTCCTTTAGCGCATATTACAATTCAGTCCTCCCATTATCTATTTTGTATAATTTGACCCGAAATTTCTATTTTTCACGCGATTTAGTCCATTTTTAATTTATACCATTTATTTCTACCATTTCAATATGTTTATTTTAATTGCTATTAATTATTTAATACTAACTTTATTACTATTATTATTATTATTATTATTATTATTTGCTTTATTCCTCTCTTATGTTATTATTTCTATTATTATTATTTTACTATTACTTGTATATATACTTACTATCATTATTATTATTATCATTATTATCATTATTATTATTATTCTTATTATTATTATTATTACATCTACTATTACTATTATTCTTATATTCATTATTTTTATTATTACTTTGTACATATATCGTATATTATTGTTATACTTACGTTATTTTTTTGTACATATTTTATACCATCGCATATTATTATTATATTGTTATTATTATTAATATCCATATTATTATTATTATTATAATATTACGTTATATATTTTGGTATTATTATTACTACGCTAATTACTATTTTTAATATTATTATTATTATTATTTTTTATATTATTATATATTTTCCATTGCTACTATTATTATTACTATTATCATTGTTGTATTGTTATTTGTATATACTAGCTTTATCATTATTATCGTTACTATATCTATAATAGTATTTTGTACATAATTTATGTTGCATCATCACTATTCACGGCATGACCCTATTCCCATTTTCAAATCACGTTTCTTTAAAACATTTTTTTTTATCAATTTTACTCTAAAAACAAAAATTTTCAAAAACGAGGCAATATTCCGTGTTTGGAAATTCGAGGGACCGTGCCCTATGTGTTGGGTCTCGGTTCTCTTGCTTGACCAAATGATTGAATGACCTTTTGATATTTTAATAAAATGAGTATTAGGGATTAAGAGACGACCTTGGAGTTGAGGATTGAAATTATCGTGTCCTACGTATTGGATGTGATATTTGGTCCCTTCGAAACAAGGAAATCTTAATATTCTAGGAAGACTCAAACATTTCCAAAAGACCCAAATTTCTAAATTCATTTCTAATTTTGTTAAAACTTTCGACATTGGGACATCAATTAATCAATTTGGTACCGATTTTCGGGCGTTGCGAGGGTGCTAATCCTTCCTCGCACGTAACCGACTCCCGAACCTATTTTTCTCAAATATTCGTAGACCATAAACCCCGTTTTAGTAAACCGAAATGTTTTATTAAAACAAAGGTGATCCGATCACACCTAGTGAAAGGTCGGTGGCGACTCCCGTTTTTTAGTCATTTTCAAAACCCAAGTTCGATTCCCGTTTTCGACAAAAAATGGTTTCGACAAATAAAATAGGTATAAAAGTTCCTTAATGATCCCCCAAATAACAATGGAGGGTCATATGATAAACCAATAAATTTGAAGAAACGAGCACAAGATTAGAGATATATAAAAAGGTATATGTACATATATTAATGAAGATTCACAATCTATGAGCCAACCCCATTTTGGTTTATAATAGTATTGTGTGCTTTAACTAGGAAAGAGATGTTAAAATCTAATAAAATGAAAACAATGAGTGAAAAAAAATGAATTACTATTATTACCTTGCTATTCTTCGATGTAAAGCTTTGTTCACTGATGTTTTTTGTTTGAATATGTGGATGGTATTTATAGGTGAATAGTATACCTGAAAGGGTCAAATCTAATTTAATGAGGTTTCCATATACATATGTACAAAATCAGAAAAATATATATATATTACCATATATGATCAATATATGTTACCATATAAGATATGTTTTACCATATCTTGCATATTTATGGGTCGTAACTGTAGAACTATAAATAAATATTATACCAAATATAACTTATTTAACATTTGATAAAATCACTGTTTAATATTGTAATCTTTTTAATGATATTAAAAACTTCGAAAAGAAATATATTCAAATATTGATTTTTTTTAATAAGTAAATATTAATTTTAATATTGCTCTTATAAAACTTTGATTTCAATAAGTAAATATTGTAAATTTTTTAATTATGGTCAAAACTTATGTATTCAATAAAAGTTTCAAAAAATTATTATTTAGGAATTTAAAATTGTTACTTAAAAAAATTTCTAAAGAGTTTCATGGATATATGCCTGTGAATTCATTTTCAGAGAGATCAATTATTCGCAATGCAAAAAAGTTAAATGAAGTTACAGAATGAGGTAATGATCTATAAAATCTATTAAATCTAAGTATAAGAACTTGCAGACTTGGAAGCGAAGCTAACCAACGAGGAAACCTATCTGTTAACATGTTGTTACCTAAATTTAAAAGTTTCAATGAAGTACAATTAGTCAAAGATGTCGGTACTAATCCAAGATGGGTCAATTGATTATTCACAAAAGAATTAGGGATCTTGCAATTGAAGTTATTCATTTTTAAATCCAAGAGCTGGAGATGGTTGAGATTTCCAAGACAATCAGGAATAATCCCACTCAAGTTGATTTCGGACAAGTCCAGAACACCAAATGAACTCAATTTGCAAATAGAAGGGGTGTTTCCTATCAATTTATTCTTTGAAATGATGAACACTTCCAACTCTTTTAAAATTGGAATTTGAGGATTCAAGCAAGTTGAAAGAATTGGTCCTTGAAGCAAGTTGGAATGAAGGTTGAGATAATCCAAATTGTTTCCTGGTTATTGCTCCAAAGCAATCAAAAAGTTATGAGAAAGGTCCAAGTATTACTATCCTTCCCACCCTTTAGCTTCCCATCTGGATATTCCCCCAGAAATCATGTTATTTGAAAGATCTAAAACCTCCAACTGCGATGATTGAAAGAAATTCGGGAACTGCCTTACGCTACAACCAGAGAATCTCACAGCGCTAAGCCGGGGGAAAGAATAGTTCACATCATTGCCGCTTATGCTTAATGATAATAAACTATTACTTGAAACATCAAGAACTTCAAGACTCGTGAGTTTTGAAGGCATATCTGACTTGATCACACCACTCAAGTTATTTGATGACAAATCAAGATAACTAAGGTACACAAGATCAAAAATGGAATATGGTATTGGACCACTCAAGTTGTTTGATGACAAATCAAGTGAAGTAAGGTTCACAAGATAAAAAATGGAATACGGTATCGAACCACCAATATTATTATAACTCAATTTAGCATCTTGGATGGAACTAGGCTTCTGAATTTGGTCAATGGGACCAATTAGTTTGTTATAACTGAGGAACAACAGTGGAAGAGATGGCAGAGCAAACAGCCAAGATGGTATTTCACCACTTATATAGAGTTTTTGTATAACTCAAGTACCTCTAGAAATTGAAGCTCACTAACATGATTTGGAAAGGGGCCTTCCAAGTGATTATTTGACAAATCCAAATGGGTAATTTTTGCGAGGTTTAAGATAGTTTTCGGAAGTGGACCACTCAAATTGCATGAAGAAAAGTTCAAATAAGTTAATTTTCTAAGGTTTCCAAAAACATCTGGAATCTATCCTCCAAGTGAATTTCCATGTAAATCAACGGAAATGATTTGACTGAGATTTCCAAATGATGCTGGAATTGACCCCTAAAACCACATTTGGAAAGGTCCAACAACTCAAGGTCACTACTCCAGTTTGTGTTAGGGAGATAACCTGTGAGATTTTCATGCTCACTTAAATCTAAAACTTTGAGGTTTGGAAGCTGAGAAACTTGAGTTGGAAATTCCCTGTGTAATTAAGAATATGAGAGACTTAAATGTTCAAGTGATGAAGACAAGTTTAGAAAGGAAGTAAGTGCAACATCAGACATATCTACACCATTAAGTGTGTTGGTGTTTAAACAACAATTAACAGCAGCAAGCAACTATGACTTGAGCAACAAGGCTCGAGGCTTGCGTTTGAAGAAAGAAAGAAAGAACAAAAATTTGCAAGAAGAAGAACGAGAAGCAAGAATGAAGCATAAATTTTGAATGAAATTCAAGTTTTTTTTCATTACAAACATCATTGGCATACAGCCATAACATATAATGGATTATGACAAAAGAAATTAGAGCAAGTTTCTACCTAATGTCAACCTAATCCCACTAATTTGCATAGAAACTTAAAAAACTTAGCTTGCACACATTATATTGCTGATATAATCAGCTCAATCAACATCAAATCACATAAAATATTAACCTAACATAATTCAAAATGAACTAGACTAAGTTACATTGTCATTGGATTACAAAACATCAAAATGAGAACCTAGTTCACATGAAATAATGGTTCCAGCACCGCTAGACTACATGAGCTGCTTCTGGATGTTGCATGGGTTGCATGGAGGGCCATATTCGAACACTCCTCCTTGGACTCTATGTAGCAAACTCCTATTTGATCTCTCAATTTGCAAAACCTCGATTTATTGAGAGCTTTTGTTAAAATATCAGCAGCTTGATCTTCAGAGTTGCAATGAATCAATTCGATTTCTCTAGCTTGCTCCATTTCTCGAACAACAAGGAGTTTAATGCTAAAATGCTTGGTTCTTCCATGGAAGATAGGATTTTTGGCAATTGCAACTGCTGATTTATTGTCACAATAGATCTTTGTAGCACTATTTTGATTGAGGTTTAAATCAGTCAAGATTTTTCTAAGCCACTTGGCTTGATTTACTGCAGCAGCAATAGCAACATACTCAGCTTCTGTAGTTGATTGTGCTACCAAGCTTTGCTTCCTTGAACTCCAACAAAACATGCTTGAACCAAGAGTGAAAGCATATCTGGAGGTACTTCTCATATCATCATTCGAACCAGCCCAATCACTGTCAGTGTAACCAACCAATTTCAAATGCTCAGCTCTTTCAAACAGTACACCAAAGTTCAAGGTCCCTTTGATGTATCTGAGGACTCTTTTAGCAGCTCTATGATGATTTTCATTACATCAATGCATGAATCGAGAGAGTAAACTCACAGCATACATTATGTCTGGTCTAGTGGCTGTTAAGTATAACAAACAACCTACTAAACTCCTATAAGATGATTCACATACCTCTTTAAAATCACCTTGGCTCGATAGGTTTTCACCAATAGCCACAGGAGTGCTTATTGCTTTGTAGTTTTCCATTGAAAACTTACTTAAAATTTTTATAGCAAAGGCTTTCTGACTTAGATATATTCCATTATGAGTTTGTGAGACTTCCATGCCTAGAAAGTAGGTCATCAGCCCCAAGTCAGACATTTTAAACATATGTTTCATTTTTGTTTTGAAATCAACCAGTATAGCTTCATCTCCTCCTGTCACCAACAAGTCATCTACATACAATGAGACAATGAGACAATGAGCTGTGTTTGAAGTCCTTCCCTTTTAACATACAGTGTAGGCTTACTGATGCTTCTATCAAACCCTAAGTTGGTCAAATACCCATCAATTCTGCTATACCATGCTCTTGGAGCTTGTTTCAAACCATACAAGGCTTTGTTCAGTTTGTACACCATATCTTCTTTGCTAGTCACCTTAAAACCTTGTGGCTGGTCAACATAAATTTCTTCTTCAAGAAATCCATTGAGAAAGGCTGATTTTACATCTAGCTGGTGAATTTTCCAACTCATTTAAGCTGCTAATGCAACTAGCAATCTTATTGTATCGAGCCTTGCAACTGGAGCAAATGTCTCCATGTAGTCCAAACCATATTTCTGGTTGAACCCCTTCACAACTAGCCTTGCCTTTAGCTTATTTAGACTTTCATCTACATTTTGCTTAGCTCGATAAACCCACTTGACTCCTATGACCTTCCTATTTGCAGGCCTTTCAACCAGCTTCCATGCCTTGTTCTTCTCGATCATGTGTATCTCATCAGCCATAGCTTGCTGCCAACCTTGGTGTGCTTGAGCTTCTTCAAAGCTACTTGGCTCCATAATGGCCACATTTGCTTTTTCATAGACCTCAGCCAAAGGTCTAGTGCCTCTGACTGGGACATCATCAATGTCTATTTCTGGACTAATTTGTTCAGTTTCTGCTTGGCCAGGCAACAAATCATCAGAGATTGCTTCTACCTCATTCTTCTCCCAGTTCCAGCATGCTTTCTCATAAAAAAACAACATCTCTACTTACTTGAATATTCTTTGTTGAAGGATCTAAGATCCTAAAACTCTTCTTAACTGAGCTGTAGCCTACTAGAACACAAGGTTGAGCCCTCTTTGACAGCTTGTCTCTCTTCATTGATGGCACTTGAGCATAACATAAAGAACCAAAGGTTCTAAGGTGAGCCAATGATGGCTTGAACCCGAACCAAGCTTCAAATAGTGTATTGCTAGTCAAAGCCTTGGTTGGAAGCCTATTTTGCAAATAAAAAGCAGTGTTCACAGCTTCTGCCAACAAGGTTTTTGGCACATCCTTTTCAAATAACAAGCACCTGGCCATATCTAACAAGCTTCTATTTTTCCTTTCACTGACCCCATTCTACTGAGGAGTATAAACATTTGTCAACTGATGTTTGATGCCAGCATTAATGCAAATGGCTTGGAACTGAGTTGAGGTGTATTCCATTATCTGATCTAAGTGTCTTAAGCTTGCAACCTGTTTCTGTTTCAGCCTGTGCTTTAAACTTCAAAAACACATGAGACACTTCTGACTTTTGTTTTAGAAAATAAATCCAACAATATCTTGAATAGTCATCAATGAACAAGATGAAGTACCTGTTTCCACTGAGAGATTCAGTCTTCATGGGACCACACACATTAATGTGCACAAGTTGGAGTTTGTCTGATGCTCTCCAAGCTTGATTTGATGGGAAGGGATGCCTTGCTTGTTTTCCCAACTGACGTACTTCACAAACACCTTCAGTAATCATAGATTTGGTGAATTTTTCAACTAGGCCTTCATTGATCATTTTGGACATCGATTTGAAGTTGGCATGCCCAAGTCTTTGATGCCAAAGTTTGGACTCATTGATCGTGGCTGTATAGACCGAGCTTGAGTTGTTTGTCCAGTTAACAAAAAAGCTTTTATCAACCATTTTGATTGACATGAGCTTGGATCCTTATGGATCACTAATTTTGCATTCCTTGTCCTCGAACACAATAGCATAGCCCTTGTCTAACAACTGAGCTATGCTTAGTAGGTTTCTATCAATCTGAGGCACCAACAGAACATTTGAAACAAGTTTGTTGCCTGTAGGTGTGTGTATCAATACATCACATTTGCCTTCTGCCTCGATGAAGTGACCATTTCCCACCTTGACCTTGGCCTTGAAGCTTCTGTCTATTAACTTGAAAATAGCAGCATCTGGTGTCATATGATTAGTGCAACCACTGTCCAAGAGCCACCCTTTGTTGATTTCCTCTTTTGCAGCTAAGCATGAGACTGTAAATACATGTTCTTCTGGTTTACTACCTTCTTCAGCTACTCGAGCCTCAGCCCTTAGCTGTTGATATTGTGCCTGCATGGGTTTGCCTTTGTTTTTGCAAACCTTCTCAACATGGCCCTTCCTTTTGCAATGTTGGCATATTGCATCTGGCCTAAACCAGCATTTGTCCTCAAGATGAACTGGTTTTTTTGCAAAACTTGCAAAGTTGCTCACCACTTCTTGTAACATCAGGCTTAGGCCTATTCTTCCATATCTTTTTGCCTTTGTAGGCAGTATTGCTCGAGGATGGCTTTGTTTTGGCTTGGAAGGCACCTTCTTGGTGTTCTTCTTGTCTACTAGCTCTCCTTTATTCCTGAGCATATAATGCATTGATTAGCTCAGTTAAGGAGATGCTAGCAAGGTCTCTTGAGTCCTCAAGAGATGAGATCTTGGCTTCATATCTCTCAGGCAGTGTTGAGAGCACTTTCTCCATGATTCTTGCCTCACTTAACTCTTCTCCTAGAAACCTTATGCTATTGACCATAGCTGTTATCCTGTCTGAATACTGCTTTACTGTCTCTTCTTCCTTCATTTTCAAATTCTTGAAGTCACTTCTAAGGTTTAAAAGTTGTTGCTGCCTGGTTCTTTCAGTGTCTTGGAACTCCTCATTGAGCTTGTCCCAGGCCTACCTTGGAGTCTCACATGTCGTGATCCTTGTAAAGATCACATCAGTCACGCAATTTTGTATGCATGACATGGCCTTGTGCCTTTTGGTTCTTTCTTCAGTATGCTGCCTCATTTGAGCCACTGTTGGATTAGCTCGAAGAGGAGCTGGCCCAGCATCTGAAGTCACAACCTCCCGCAGATCGAAAGCCTACAGGTAAGTCCTCATTTTGACCTGCCAAATGTGAAAACCTTCACCATTGAAGACTGGTGGTGGAACTGGTGAAAAATTGGCAGCCATTTGTCTTTCAAAGTTAAAATATAATAGGTCCACAAAGAATATAGCTCTAGATACCAATTGTTGGTGTTTAGACAGCAATTAACAGCAGTAAGCAACTATAACTTGAGCAACAAGGCTCGAGGCTTGCGTTTGAAGAAAGAAAGAAAGAACAGAAATTTGTAAGAAGAAGAACGAGAAGCAAGAATGGAGCATAAATTTTGAATGAAATTCAAGTGTTTTTCTTTACAAACATCATTGGCATACAGCCATAACATATAATGGATGATGACAAAAGAAATTAGAGCAAGTTTCTACCTAATGTCAACCTAATCCCACTAATTTGCATCGAAACTTAAAAAACTTAGCTTGCACACATTATATTGCTGATATAATCAGCTCAATCAACATCAAATCACATAAAATATTAACCTAACATAATTCAAAATGAACTAGACTAAGTTACATTGTCATTGGATTACAAAACATCAAAATGAGAACCTAGTTCACATGAAATAATGGTTCCAGCACAGCTAGACTGCACGAGCTGCTTCTGGACGTTGCATGGGCTGCATGGAGGGCCATATTCGAACAAAGTGCAAGGTTTCTTAATTTGGTCAAGTTTGTTGCAAGCATGTCTATTAGAAGTTGGCCCTCCATGCAGCCCATGCAGCACTAAGGAAGCAGTCCATGCAGTAGCAAAGGTGGCTATGCAATCGTGCCATGCAGGAGCTATTATTGCATATGATAACTTGTGCCATTTTGATCAATTTGTAACCTTCACTTAGTGTAATGTAATTTAGTTTCATTTGAACTAAGTTAGGCTGATATTTGATGTAATTAGGTGGTGATTGAGCTGACATATCAGCTTTGTTTAAGTTTACAAGTTAAGCTTTGCTTATTCCAATGTAATTAGTGGGATTAGGTAATTTTTAGGTGAAAGCTAGTTATGATTTGCACTGTCTATAGCTGATATATGTAATGGCTGTAAGCCAATGTTGTAGTGTAGTGAAAAACATCAGATTTCATTTGCTTAAGCTCCAATTTTATCTTTGCTTCTTGTTTTCTATTTTTGCTCCTTAGCAAAATTCTGTTAGTTTTCATTCTTGCTTCCTTTGCAAGTCTCCAGCCTTGTTGCTCAAGCTTCAGCTTATTGTTGCTGCTAGTTGATCTAAACACCAACAATGTCAAAACCTTCGCAATCAAATCTTGAGATTAAGTCAAAGAACCCATTAAAAAAGAGATCAAGATGGGTCAAACTCACCAACTGGCTAAAAAACTTCGATGAGATGGTGCCATTGAAATCATTATCAGGAAGGTTGAGTCGTTGGAGTCCATTAACGTTAAACAAGTTGCTAGTGTTCTCTAGAAGAGAGCCTCTAAGGTTGTTGGAACTCAAGTCAAGCCATTGGAGGTTGTGAAATTGAAAGAGGCTGTTGTTTGCAAAGAGAGAACCAAGAAGGCAACTCTGACTAAGATCGACGCCGATTACATGACCAGTCACGTTGTTGCATTTCACTCCCTCCCATGAACAACAATCAATTCTTTTGTTGATATAATGTTTTTTGAAATATAATGTTTAAATATTAGTTAGAAATATATATATATATATATATATATTGATAGAAAAGAAATATAATAAACACAATATTTGACTATTTTTGAAATATTGATGGTTAAATTGACGTTTTAAAAAGGTTGAGGATTAAATTTAACTCAAAAGAAAAATAAAGACCAAATTGACAAAAAATAAAAATATTGAAGGCTAAATTTGATATTATACTTAATTTCCCTCTACTTGTCTGATTTAAAAATTAAATTCCTTTTAATAATACTGCTAATTTATTTATGTTAAATTTAATATGTGTTACAAATTAAAATTTTATTTTCAAATCATGTTTTTTAATACTAAAATTTCACACATGGAAAAAGTTCATTAATAGTGTTATCAATTATACTTTGATTTTCAAATCAGAAAAGTAATTAAAGAGACTAAATTTTAAAAATTGAAAGACTATAGGTAGGGATCAAGAGTTAATTAAACCAAAATTTTCGTATTAAAAATTAGGCATAATGATAAATTTAGCTATTACCATTTAAATTTTTTTGTCAATTTGATTCTTATTTTTTTAGCTAAATTTGACCATTAACCATTCAAAAAATTGTCAAATCACTGTTCTTTAGCAAAATTACTGACTAAACAATAATTTTTTTAAAGAAAGTTAGCATGGCAATCCACATACAGTTCATGCCGACATAACATTACTTGTCTTATATGTCATATTAACATATAATTTTAAAAATTAACGATAAAAAAATTCTAAATTATAAAAAGTTGATAAATTTTCAAAAATATTAGCATGAAAAGTATACGTGAATTGACATGATGACTGGTATGTTTAAAAATGTAACATTTTAGTCCGTATTTCCATTAAAAAATCAACCCGACTCTTTTTCAAAAGGTTGAAGTTCAATTTGACTCCTATTAAAATGTTGAAAGATAAATTTAACTCATAAAATAATAATAATCAAATTGACAAAAGATATAAACCTCCAAAAATTAAATTTAACAAGCATGTGATGGGATATGGATGGAATTATGATAATTATTTCCAGGATGGTAGGCCTAGAAGACTAGACTGGTCAAAGTCTTTGAAAGTTGAGTGCTCATTGCGATTTGGTTAAGAGGAATTTAAGGCTTTGAATTTTGGTTTAGATGTTTTGAAATTAATGGTGATTACATATATTTTTGGAAGCAAAGTTTTCTTTGAACATTTTCATTATAAAATTTGATTACATCTATTTTTTTTTACACAATACTTATAATTTTTCATACGCTCTCCAATCTTTTTTTTACACAATACTTATAATTATTTGTACGCTCTCTCCAATCTATAAATAAGAGAGTAATGTGTTTCAGCGCACTCAAACTCGCATACCCATACATTAATAATAATACTCATGCCAATCGAATTAAAACTCAATTGACTTTTGAAAGAAACTTTTAAATATCTGGGGACAAGTATTTTGAATTTGTTTTACTGTCGGTATTATTGCATTCTAAGATATTTTTTACACATCCGACTTATAAAATAAGTCAAAGAGAAATAGCGCTTAAAGTAGGTTGGAACCAACGTTGAGCATTTCCAAACTCTTTCCTGGAAATTGCTCCAAATTGATAAAAAAAAGTTAAGAGAGAGGGTCTACTACTCGGGCCAGTTAATTTAAGGTTAGATTTTACTAGTGCTATTAGCTGGATTTGCAACAACAATGCTAGTCAATGCTCTGAAAAATTATGAATGTTTAATAAAAATTGATGGTATTTCAACTATGAAATTCATCGATGCTCTTAAGTTGATGATACACATAATAAAAATTTAGGTTTTATGTAAGTTGATGGAATGAGTTCAAATAGTTTATTGGTCTGACGTTCACTTTCTTCAAAGATAATCCGTGTTCGAATCACAGATATATCAAAACAAAAAAACAAAACATTGCAAAAGACACAGATAGAGAATCCAGTCTTTCCCTGTCTATTGGAAATTTTGATTTCGAGTCTCTCTCCCATTCACAGAAGCTGCAACAAATAAGCTGAACTCTTACTTTTTGTTTTGAGACCTTGACTTCCATATTTTCTTCACTTACCATTTCATTGTTTACTTATTTATTTTATTAATAATAAGTTACTATAGTTTCATTCAATAGATAGTTTTCCATAATTTAAAAAAATTCATATTGTCAATATTAAGAACACCATAATTTTTTTACTTATCTGATATACCATGCATGCAAAGCAATAATAACAACTAGATTTTGTGTAACGACTTAATTTTCAGTGGTGTCGGAAATGGTGATATGAGATCACTAAATCTGACAAGTAAGATTGAATAAGGTAGTAATTGTACGTAATGTATAAGTGTATGAATGTTTGGTGAGATTTATATTTTATGCCTATGAACTTACTAAGTTTCTATAAACTTACTTGAGTGTTTTCAATGTCTCATGTAGATTGACGTGTAAATATACGGAGGATCGGATCAACACTGAGGATCACACTATCAAGATTATCTCCGGTAGCTTTTGTTTTATGTTTAAAGATTTATATGGCATGTATAGAGTTTAAATGAGATTAAGTAAAGATGTTTTAAACTAGTTAATAATATTTTGTAATGAACCAGTTTTTGAATTACTGCAGTAACGTGATTTTTGAAAAATCACCAAAAATAGAAGAAATGGAATTAGAAAGTGAAAGAGATATGAATTGAAAGCTCTTTGAGTCTACTTTCATATAAAAGAAATATGGTAAGAAAGAGAAATGGAAATAATGAGATATTTAAATTTTAGTGAAACTGGTTCTGAATGAATTCGTGATCCCCTGTTCTATCTTTGAAAAATCATTAGAAATTGAACAAAAATAATTGTGGAGCAAAGTTTATATGTATAAAATCCTGAATGAGTCTATTTTCAAATGAAATAAATAATAAGGTCATATGAATTCTGTACAAAGAGTAATTTGATTTGTAGTGAAGAGAGGTCAGAACAGTCAAACAGTAAAACAGGGGAAACTTTAAGAAAAATCTGGTATTGATTGGCCATACCAAAAATTCTGGAAAAATTATAGTAAAAAGATATATGAGTCTAGTTTCAGGGAAAATTAACAAATCTTAATTTGGAGTTCCGTAGCTCCAGATATAAATATTTTGGTGACTATGACGCAGATGGACAGTTTTAAATTTTATGCCGAATTAGTAATTAAGTTTAGTAATGCCTCGTGCTCGACTCCGGCAACAGTCTCGGGTAAGGGGTGTTACATTTTGGCTTCAGAATTCAGATATATAACACATTATATTTGCTTAGATTTATGCAATACTTAAACATAATTACACAAACCTGAAAATACAAATTTAGAAATTATGATGAAGACAAATGCACTCTTATGATCTGTGAATTAATTTGAAGTTAGATTTTACAACATATTTGGTTGGGAATAGGAATGCATTCCCCCCAATGGGCCCACCACCAAACCAACGTTTGGTTGGCTATAATCCTATTACAGCCTGATTCCATTCAGGCCCTATTACTGGTAAAGGCTGTAATAGCCATTCGGTGCCCACACACCTGCATAGCTATTACGTTCGCTCTCTTTTTCTCATTTTCCAAATTTTGCCCCTCCTTCATCTTCTCCTTCATCTGCCGTCAAACTCTCTACACAATTTCTGCCCTCAAACTCTCTTGCCAATATTTCAGATATCCTTCTTCATCTTCTCCCACAGATCTCTAACTTTCTCTCCTTCTGTTTCCATATTTCAGGTAATGGCTTTTTTTTCCTTATTTGATTTTTAATTGTTTTATTTCCAGAACCTAATTTCTTTTTCCCCCCAAATCAAGCATTCCGGTTCACTGATTTAGCGGCCACCACAATACATAAATCAAACATGGCACCGACAACCATAGCCTCCGCTTCTTCTTGCATGCTCCTCAAAACACCCTTCTCTTTGCAACGCGGCAGCAAGGCTCTTAGCTTCAACAATGGCAGACGATTGTCCAAAAGATTATTTTCTTGCAATGCCATTTATAACCCCCAGGTGCGGATCAAGCGAGAAGGCCAGCCCGAAACTCTAAACTACAGAGTCTTCTTCGAAGATGCTTCGGGCAAGAAGGTATTTTTTTTCACTTCGTTTTTTTTGTTTTTTTTTTGGGTTCCAAAATCTAGTAATATATGTTTTTAACGGTAATTGATATTGGGTGGTGGCTTAGATTTCTCCTTGGCATGATGTTCCATTGCATTTGGGAAATGGTGTTTTTAACTTCATTGTTGAGATACCCAAAGAATCAAGTGCAAAAATGGAGGTTGCTACTGTTGAGTTATACACACCCATTAAGCAGGACACAAAGAAGGGCAAGCTTCGATATTACCCGTAAGATTATTTTCAGCACTGATTTTTTCTTGGATGCTTAAACTTTTCCAACAATGATGCAATTAGATTTTGCATTTGACCATGATTTTTGAAAAATAAAAAATAAAAAATTGGGCAATGCCATATTATAGCCATTGAATTTGAAACTTGTCTTGATTTAGATGATCCAAGTTCTTAGCTCACCGTAAGTTACTGAAAATAACTTTGTTACTTGTCTACAAAACATCAGAGTGGTTAGTTGAGTTAGCTTCTAGTAGCAGCAAGTGAATTTAGGATATGTAAGATCACAGTTCTATTAAAGCACATTTCAAAATCTTCGGGTGATACTCGACTCGTATGCCATGGGAGAGAACCATCTACTTAGTAAATATGAAGTTACAAAGAGTAAGCACATTTATGTAGGATTTTTGTTATTAGAATCTACTTGGTTTCAGCTTCTTGCTATAGATTGTAAGTTTTCATTGTCTATTGTGTTTCTTAGATACTTCATTTTTTAGTAATTCCATTAATTGTCCTCAGCTATAATGTAAACTGGAATTATGGATTGCTTCCACAAACATGGGTTAAGTTCAAGCACTAGGCTTCGACCTGATGGTTAGAGGTTAGAACCAACAAACCCAAATGAAAAAGGGGTTTTCGTAACCTACATAAGCAACATTCAGTTCCATGTTGTCTAGAACAATGATGGACAATGTAGCGGTTTTGAAGGAATAAAATGTAGTTATTACAAATTGCATTTATAAAATGCTATTGTCTCTTGTAAACATATACAACTCATGGATGATGATCAACTAGCAGAAGAGTCACTTGTTTCTGTAACTCTGGGTTCAAGCAAAGGTGTTGCATTTGATCTATCAACTCCAGTAACTTGTCCTTCAGTATCTTCATTGAATCTATCCACACTACGCAGAAATATTCCTGCCATTGCAACATATGTTGTAATTATCCAACCGAATTTTAGCTTGCTGTGAGATTAAACTTTCGACATTTTCCTTCACTTCAACCCTGCCATATTTCTTTCTTAATTTTTGTTCTCTATCATCTGTTGGCTCTGCCATGACTTCATCAACTGTTTTCTATTAACTTATGATAACTGGACTATTTTCTTGTTCATTGTGAGTATTTACATTTAGACACTTTCAACTTGGGGAGTTTATTTTAATACAGATGAGATACTTGAGGACACATTAAACCCTTTTCTAACATCATTTTCTATCTGTTAGTTTATTGAGACAAGTGAAGAGAGCCTGGCAGCAGTTGCGAGGATGTTCAATAGCAAAGCTAAAGGTGATATGCTTTCTTTCTTGTTTTAAATTTTGGATTTGTAGTTCATCTTGTCCAATGTGCTTTGCTATCGTTGGCTATTTTTATCCTTAGTATCTGCAGATAAAATGAGAAATTGAATTTTTGTTTCATTTGATCCAGCAACTTTGGAATTAAGAAAAAAAATATGCGTTGCCACTGTTTTCCAAAGATGACATGGTTTCTTTTCGGCATTTGCAATTAATTGGAATTAAAATTGCTAGAATGTAGAAGATTGAAAATATGAAATGTGTCCATCATCCTGTCTGGAAGAAGGAAAGGAAATAATTTCATAGAACTGAGTATTACAGTGATTGCAAATGTGGTAGTCGATTTTTTGTTTTATTTTGCATTAGTAGCGACGGATTGTTATTACTAGAACTGAAATTCTTCAGCAGTGCCACCCTGTATTGTTCTTAACTGCTACATTTAGTTACTTATCTGTAAAAATACATCTGTAAAAAGAATGATCCTGTTGAAAAATCTATAAATGAGTTTCACTGGTGGCCAAATCTTTGAAATACAATAGAAATTTCCTAGGTCATATTGGTTTCATCGCACACAGCTTATAGCTCAATATATATGCAGATAGTTTTTAGACTTTAGAGATGTCCTCCTCTTAGTTAAATGGATTGATGTATCAGATGCATCCCCTCTATTAACTGTACATTGGTATGTAGACTTAGAACTATTCCATAGTTTCTTGCTTAATAACTTTATTACTGTGATGTTGGTTTGTGATTGGCAGGAATTGAGTGGAGTCTTGACAATGATGCATCAAATGCTGCAGTCCTGGTTGCTAGCGAGGCACATGCTATTTCTTTGGCAATTGAAGGTTTGCTGGGTGTTGTCTTTACTTAGACATAAAAAAATAAAATACATGTGTAATAAATATTGTACATATATTTGTAACACAAGTATGCATAAGTAAATATTTAATGTATTTATTATTAAATTGATATTATGTGATGAGTAAATTAAATTAAGACAAATGTATGGTGCATATGGTGACATGTGTGATACTAATATACATACATTTGTAAAATACATGTATATTTACTTATTATATAAGTATATTATTAAATTATATATTATTATTAAATAAAATCTATTTATATAATAAATAGATTGAAGAAAAACAAATGATATTTATATAACAAATGGATACAAATGTTAAAAGAATATTTGTTATTAAATAGATTTTTATAATAGATATTTATTAAGTTATTTTATATATATATATATATATATATATTGGTTTAATGAAATAAAGAAAGAAGAGTAGAAATAGAAACAGCAGAAAGCCAAACGAAATAACGAAATAGAGAGAGGGGGAAGGAAAGAAAGAAAAAGAGAAAAGAAAGAAGAAAAGGGAAAATTGAAAGTTTGAACTTTGGAAGTTTTATAGGTAAGTCAATTTAACCCTTTTTACTTAATTTTGATGTTTTAGAAGCCTTGGAACAAGGTTTTGATGAAGTTAAGTTGATATTTTGAAAGATAGTTAATTATTAGACATTGTTCATGTTGAATAAAATGATGAATTAAGGGTTAAATTGATAGAAATTTAAGTTAAGAATGAAATAAGGATTGAATTGTAAAGTAATTCATAAGTTTTGAATAGTATGGACTAAATTGAAATAATTTCGAAATTATGGTTTAATGCTGAAATTAGAAAGTTGAATTTAGTTTAAAGTGGAAATTGGATAGAAATATTAAGTTAAATGTGAAGAATAAAAGTTAGTCTCAGTTTAGGGACTAAGTTGGAATTAAGGCAAAAGTTGGATAGAAATTGAAATATTTAATATGAAAATTGAAAGGTAGTGTATTTTGATTGTATTACATATTTTGATTTTTTTAATTCATATAATAATAATTATATTAAGCATGTTATTAAATTATATTTTTATTAAATTATACTTAATAATAATTATGTTAAAATATGATTAAATTATTTATTATTTTCAATAATAACTTATTAAAATTTAATAACAATAACAATAATCATCTAACTAAAAAAAATCTGCTAAGGGTATTCTGGTCATTTTAATTCTTTTCCTTATGCTATTACAACATCATTCTATTCAACCAAACAGTTGAATTACTTATTACACCTCTATTCCATTACACCTCTATTACATTACAGCTCTATTCTATTACAGCGAACCAAACGTGGCCTTACTATTGTTATTAGTTGGATTTGCAGCAAGAATCCTCATTTATGCAGCGAAAAAGTTTTCTTAGGATAAATAAGTATGGTGATGTGATTAAAATTATTGATTTTATGCATAAATTTAAAGATGTTTTTATTATATCGTCTTCAAAATTATTTAGGCAATCAATTTTATATCAATATTCAAAATTATGAATGTTGAAGGGAAGTAGTGTATATAGTATTTTCCCTTACCTTCCAATGAACAATCCAATAATTAAAGTTATATAGTGGATGTCAAGTGTTTGATTGAGGATGAGGAATTTATCCTATTTATGATTAATAGGACCAGAATAACGTATAACCAAAATCAAATTGTTTTTTCATACGTAAAAAAGAAAAACAATAATTAGCTCTTTTTTTAGAAGGGTGGAGTTGGAGGCAACAATGGTAGTGGTGGGGATGTGGAAGAGGAAGGTAAATTTTGATTATCAAATTGCGACTATTTGTAAATTTTAAGGGTTAATTTTTTAAAAAGTATAACTAAATCAATATAATTTGTAAAAATTTAGGGCTAAATTTATTATTTTACTGATACTTTTATGTCACACTCTGTCAGAAACTTGAGTGCTCTTGCGACGAAGCCAGAAAATTTTGTTAGAGAGACCAAAATAAAATTTTAATTTTTAATAGTCTATATCTTTATAATTTTTAAAAGATTAAATTTAATTTTTATAATTTTAGGAAATTAAAATGTAATTTTACTTTTACTAATTTAAAATTTTAAACTTTTCTAAATAATCAAAACAACAATGTTCTATTTTAACGAGGCCGAGTCCCGGCTATGCACCTAGATTCGCCTCTAGACTGCTCCACTAAAGTGAACACATCATTTTAAAGTTAACCAAGTTTTAATTGCTCCACTAAAGTCCATCCCATTTTAGACTTTAGTACTACTTCACTCTTTTTTTTTTTGTGAAAAAGAAAAAAGAAAAGGAAAGAAAGAAAGAATAGTGAACACGTCGTTTTCAAGTCAACCAAGTCTTAATTATATCCCAATTTGATTGTCCATACTTTATATTTATTACGAAACTATTCTCTGAAATAAAGTGCATAAAAGTATATTTGTGAATTTGGAATTTAAAGATTGAAGCAAGTTGGAATGAAGGTGGAAAATTCTCCAACTATTTTCTTGAAATTGCTTTAAAATTATCAGAAAGTTACGACAACTCAACATCCTTTGGCCTCCCATTTAAAAATACGAGTAAATTTGTTTTTAAACTCTTACGCGATTAAATTTTACTATTAAACTTTGAATTTTACTAAATTTTATTATTAATTTTGAATTTTTTTAATTAAATTTTACCGTTCAATATCAATTTTAAGAATTTAAAAACATAATTTAGTAAGATTTTTTTCAAATATTTTATTTAATAATTAACAATAATTTAACTTTTAAATATTAAGAATAAGAATTGAAAGTAGAACAACAACAAATCAAATGTTTCACTAAATCTAACAAATTTACTACTTCAATCTTATAAGATTAAAAAAAAAAAAATCATATTTAAACTCCTTCATAACAATTAGAATTTGGCATTGGAATTCATACAACAAGAATTTGACACTTACAGTAATATTTGTTTAATAGTTTAAGTTTATGCAATACTTAAAACATTACTACACAACACCCACGAATACAAATTTAGAAATTATAATGAATACAGATACACTCATATCATTTGCTAAATTAACAACCCACTTATTTATTCTTATCACTCTCAAGGAAGCTGGACATGATGAATTTTCCCATCCAATTCAATCCCAGAGTTCCAATGCCACTATCACAAACTACAAAACAGAAAAAGAGAACATGTTTTAACTTAAATAATAGATTAAGGAAGATGAAACTTATGAAATACTTGTTAGCAAAGAAACTCACCTAAGCAAGATGTGGATGCAGAGCTAGTTTCTTTTTCCTCTCTTTCTTTGTACCCACCTTGTGAAATTGTATTGCCAATCTCTCTCCACCATTCTAACAAACCACCATGGTCTTCCGGTTGTGAATACAATGTAACCCAAGCTCAATCCTAACACCACTCCACTTCCATACCCCATCATTACAACTTGCCAAAAGAAGGGTATTTTAGAACCATCATGTTCCACCACCAATGGTGAAGGTGGTTTGCCCCCCTCATGGTTGATACATTGCTTGGACAATGGCAATCCACACAACCCCAAGTTATTGCTATAGGAATCATTATCAAAGGTATCAAATTGATTCCCGTGAGGAATTGGTCCAACAAGATTGTTTTCCGAAAGATCCAACACTTCAAGAAATGTAAGATTTGTCATTTCAGAAGGAATGCTACCGCCAAGCTTGTTTGATGAAAGGTCTAATGATTCAAGTGCTACCAAATTTCCAAACGATGCTGGGATAGGACCAGTGAAATTGTTGTGAGACAAGTTGAGCATTTGCAGGGAAATAAGTTGCCCGATGTCCTTGGGAATCTTTCCATAGAATTGGTTGTTTGACAAGTCGATAGATACAAAAAAGGCCACGGCCGTCGTCAATTCAAGCTCCAATCTTTTTGTTGTTACATTCACAGGAATTTCATAAAGATACGAAAGATATGCATATGTAATTTTGGAGTACCACTCATTAGGTTTAACTTTCATTGTTCTCAAATTTTGAAAGAGTTTTGTGGACAAAGCCCCCGTAAATTCATTTCCAGATAGATCAATTATTCGCAATGCAGAGAAGTTTGATGAAGCTACGGAATGAGGCAGTGATCCATAAAATCTATTAAATCTCAAGATAAGAATTTTCAAACTTGGAAGCGAAGCTAACCAATGGGGAAATCTATCCTTTAACTTGTTGTTCCCTAAATTTAAAAATTCCAATGAAGTAGAATTAACCAAAGATGGCGGTACTAATCCTTCCAGTTGATTATCACTGAGTAAAAGATGGCTCAAATCATTACTCACAAAAGAATCAGGGATCTTGCCAATGAAGTTATTCATTTGCAAATCCAAGAGCTGGAGATGTTTGAGATTTCCAAGACAATCAGGAATAATCCCACTCAAGTTGTTTTCGGACAAGTCCAGAACACCAAGTGAACTCAAATTGCAAATAGAAGAAGGGGTGTTTCCTATCAATTTATTCTTTGAAATGACGAACACTTTCAACTCCTTTAAAATTGGAATTTGAGGATTCAACCAAGTTGAAAGAATTGGTCCTTGAAGCAAGTTGGAATGAAGGTTGAGATAATCCAATCTGTTCCCCGGAAATTGCTCCAAAGCAGTCAAAAAGTTATGAGAAAGGTCCAACAATCGCAATCCTTCCCATCCTTCAGCTTCCCATTTGGAAATTCCACCAGAAATCATGTTATTTGAAAGATCTAAAACCTCCAAATTCGATGATCGAAAGAAACTCGGGAACTGCCTTACGCTACAACCAGAGAAGTTCACATTTCTAATCCACCGCCGGGGGAAAGAATAGTTCACATCATTGCCGCTTGTGCTTAATGATAATAAACTATTATTTGAAACATCAAGAACTTCAAGACTCGTGAGTTTTGAAAGCATATCTGACTTGATCACACCACTAAAGTTGTTTGATGACAAATCAAGTGAAAAAAGTTTCACAAGATCAAAAATGGAATCTGGTATTGGACCACCAATGTTATTATAACTCAAATCAACCTCTTGGATGGAACTAGGCTTCTGAATTTGGTCAATCGGACCAGCTAGTTTGTTATAACTGAGGTCCAAGTATGGAAGAGATGGAAGAGTAAACAGCCAAGATGGTACTCCACCACTTATAAAGTTATTATGTAACCCAAGTTCCTGTAGAAATTGAAGCTCACTAACATGATTTGGCAAGGGACCTTCCAAGTGATTATTTGACAAATCCAAATGGGTAATTTTTGTGAGGTTGAAGATAGTTGTCGGAAGTGGACCACTTAAATTGCACGAAGAAAAGCTCAAAGAAGTTAATTTTCTAAGGTCTACAAAAACATCTGGAATCTGTCCTTCAAGCGAATTTCGTTGTAAATCAACGAACATGATTTTAGTGAGATTTCCAAATGTTGCTGGAATTGGCCCCCTAAAACCACAATGGAAAAGGTCCAACAACTCAAGGCCAGTACTCCAGTTTGTGTTAGGGAGATAACCTGTGAGATTTTCATTCTCGTCTAAATCTAAATATTTGAGGTTTGGAAACTGAAAAACTTGAGTTGGAAATTCCCCATGTAATTGACAATATGAGAGACTCAAATGTTCAAGGGATGAAGACAAGTTTAGAAAGGAAGTAAGTTCAACATCAGACATATCTAGACCATCAAGTACAAGGTCTCTTAATTTGGTCAAGTTTGTTACAAGCATGTCAAAACCTTGGCCATCAAATCTCGAGATTAAGCCATTACCAGCGATATTAAGATAGGTTAAACTCACCAACTGGCTAAATAACTTTGAGGAGATGGTGCCATTGAAATCATTATCAGCAAGGTTGAGTCGTTGGAGTCCATGAAAGTTAAACAAGCTGCTGGTGTTCTCAAGAAGAGAGCCTCTGAGGTGGTTGGAGCTCAAGTCAAGCCATTGGAGATTGTGAAGTTGAAAGAGGCTGCTGTTTGCAAAGAGAGAACCAACAAGGCAACTCTGACTAAGATCAACGCCGATTACATGACCAGTCACATTGTCGCATTTCACTCCATCCCATGAACAACAATCAATGCTTTTGCTCCATGACTCTATTTCTATCCTGGGACAAGGATCTCGATAATTATAATTAAAATAACAATCAACAGAAATGGTGGTTTTAAAATGGAGCAAAGCATCTCTTTGGTGTGGAAGACATAAATGAAAGGATGGAGGAGGAACAGAGAAAGACAAACTCCATGAAAGTTGCAAGACCACCAAAACCAGGCAAAGGATTCCCATATGTTTTTTTCTCCAGAAAAGAAACAAGTAGAAAGTTAAGAAACAAAGGGATGTGTATTATAAGAACAACTAAGTCAGTCATAATTCAAAGTCTATCTCGTCTTTACGCGTTAGTAAAAACAGTGAAGACATTGGTTTCAATTCAATCAAGTAAACATTTCAGCCCCCACAAAATTAGCCATTGATTAATCCTTAATTTAAGTAAGGATGTTCCTTCATTGTCCCCTTTATTGAATTACACTAATTACTATAGTTAAAAATAATTTATCATTGTCTCTCTCCCATTTACAGAAGCTGCAACAAATAGGCTCAACTCTTACTTTTTGTTTTGATATCTTGTATTATGAATGAGGAGACCTTGACTTCCATATTTTCTTCACTTCCCATTTCATTGTTTACTTTTATTAATAATAAAGTTATTATAGTTTCATTGTATTGATAGTTTTTCATAATTACATTTCAAATGCGACTTCCATTGATTAAAAAAAGGCATATTTGTATCAATCCCTAACAATTCTACCCTCTCTTTTTTTCATGTTTATAAAAAAAAAAATTGTTGAGTGAACACATCATTTTAAAGTTAATCAAGTTTTAATTGCTTAACAGCTAAAGTCTATCCCATTTTAGACTTTAGTAGCACTTTACAATATTTTTCCTTCTGAAAAACAAAGAAAGAAGAGTGAAGGTACTATTATGTTAACCAAGTCTTAATTATTTCCAATTTCATTGACCATACTTTATATTTTGTTAATAAAATTATTCTCTGAAATAAAGAATGCATAAAAGTACTATTATGGATTTGAAATTTAAGGATTCAAGCAAGTTGGAGTGAAGGTGGGAATTTCCAAACTATTTTCTTAAAATTGCTCTAAAAGTGATCAGAAATCATTTCGACATTTCACCACAAATCATGTTATTAGAGTATGGGTTAAAGTGTAAATTTGCCATCATACTATAATATAAGTGAATATTGAAATTTCTCATATATCATATTTAAACTCCTTCGTAACCATGTTATAAGGGTACTTTAGAAACTTCATGTTCAACAACTGATGGTCAAACAATTTGGCCCCCTCGTGGTTGACACATTGTTTGGACAATAGAGTTCAACATAATCCAATGTTACTGCGGCAGGAATCATTATCAAAGGTATCAAATTGATTCTCATGGGAAATTGGTTCGACAAGATTGTTTTCTAGAAGATTTAACATTTCTAGAAATGACAGCTTTGTCATTTGTAAAGGAATTCTGCCACCAAGTTTGTTAGATGAAAGTTCTAATGATTCAAGTGATGCCAAATTTCCGTTCGATGCTAGGATAGGACCGATGAAGTATTAAATCAGGCTTTTTAATACTAAAATGCCACGTACTCAAATTTGACGGAAGTTCATTAATAAATTAAATCGCTTATTAAAACGATCAATCACACGGTGACCCGATCACACCTCATAAAAAAAAGATTGGTGGCGACTCCATTTTTGTTTTAAATAAAAGTCGACCTTTCAAAAAAAAAAAAAAGGTTTCGACAGAACTCATTTGGAGTTTTTACAGTGACTAACCTGGGTTTTTTGCGCAGAGTACTCCATCCCAGTGTAGGATTTTTTGCTGTGTATTATGGGCAATTTGGGGAAACAGGAACGCGAGAATGCATAAGAAGGTTAGCAAATTTGGAAAAGAAATAGTGAGTTTCGTTAATAGCTACTTAACAGAGTTAAACAAGATTGAAAACAGAAGTCCCAAAATTTATCCAGCAGTTAGTAAGTGGAGACACCCACCTGACCAGTTCGTGAAGATTAATTTTGATACAGCATATGATGGGAGACGTTGTCAATCGGCTGTGGGGATAGTGGCCAGAAATAGTGAAGGCACTGTTCTTTTATCGTGTTCGGAGATCCATCAATGAGTTGTATCAGCCTTCCCTGCCCAATCTGATTATTAGCTTCAAAAAAAAAATTATTCATAGTATTAATATTTACATTTAGTTATAAACATTAAGTTTGCAAGGGATTCGTTTTAGTGATGGTTGGCCTTTAGGCTCTTCTGCCATGATTTTCATTTGTGAATTTACTATGTTTCCTTCTGGATTTTTTAAGGTAATAAATTATTGATTTTATGTATAATTTTGGAGAAGTTATTTTCTTTATATGGTATCCAAAATTACTGAGGCTCTATTTTCTTTTATTTCCCAATGAACACACCAAAAATTAAAGCTATAATTTATATCGTATTCGGTCTAAGTTTGAATTTAGAAGATGAAGGTATGAATGATGTGGGAATTAACAATGTGAATGGAGAGAATGGCTGTGGTGGCTGTAATCACCAATTTTGGCCCGGGTCATTAACCCCGGGCCCATTACAAGCAAATTAAACCCAAAACCTAAATTAAACCCGTTACAAACTTGAGCCCAAGTCCAAACGGCCCAAATATTAATCAGCCTACCCTAAAGCCCAATTACAACCCTAACCCACAGCAACAAAAAAATCAAAATTTCCAAACCCTAGGTGCGGCGCACCTAGGGCCTTTTAGCATCTGGCCACCACGCCACAATCCAACATCAGCCGCTCCCCCACTTGCGCTTGCTCCCCACGCCTGCAAAACAAGACAAACAATGATAGCAAAAAAGAGGAACCCATTGTATTTTATTTTATTTTATTTTATTTTATTTTATTTCTTTCTTCAATTTTCGGATATAAAAACTGAAGAAATAATGTTATACGGGGGAGGTTTTTTGGAGGGGATATCAATCATAAATAAAAAAAAAAAAAGAAAAAAAGATCAACTCCTCCTGCTTTTTACTCGTTCAGAAATCAAAAATAGAAAGTTACGAATACTTTTACAAGCTATCAAAGAAAAATCAAAAGCCAAAAACTACAAAGGTTGATTTCTTCTTAGTTTTCGTTGTTATCTACTGCTGTTGTTTTTCTTTTTTTCTTTTTTGAGTCTTTGTAAGGAATAATAAAAGAAGTAACGGGAACATACCTGGATCGGGCTTCGAATAGGGTTGAAACCCTCCCTCTCGCGTATCGACGACCACCGGACGATGGTGGCTCGTCGAACAGTATAATGTTTTGGTTTAAACCCCCGGTAGAAGAAGAGACGATGGGGGGGAGGGGATGGTTCTCTGTTTTGTTTGAAAAAAGGGATTTGTTAGCTTTAAAAAAAAATTTATTAAAAGTGGTAAAGGTTGTCAATTTTAAAGTAGAGAAATTAAAGGAAGTGGGGCCAGTACATTGACGTTTTTGCAAACTTGATATGTGCATTTTCACCCTTAAAGGGGAATTTGTGCATTCAGTCCCTCCTCAATTCCAGGCTTCTGCAATCAAGTTTATGACACCTTTTAATCTGGCCCAACAATTTGTTTCGGATTTCAATTAGATCCACCTGATGATATGCATTAACAAAAAGGGTTATTGACCATTTTGATCCCTCTCTTTTCACGTGCATTTTGAATAGCCCCTTTTATTTTATTTTGAACTGACCCCAAACTTTTGTTTTAAATACAATTTGATCCCTTTTTAGTTATTTTATAACCTTTTTAGCCCTTTCATCATTATAATATTATTGTTATTGTCATTATTCTATTTTTAATGTACATATTTTATTTTGTTTAACTTGTATATGCTAACTATATTATTATCATTATTATTATTATTATTATTTGTACATATTTTATACCTATTATTATTATTGTTATTATATTTATTATATTTATATTATTCCATTGTGCATACTTCATATCATTACTATTATCATTAAATATTATTAGTACAATAATTATTATCATTATTACTACTATACTTATATTATTATTTTATATATATGTATCGCGTATTATTATTATTGTTATTAGTACCATTATTATTATTATTATTATTATTATTATTATTATTACTATATTATATATTTTCTATTACTACTAATTACTATTATTATCGTTATTGCCTTATTATTTGTATATACTAGCTTATTTATTATTATCGTTACTATATCTATAATAGTATTTTTGTACATAATTTGTGTTGCATCATCATTATTCATCGCATGACCCTATTTCCGTTTTTCAAATAACGTTTCTTTAAAACATAGTTTTTCATCAATTTCACCCTAAAAACTAAAATTTTTTGAAAATGAGGCAATATTCCGTGTTTGGAAATTTGAGAGACCGTGCCCTATGTGTTGGGTTTCGGTTCTCTTGCTTGACCAAATAATCGAATAACCTTTTGTTATTTTAATAAATGAGTCTTAGGGATTAAGAGACGACCTTGGATTTGAGGATTGAAATTATCGTGTCCTACGTATTGGATGTGATATTTGGTCCCCCCCCGAAACGAGGAAATCTTAATATTCTAAAAAGACTCAAACATTTCGAAAAAAGACCCAAACTTCTAAATTCGTTTTTTTTAAATTTCGACATTGGGACATCAGTTAATCAATTTGGTACCGATTTTCGGGCGTTGCGAGGGTGCTAATCCTTCCTCGCACGTAATCGACTCCCGAACCTATTTTCTCAAATGATCGTAGACCAAAAATATTTGTTTTAGTAAATCAAAATGTTTTATTAAAACAAAGGTGATCCGATCACACCTAATAAAAGGTCGGTGGCGACTTCCGTTTTATTCATTTTCAAGGCCCAAGTTCGATTTCCGTTTTTTCCAAAAAATGGTTACGACAGCTTGGCGACTCCACTGGGGACCCTTCGAGAGTCAGGCCGAAAATTGATTATTCTTTGTCCTTTTGTCAAGATTTGGAAAATCATTTTGAAAAATCATGTTTCTTTTGACGCATCTGTTGGTACTATGATTGCAATAATGTCGAGTCTCATAGGATGTCTCTGCATTCATATTTGCATGACCGTTGTGGTCACACCCTTAAGTGGGAGTGAGAAACTACTCTTTCGTGAGGTTTTTACCTCCGTGCAAGATAGTGGATCGCTTTCGGGATACATCCGTACCTATGTCTTCGTGAGATTTTTATCTCCGTGCAGCCATAGGGAAATGTATTCCCTTGAACTGAACTCGATCCGTATGAGCCTATAATGGGTGAGGATCGAGGAATCTGCTGGTTCGGGTACCTCTCTTTAGAACCAAACCACATGTAGAGAGACTTAGGAGCCTACCCTAGATAGAGCCATGTTGAACCCCTAGTAGTCACCCCAATAGGTGTTTTATGTTTGCTTATTTCTCTTGTACTAACGTTTTGTGTTTGCTTATCCCCTTTTGCATTAACACGTTTTCTCTTGTTTTGATTGCATTGCATGCATTTTCACATTAAAAGGTGTCGATCTCCGTTTGGTTACTAAGATAGAAGCTTGTTATGGGGGACGGATTCCTTGATAAAGTAGAGGATAATGCGTCCGTACGTATAGGGTCAGAGAAGATACAACTCGAGAAAGGGGATAGTCTAGTCAAGGAATATACATCGGAGTTGGGGGACTTTACTCGCATCAGTATAATACAGAATCCAAGAGGTTCCAGCACAAAGGGATGCTCTGAGGAAGACTGCAAGTGAGAGCCAAAGGGAGAAAGAGACACTGAAAGCTCGATTAATAGAACAAGAAAAGATGTTTGGCCGAAGACGCGACTCTACGGTGAAGATAGAATTAAGCCTCAACCCGATCGAAGAATTAAAAGGGAAGGTGGTAGAGCTCGAAATGACACTGCGAAGTAGTGAGTTCCGGATTCAACGATCTTAGAATCGGGTCAAAGAGAGGGATTATGTCATGGGCAAAGCTGTAACACAGATATGAGAAGTAGCTGAACATCTACAATCCTTAGCGGTCCAAGCTGATGTATTAAGTGTAATGTATGAATCAAAGTCAGACCGGGGTCGAGAGTTAGCCTTGCTCTTTTTAAAATCCTGGGCATAAAGGCTAGGTCGCATATGTGACTCTATTTTATGTAAAGGATTTTGTTTCTTAAATAAGCTTTCTATAAGAAATTGAATGAGAATCGGCGCCTTTTGCATTCATTTCACGCATTTGCATTGCATTTCATCCATTCGCATATATCACGCCAGTTGCATCAAAAAGGGGCCTAATTGGTTAAAAACGTGACAGAAGTTACCCTGGAAACCGACGAGGATCAACCTATCGTACATTACTACAACACTCGTCGTAAGGCAAGAGCAATGGACCAAAGATACGAACAATTCCAGAAGGACATGGAAGACCAAATGAAGAAGTTTCAGCAAGAATTGAAAGACCAGATGGAAAAGGCTCAAAAGGATATGGTGGCCCAAATGACTCAAATAATGAATGGGATAACAAACAAAGGAAAAGACCCTACAACTAGTACCGGGAAAGAAAGCGAAGGCCATCCTCCAGGATTTACTCCACCCCATGGAATCTGGCCTCAAAAGGAATTTACAGGCCTAGAACACCCACTTGTACTTCCACCTGTCCATCTAGGGCAAGGTGTATTTGCATCAAGTCACGGAACTAACCCAGCTGACCCTATTGTCCCCGATTTGGATGATCCTATGGAACTAGCTAAGTTAAGAATGAAGGATCAGGGTGCTCAAGACAAGTTTAAAGATCTGGAAGAAAGACTCAGGGTAGTAGAGGGAACTAGAGCCTCTTCCGCGATGAGCGTCAAAAAGCTCAGTTTGGTTCCTGGTCTGGTCTTGCCCCTAAAATTTAAAGCACCAGATTTTGAGAAATACGATGGAACAAGGTGCCCAAAGGCGCATCTCATCATGTTTTGTCGGAAAATGGCCGGTTATGAGGACGAAGACAAGTTGCTGATACACTGCTTTCAAGAAAGCTTGATAGGGTCAGCCCTCCGGTGGTATAATCAGCTAGGCAGAGAAAGGATCCGATCATGGGATGACTTAGCTACAGCATTCTGTGAGCAATACAAGCACGTCTCCGACATAGCACCTGATCGCTTGACGCTACAGATGATGGAAAAGAAGCCGTCAGAGACCTTTAGGCAATATGCTCAAAGGTGGAGGGACGTCTCGGTTCAAGTGGAACCCCCACTAACCAAAACTGAGACCACAGTGCTTTTTATCAACACTTTAAAAGCGCCATTCTATGACAAGTTAGTGGGAAATGCCACAAAAGACTTCGCCGATATCGTGACGTCTGGGGAACTTGTTGAAAACGGCATCAGGAGTGGAAAAATAGATGCAAGAGAAAGTGTCAAAAGGTCAAGCCCGAGAAAGATGGAAAATGAAGTGAACAACTTGAGCAAGCGTTCCAAGTCAGTCTCTGCAGGTCAACCGAGGGCTATGACCAATGGTCATCAGGGATTATCAGGTCAAGAATCCAATGCAAAGTGTCTCCAATTTACACCGATTCCAATGACATATGGGGAGCTGTATCAAAGCCTGTTTGATGCACATAGGGTGGCTCCTCACTACATGAAACCAGTGCAACCCCCATACCCCAAGTGGTATGATCCGAATGCTCAATGTGAGTATCACGCGGGAATAATAGGTCACTCAACTGAGAACTGCATCGCATTCAAGAAATTGGTGGAAAGACTTATTAAGATCGGGGTTTTGAAGTTCGATGAGTCGACCGGGGCAATAATTTGCAATAATTGAAGGAGGAGGTGAGAGTCTCAATTCCTTAAAGAAGTTATCAAAAACCCAGAAATCGAGAAGTCGGAACGCCAATGACACATTCGAAGGAAAAATGGGGGCATAAAGCTTTCCAAAGCCTTACACACTTGGGAGTATTTCGAACAATAGGACTGTGGAAGAAACCTACATTTTTAGTTAATCTGGAGTAATATTCAAAACATGCTTGTTGCTTTAAGCCTAGAGGCAACAAGAGTTCTTTCGTGAAATAGGCTTGTTTCCAGAATTGTTATTTCAATAAAATGCATCTTTATTTTCACTCCTCGCATTTCATACTCTACATCGTTTCATTTTCATACTATGCTTTTAATTTTCCACCTTCAAGCCCACAAAGGGTCCCCAGATATCAATGACATGAGCGACACTGTTACTGACTCCCTTTTTAGAGAGATATGTGTCTAGAGGATCTAAGAATTTGGAAGATGACAGAGATTGCAACTCGTTTCTTAAATTGTCAAGAATGGTAGATCCCAGCTTACGAAGTGCCAGCAAACACTACAAGGGAGATGAAGATAGAAGCTTAGCTTCCTGCAGGAACAAGGCAAGGAATCATTAAGTTATCCCCAAGAATTCAAAGATATTTTCGTGTGATCACGTTAAGACACACCGAGACTACTAGGGCACGAGTATGTTGTCAAGGCTAAGGAAGTCACAGAAAGAGTCCATAAGGATCTTTGAAGACCACATGCTGATGGTTCTACCCTGATGAAGTCAATCAAGAGATTCGAGCTATTTGGAAAACTGTGCCAACGGCAAATCGAGGAGGACAGAACACGTGGGGCATGGACGTTATCAAGCCGATCTTCTCAAAAGCTTCGGGACCGCATCAATTCATTATTGTGGATGTCGATCTCTTCACTAAGAGGGCAAGGGTCACTTCATGTGGCCAAAAAAAAAAAAAAAGACTGTTAGGAAGATAACCTAAACTTGTGAATGTCGACATATAGAAGCTACGTACCTTTTCCCAGGACCTCCGCTGGGGCAACGCATTTCTGGGGCACAGGCCAAGCCCAAACTGGGTGAGGCCAAACGGATCCCGATATGATCAAGTGAATGTGTAGAGAAGATGTTGGGAAATGTCCGTCACGATCAGATGAAGTGAGTTTTTAACAAAAAAAGATCGCCTTAGAAAACTTCATGACAGGGTTTTGAAGAAGATCCTCTCCATGCAACAAGAACTTCAGAAGAAAGAAGATGCCAAGCCAGGAAAGACTTTAAGAAGTAAAGAAGGCCGGTTCTAGGGAAATAAAGATATTGTCAATCTGGTGAATTCAAAAAAAAAAAACAAAAAAAAACATAAAAAAAACAAAAAAAAACACAAAAAAAAAGAAAGAAAACAAAAAGAGAGAAGAAGAAAGAAGAAGAAAAAAGAAGAAAAAGGAGAGGCCAAAGTGAAAACCCGCAAAGGGCGCTTTGAGACCAAAGGTGGGTTTGAGTTGAAAACCCCCCCCAAAAAAAAAAAAAAAAAAAGGGGCAGCTCAAATTTTGATAGGGCATACAGTAGTCTTGCTACGCTCGAAATAACAATGAAGAGGAACGTTGCACCTTGGGGCATCGACAAAGTACTCTAAATCCCCTAAACACATATTGAGTTTAGAAAGGTCCTCAAGAAGTTAGAACAGAGAAGCTCAAGCTGCGATATCCGGGGCACCTAGTTTCCATTTCACTCATTTTTGAGTCTACTGTCTTCGTCTTTTCAAAATACACTTTAAATAAACTTGCTGTTTCATTGCATATGCTAGCTTTGATTAACCTGTTTGATTCGAGCTATACTCCTAATAAATTCCCATTCCATCCATCATCATGGTCCTTTTCAATTGAAATAACGATTACTGGATTAATAATACTTTCATGAAAGGAGTTTCGCATATTACTCTGGAAACCTCTAAACAATACAGGAATCTGAAACAGGATTATTGTATAAAACTCACCGAGTTTAAGGGTCGGAAATATCTGAGTCCCAATTATGTTGATTGAACAAGATGACAAAATACCATGTCAGTAACACAATCCTGACGGAAAATGGGCATTGTTAACCCAAGTGCAAAACCAGGATCATTCTTGAAAAGAAATGACATTCTGCATTTTGCATTCATGCGAGCATCACGCATATACATCTGGTTGGGTCACCTAGAGAGTGATCGTTAGATGGAAGCTGATACAGATCCTGTACCGTTGAATAACAAGAGGGTAGAACGAAGAAGAGACAAATCCTACGTTTTAGAGTCGCAGTGGGACAAATGGAGGATATTCAAATCCTACACCTCCGGGTCACAATGAAATGAACCCTGAAGCAACAGTGGGGCAAAAGGGTGATATACTAGAAACGCAGATTACTCCTGAGGTTTGAAGGACGGGTACAACACCTGAGAGAAAAAGTAATGAACGTAGGTTACCATGAAAGTCGCAATGAAAGAGATACATGACAAGCCCAAGACACATGGCATAATCATGTAGGCATTTAGGACAAACACATGCCTATCATGACATCATCACGCATGACACATACAGGTACACCAGCGAAGCCTGAAGTTTTGACGATAACTATACGAAACCATGGGTAAAGAAGGCATCCGAGTTCCACCAGATGATACGTTTTCAAGCACAGTTTTTCAAAAGATATCAGCTCATAATGTAAGAGGTGAGTTGAGCCTCAGGTCACACGCTGAGGTGCTTTTCAATTTTCTGTTAAAAGTAGATCTCGCCTTCCTAAGCGAAGCTGATCGAAAAACAGATCTCGCCTTCCTAAGCGAAGCTGATCGAACAACAGATCTAGCCTTCCTAAGCGAAGCTGATCGAACAACAGATCTCGCCTTCCTAAGCGAAGCTGATCGAACAACAGATCTCGCCTTCCTAAGCGAAGCTGATCGAACAACAGATCTCGCCTTCCTAAGCGAAGCTGATCGAACAACAGATCTCGCCTTCCTAAGCGAAGCTGATCGAACAACAGATCTTGCCTTCCTAAGCGAAGCTGATCTTGCCTTCTTAAGCGAAGCTGATCGAAAAACAGATCTTGCCTTCCTAAGCGAAGCTGATCGAACAACAGATCTTGCCTTCCTAAGCGAAGCTGATCTTGCCTTCTTAAGCGAAGCTGATCGAAAAACAGATCTTGCCTTCCTAAGCGAAGCTGATCGAACAACAGATCTTGCCTTCCTAAGCGAAGCTGATCTTGCCTTCCTAAGCGAAGTTGATCGAACAACAGATCTTGCCTCCTTAAGCGAAGTTGATCGAGCGTAGCAGATCTAGCCTTCCTAAGCGAAGCTGATCGAACAACAGATCTTGCCTCCTTAAGCGAAGCTGATCGAGCGTAGCAGATCTAGCCTTCCTAAGCGAAGTGGACCGACGTATTTTTAATTTCTATCTTTTAATTTCTTTTCAAAATATCAACTCATATCAGAGAGAAGTGAGTTGAGCCTCGGGTCACTCCCTGAGGTGTCTTTTAATTTCTTTTCAAAATATCAACTCATATTCAGAGAAAGGTGAGTTGAGCCTCGGGTCACACCCTGAGGTGTCTTTTAATTTCCTTTCAAAATATCAACTCATATTCAGAGAAAGGTGAGTTGAGCCTCGGGTCACACCCTGAGGTGTCTTTTAATTTCCTTTCAAAATATCAACTCGTATCAGAGAGAAGTGAGTTGAGCCTCGGGTCACTCCCTGAGGTGTCTTTTAATTTCTTTTCAAAATATCAACTCATATCAGAGAGAAGTGAGTTGAGCCTCGGGTCACTCCCTGAGGTGTCTTTTAATTTCCTTTCAAAATATCAACTCATATCAGAGAGAAGTGAGTTGAGCCTCGGGTCACTCCCTGAGGTGTCTTTTAATTTCCTTCCAAAATATCAACTCATATTAGAGAGAAGTGAGTTGAGCCTCGGGTCACTCCCTGATGTGTCTTTTAATTTCCTTTCAAAATATCAACTCATATCAGAGAGAAGTGAGTTGAGCCTCGGGTCACTCCCTGAGGTGTCTTTTAATTTCTTTTTAGAATATCAACTCATATCAGAGAGAAGTGAGTTGAGCCTCGGGCCACACCCTGAGGTGTCTTTTAATTTCTGTTTTCTTTCAATTCCTGCTGGCAAAAATTAGTTCATATTACGAGAGGCCGAGGTATTTTCAATTTCTGTTTTACAAATTTCCGTCTCAAAAAAAAAAATGAAAAAATGAGAGTGTGGTTGAGCCTCGGGGCACACGCGGAAGCACTTACAGATGGAAGACTAAGGTCGTGTCGAGCAAATTGAATGAAAAAGTTCCAGTGGACAAAGAAGATTGAGCAAGAGCAAATTGAAGCTACAGACCATATCTATCGGGAGTAGCATGGGAGTAGACTGAAGATCGAAGCCCCTGAAGATAACAAGGAAGCAGTTTGAAAAATGCAGTTCCTCAAAGTCCCGGTGGAGAAGATCAAAGCCCTGAAATCACATCGAAGCCAATCAAGGCACTAGCTACTGTGCCTTTGAAGAAGCAATGGAATAGGAAATGTTATCTCGTTGAAGACATAACGGAACAGTGAAGCGGATCAAAGCAACGAGTTACAGTGGAGTTTGAAGCTGTTTGAAGAAGACGAGTACCAGCAAGTCAAGGCTTGGCCAAGACCGGGCAAAATTGGTTCTTCTATTGTCTTTGCTCTATTCTCGTTTCACGATAATGAGCAAAGAGGGGCAGCTGTAATCACCAATTTTGGCCCGGGTCATTAACCCCGGGCCCATTACAAGCAAATTAAACCCAAAACCTAAATTAAACCCGTTACAAACTTGAGCCCAAGTCCAAACGGCCCAAATATTAATCAGCCTACCCTAAAGCCCAATTACAACCCTAACCCACAGCAACAAAAAAATCAAAATTTCCAAACCCTAGGTGCGGCGCACCTAGGGCCTTTTAGCATCTGGCCACCACGCCACAATCCAACATCAGCCGCTCCCCCACTTGCGCTTGCTCCCCACGCCTGCAAAACAAGACAAACAATGATAGCAAAAAAGAGGAACCCATTGTATTTTATTTTATTTTATTTATTTTATTTTATTTCTTTCTTCAATTTTCGGATATAAAAACTGAAGAAATAATGTTATACGGGGGAGGTTTTTTGGAGGGGATATCAATCATAAATAAAAAAAAAAAAAAGAAAAAAAGATCAACTCCTCCTGCTTTTTACTCGTTCAGAAATCAAAAATAGAAAGTTACGAATACTTTTACAAGCTATCAAAGAAAAATCAAAAGCCAAAAACTACAAAGGTTGATTTCTTCTTAGTTTTCGTTGTTATCTACTGCTGTTGTTTTTCTTTTTTTCTTTTTTGAGTCTTTGTAAGGAATAATAAAAGAAGTAACGGGAACATACCTGGATCGGGCTTCGAATAGGGTTGAAACCCTCCCTCTCGCGTATCGACGACCACCGGACGATGGTGGCTCGTCGAACAGTATAATGTTTTGGTTTAAACCCCCGGTAGAAGAAGAGACGATGGGGGGGAGGGGATGGTTCTCTGTTTTGTTTGAAAAAAGGGATTTGTTAGCTTTAAAAAAAAATTTATTAAAAGTGGTAAAGGTTGTCAATTTTAAAGTAGAGAAATTAAAGGAAGTGGGGCCAGTACATTGACGTTTTTGCAAACTTGATATGTGCATTTTCACCCTTAAAGGGGAATTTGTGCATTCAGTCCCTCCTCAATTCCAGGCTTCTGCAATCAAGTTTATGACACCTTTTAATCTGGCCCAACAATTTGTTTCGGATTTCAATTAGATCCACCTGATGATATGCATTAACAAAAAGGGTTATTGACCATTTTGATCCCTCTCTTTTCACGTGCATTTTGAATAGCCCCTTTTATTTTATTTTGAACTGACCCCAAACTTTTGTTTTAAATACAATTTGATCCCTTTTTAGTTATTTTATAACCTTTTTAGCCCTTTCATCATTATAATATTATTGTTATTGTCATTATTCTATTTTTAATGTACATATTTTATTTTGTTTAACTTGTATATGCTAACTATATTATTATCATTATTATTATTATTATTATTATTTGTACATATTTTATACCTATTATTATTATTGTTATTATATTTATTATATTTATATTATTCCATTGTGCATACTTCATATCATTACTATTATCATTAAATATTATTAGTACAATAATTATTATCATTATTACTACTATACTTATATTATTATTTATATATATATGTATCGCGTATTATTATTATTGTTATTAGTACCATTATTATTATTATTATTATTATTATTATTATTACTATATTATATTTTCTATTACTACTAATTACTATTATTATCGTTATTGCCTTATTATTTGTATATACTAGCTTATTTATTATTATCGTTACTATATCTATAATAGTATTTTTGTACATAATTTGTGTTGCATCATCATTATTCATCGCATGACCCTATTTCCGTTTTTCAAATAACGTTTCTTTAAAACATAGTTTTTCATCAATTTCACCCTAAAAACTAAAATTTTTTGAAAATGAGGCAATATTCCGTGTTTGGAAATTTGAGAGACCGTGCCCTATGTGTTGGGTTTCGGTTCTCTTGCTTGACCAAATAATCGAATAACCTTTTGTTATTTTAATAAATGAGTCTTAGGGATTAAGAGACGACCTTGGATTTGAGGATTGAAATTATCGTGTCCTACGTATTGGATGTGATATTTGGTCCCCCCCCGAAACGAGGAAATCTTAATATTCTAAAAAGACTCAAACATTTCGAAAAAAGACCCAAACTTCTAAATTCGTTTTTTTTAAATTTCGACATTGGGACATCAGTTAATCAATTTGGTACCGATTTTCGGGCGTTGCGAGGGTGCTAATCCTTCCTCGCACGTAATCGACTCCCGAACCTATTTTCTCAAATGATCGTAGACCAAAAATATTTGTTTTAGTAAATCAAAATGTTTTATTAAAACAAAGGTGATCCGATCACACCTAATAAAAGGTCGGTGGCGACTTCCGTTTTATTCATTTTCAAGGCCCAAGTTCGATTTCCGTTTTTTCCAAAAAATGGTTACGACAGTGGCTGTATTATCAATTTGGACAGAGAGATATGAGAAAGAGATTAGTATTAGGCAGCTGATTTGTCACTTTTGGGGGAAGCTGGAATTGGATGTACCTGTGCGTGTCATATGAATGTGTATAGTGAGAATGGCTGTGGGTGTATTATCAATGTGTACAGAAATACCATTGCATACGAAAGTTACTTAAACCCTAATTCAAGTTATATGTTGGTGTTTTGACAAAGTTAAGCAAGCTGAGTTGAATGCTTGTGCAACAAGCCTCGTTGCTTGGTGAAGAAACAAAACAGAAATTTGCTAAGGAAAACAAGAACAGATCGAGAAGCAAGAAAAAATGGAGCATAAGATGAATGAAATTCTGATGATTTTCATTAACTAAAGCTTTTGGCATACAGCCATTACATATATCAGTCATTGACAAAGCAAATCAATGCAAGCTTTCACCTAATACTTACCTAATCCCACTAATTACATTGAAATAAGAAAAAACTTGACTTGCACACATAAACAAAGCTGATTTGTCAGCTCAATCACCACCTAATTACATCAAATATCAGAATAACATAGTTCTAATGAAACTAGATTATATTACATTAACAAAATAAACTAAAACAACATCAGCTGCACATGAAATAACAGCTTCTGCTTGGCTCGTCTGCATGGCCACCTTTTCTGCTGCATGAGCTGCTTCTTTGGTGCTGCATGGGCTGCATGGAAGGCCATATTCTAACATTATAGCTAAAACTGTGATGGGAGTATATCCTAATCAAAGCAATAGGTTAAACCCCAATTCCATTTCTTGCTTAAAATCCATTGCCATCCAAAGGGTTTTTTTTTTTAAAATAAAATTCTCCTTTATCTAAATTGATATATCAATCAATTCTCAATCTAACCAACTGATCTAATTCCAACAACATCAACAGATGAATCTAAGTGCAAAGAAAACATACTATGAAAAATATGTGGAGGATTTCAGTTAAACAGCTACCATTGCGGGCAAGCTATACTATTTTTTGATCTAAACATTAGAGGCGCACTTAAACCATATATCAGCGAAGCCATTTGCCTCCTTAACAATCTTATGTCCCCTTACATAAAATTCCAATAAAATGCAGTGGCTAACAACAGATGACAGAGTACAGTTACAGTTACAGTCCAATAATAAATTTCATCAAAAACCAAAGTTTAAATGAAACCAAACTCCAACCCTCGCTACCGATTGTCGAAACCAATTTTTTTTTTTTTGAAAAACAGGGTCGATTTTGATTTTAAAAATGAAAACGAAAAACGGGAGTAGCCACCAATCCTTTTTTTGAAGAGGTGTGATCGGGTCACCTCGTAATTCGGTCATTTTAATAATAGATTTGATTTATTAAAACAATGATTTTGGCCTACGAAATTTAGAAAAATAGGTTCGGGAGTCGGTTACGCACGAGGAAGGATTAGCACCCTCGTAACAACCAAAATTGGTACCTAGTTAATTAATTAGTGTCTTAGTGTTGAAAATAAAAAATTTGAAGAGATTTTAAAAGTACAATCCTTTGTTAAAATATAGCTTAATAGAAAATTTTTCTGAAAAGAGGGCATATTTCACATTAATCGAGAATAAAGAATTACGTCCCGTAAGTTAGGACACAATATCTTAAATATCAAAACGAGAATAAATATTGAAAATTTTGTTTATTTTAAAAGATATTCGATTATCTCGGTTTTAGAAAGAAATCATATTCCGTAAGTTAGAACACGATCGTTTCTTAATTCCCGATAATATTTAAAAAAAATATGCTTTAAAAACGTCCGTTATTCGGATTTATTGAGAAAATAGAAACCACATAAGTTAGGAAACGATTTCTTGAATTTTCAAATACGGAATATTACTTTTATTTTTTAAAATTTTCCTTTTTTACAAATTTGGGTAAAAATTAATGTAATATTTAAAATGGCATGTTTAATTTATTCGACTATGATAAATAAAATGGCTAAATGTAGAAATATCATGTTTAACGACTAAAAATGATGATACAACGTAAACTTAGTAATCTAATAAAGTGTAAAAAAAAAATACAATGATAATAATAAATCATGGCACTTATACACATTACAAAACCATAACAATAATAAGAGTGGCAATAGTGATAATAATAATACTAATGTCAACCACAACAATAAAAGTAATAATGATAAACAAAATGAGAAAAAAAAAAAAAGAAAGCCCATTGAAAAGAAAATAATATGAAAACAGTTTTAAAAATAAGCTAAAAAAATAAAATAAATAAATAAGCTAGTGAATAAATAAAAGGAATTAAAATAAGGAAAATAAAAGAAAATAGTAATAATAATAATAATAATAATAATAATAATAATAATAATCTAAATTTTGAAAGTATATGAAAAAGATATATCTAAAGAAATAAATAAATAAATAATAAAATGACAATAATAAGAGTAATAATAAATATATATAAAAAACGAACCTATTAGAAAAATAATAATAAGTAAATAAACGAAAAGAGAAAAAAAATTAAGTATTAAATTAATCAGTTTAATAATATAATAATATTAACAAGAAAGGGCCAAATTGAACTTGAAACAAAAGTTTGGGGCAAATCTAAAAATAAATAAAAAGAAAAGGATAGAATTGAGTGCGCGAATAACGAGGAGGGACTAAAAGGGAAAAAATCCCTCCCTCCAAAATGCAGCACTTTACACGAGGCTAAAATGAAATCAAAGCAAAATTCTAGGGCGAAATTAGAAATAAAAGAAACCTAATTGAAAAACAATAAAAAACCGGAAGGGCTAAAAGTGCAATTAGCCCTTCCGTTGAAAAACACACGGATCCTGCTTGTGGGTCAGGTCAACGCGTGGATCTTGGGGGGAAACAGTGTCGTTTTATGCCTGGGGGTACTAAGCTAAAACGGCGTCGTATAAGTAGCCTATAAAAACCAATTTGTTTTCAAAAAAAATTTCATTTCCCCTTACTTTAAAAAAAAAAAACCTTAGGACTCTTTTAAAAAACTCTCCCCTTTTCTAGAATCCGGTCAGGTCCGGTCATTTAGCCGCCGGCGACTGTCGTGCACGGTGGTCAGACCCCCCACCAGGTAAGTTTTCTTCCCTTTTTTTTTATACTTTCGATATATATAGTTTTTTTAAAGGGAAAAATAAAGAAAGAAAAAAAAGGAAGATAAAAGTAAAAATAAAAACAACCTTCGCCTCGTTTTTTCAATCTGCTTTCACTATTATTTGATCTACTCAAATATTTGTGTTTTTTTTATAATCGTTTTTTTGTATTTTAAAAAAAAATCCGTGTGTGTTACAAAAATTCAATCTGCTTTATAGCCGATTTTTACAACTTGTTTTTCTTTTCTTTTTTTTTTTTGTTGTCTGCGTGTTGTCCTTGCAGGTACGGAGTTGCTGACGTGGAGGTAGGGAGGTCGACGGTGGTGGCGCGCGTGGGAGGAGCGGCGTTGCAAAGGCTAGCCCTAGGGTTTTTTCCGATTTTTAAGTTTAGGCTATTAGACTTAATTGGGCTGTAATTTGGGTTGGGTTAGATGTAATTTTGGGCTGTTTAATTGTAAATGGACTGTTTAAAATTTAGATTTTTTTTATTTTTTTGGGTTTGTATTTGGGTTTTTAGTTTGTTAATTGGGCCCGGGCCAAAATTGGCGTATTACACCGATCTTTGAGTTCTTGCTCGAATTGAAGCAATTTCTCAGCTACTTCTCTTGCTGCACGAAATCCTTTTCTTGGCTAAGCTGTACTGCCATCCATCGTTATCCAAAACGGAAACATTTTAGTTAGCCAGTCATTGCTGCAGACCTCTCATTACGGTTTTGAAAGTCGATAGATTACCATTGCCTCAGATATAACTATGGAATGAAAGCTATCGCCCTTTCCTAAGATTGATTTTAGTGTCGATGGTTTTATATTAAGAATAAGAGTTGAAAATTGAAGAACAATAAATCAGTTGTTTTATTAAATGTAATAAATTTAAGCACTATAACTTATAAATTATTAACAGTTGATGCTTGAATTACATTAAATATTAAGCATGAAAAATCAAAACCATTACTACTTAAATCTGGAGTTAACTCATTCACTGGCCTACTGCCATAATATTTGTATCATTAATGCCTAACAATCCTACTCTTTTTTTTCATCTTTTAATTGCTCCACTAAAGTCCATCCCATTTTAGACTTTAGTACTACTTGACTCAGGGGTGAATCCAAAGGTTGGTAGAGCTCGATCCCCTTAAAATGAAAAAAAAAATTATTCTTTAAATTCTTTAAATTTTTAAATTACTAAAAATAAAATTATACTTTCACCCCTTAAAAATAATAAAATTTTGATTTAATACTTTAAAAATTATAAAACTTATAAAAATTTAGGCTATTCAAATGGTGAAATTGCATTTTTATTATTATACAAATTACAATTTAATTTCGACCCCTAAAAACTTACTTTCATTATCCATATTTTGTTAACGAGAATATTCTCTGAAATAAAGAATACATAAAAATACATTTGTTCATTTCGAATTTAAAGACTCAAGCAAGTTGAAATGAAGGTGGAAAGTTCTCCTACTATTTTCTTGAAATAGCTCTAAAATGATCAGAATGTTATGAGAATTCAACATCCTTTGGGCTCCATTTGGAAATTTCACCAGAAATCATGTTTATTAGAGAATGGATTAAAGTGTAAAGTTATCATTTTACTATAAGTGAATATTGAAATTTCTAATAAATCATATTTAAACACCTTCATAACAACAAGAATTTGGCATTGGAATTCATACAATAAGAACTTGACACTTACTTGAATACAAATTTAAAATTTATGATGAACACAAAGACACTCATCCCATCCACTAAATTAACAACATCCTCATTTATTTATTCTAATCGCTCCCAGAGAAATTCAACTGAATCTTCCTATCTAATTCAATCCTGGCTTCCAATGCCATTGTCACATATTACAAAAACAGAAACAAAAGTTACTTCCACTTAAATATTAGATTAAGAAAGATGAAACTTATGAAATACTTGTTAGAAAAGAAACTCACTTAAGCAAGATGTTGGACTCAGGGCTAGTTTCTTCTTGCTCTGTTTCTTTGTACCCACCTCGTGAAATTGTATTGCCAGTCTCTCTCCACCTTTCTAACAAACCACCATGGTCTTCTAGTTGTGAATAAAATGTAACCTAGGCTTAGTCCTAGCACCACTCCACTTCCATACCCCATCATTACAACTTGCCAAAAGAAGGGTATTTTAGAACCATCATGTTCCACCACCAATGGTGAAGGTGATTCGGCCACCCCATGGTTGACACATTGTTTGGACAATGGTAATCCACACAATCTCAAGTTACCGTTATAGGAATCATTATCAAAGGTATCAAATTGATTCCCATGAGGAATTGGTCCAACAAGCTTGTTGTTTGAAAGATTCAATACTTCAAGAAATGTCAGCTTTGTCATTTGAGAAGGAATCCTGCCACTGAGCTTGTTTGATGAAAGATCCAATGATTCAAGTGCTACCAAATTTCCAAACGATGTTGGGATAGGACCGGTGAAGTTGTTATGAGAGAAGTTGAGCATTTGAAGGGAAATAAGTTGCCCGACGTCCTCAGGAATTTTTCCACTGAATTGGTTGTTTGATAAGTCCATAGATACGAAAATGGCCACTGTCTTTGACAATTCCATCTCCAATCTTTTCGTTGTTACATTTATAGGAATTTCATAAACACCACTGGTTGCCTCAGGAATTCCAACGCTGCCCTTGACATTATTCCTTCCCTCGAATTGGAAAATTAAGGAATATAACCCCTCTTTAGGCTTATCTTTCATTGCTCTCAAATTTCGGAAGAGTTTTGTGGGCAATGTACCCGTGAACTCATTTCTAGAAAGATCAATTATTCGCAATGCAGAGAAGCTAGATGAAGCTATGGAATGAGGCAAGTATCCATAAAATCTATTAAATCTCACGATAAGAATTTGTAGTCTTGGAAGTGACTCTAACCAATGGGGAAACCTATCCGTTAACTTGTTGTTCCCTAAATTCAAAAGTTCCAATGAAGTACAGTTAGCCAAAGATAGCGGTACCAATCCTTCCAATTGATTGTCATTGAGTAAAAGATGACTCAACTCACTATTACTCACAAAAGAATTAGGGATCTTGCCATTGAAGTTGTTCATTTGCAAATCCAAGAGCTGAAGACTTCTGAAATTTCCAAGGCAATTAGGAATAGTTCCACTCAAGCTGTTTTCGGACAAGTCCAGAACACGAGGCAGACTCAAATTGCAAATAGAAGAAGGGATGTTTCCGGTCAATTTATTCTTTGAAAAGATTATCACTGACAAGACCTTTGAAACTGGAATTTGAGGAATTGGTCCTTGAAGCAAGTTGGAATGAAGGTTGAGATATGCCAAATTGTTTCCTGGAATTTGCTCCAAAGCAGTCAAAAAGTTATGAGAAAGGTCCAACAAATACAATAATTCCCACCCTTCAGCTTCCCATTTGGAAATTCCACCGGAAATCATGTTATTGGAAAGATCAAATTGCTCAACTGCGATGTTTGAAAGAAATTCGGGAACTGCCTTACGCTACAACCAGATAAGTTCACATCTATAAGACAGGGGAAAGAATAGTTCACATCATTGCTGCTTGTGCTTAATGATATTAAACTATTACTTGAAACATCAAGAATTTCAAGACTCGTGAGTTTTGAAAGCATATCTGACTTGATCACACCATTCAAGTTGTTTGATGACAAATGAAGTGAAGTAAGGTTCACAAGATCAAAAACGGAATCTGGTATTGGACCACTCAAGTTGTTTGATGACAAATCAAGAAAAGTAAGCTTCACAAGATCAAAATTGAAATCTGGTATTGAACCACCAATGTTGTTATAACTCAAATCAACCTCTTGAATGGAACTAAGCTTCTGAATTCGATCAATCGGACCAACTAGTTTGTTATAACTGAGGTCCAACTGTAGAAGTGATGGTAGAGTGAACAGCCAAGATGGTACGCCACCACTTATAGAGTTATTAAGTAACCAAAGTTCCTCTACAAATTGAAGCTCACTAACATGATTTGGAAAGGGACCTTCCAAGTGATTATATGACAAATCCAAATGGGTAATTTTTGTGAGGTTGAAGATAGTTATTGGAAGTGGACCACTCAAATTGCATGAAGAAAACCTCAAATAAGTTAATTTTCTAAGGTTTCCAAAAACATCTGGAATCTGTCCTTCAAGCGGATTTCTATGTAAATCAACGGAAATCATTTGAGTGAGATTTCCAAATGATGCTGGAATTGACCCCCTAAAAGCACAATTGGAAAGGTCCAACAACTCAAGGCCACTACTCCAGTTTGTGTTAGGGAGATAACCTGTGAGATTCTCATTCCAGCTTAAATGTAAAACTTTGAGGTTTGGAAGCTGAAAAGCTTGAGATGGGAATTCCCCATGTAATTTACACCCACTGAGACTCAAATGTTCAAGTGGTGAAGATAAGTTTAGAAAGGAATTGAGTGCAACATCAGACATCTCTACATTGTCAAGCACAAGGTTTCTTAATTTGGTCAAGTTTCTTGCAAGCATGTCAAAACCTTGTTCATCAAATCTCAAATATGATTGAACACCACTAGAGAGATCAAGTGAAACCAAACTTGACAAGGCACTGATTTGATGCGGGATCAAGCCAGAGAACTCATTATCAGTGAGATTAAGATGGGTTAAACTCACCAACTGGCTAAATAACTCTGTTGAGATAGAACGATCGAACGCGTTGTAAGCAAGGTTGAGTCGTCGGAGTCCATGAAAGTGAAACAAGCTGCTAGTGTTCTCAAGAAGAGAGCCTCCGAGTTTGTTGGAGCTCAAGTCAAGCCATTGGAGGTTTTGAAGTTGAAAGAGGTTGTTGTTGTTTGCAAAGAGAGAACCATCAAGGCAACTGTGACTAAGATCGATGCCGATTACATGACCAGTCATGTTGTCGCATTTCACTCCCTCCCATGAACAACAATCAATGTTTTTGTTCCATGACTCTATGTCTATCTTGGGGTAAAAACCTCGATAACAATAAACAGAAATGGTGGTTTTAAAATGGAGCAAACCATCTCTTTCACGTGGGAGACATAAATGGGAGGATGGAGGAGCAACAGAGGAGGACAAACTCCGTGAAAGTTGCAAGATCACCAAAAGCAGGCAAAGGCTTCCCATTTTTTTCCTTCAAAAAAGAAGCAAGTACAAAGTTAAGAGGCAAAGGGAAGAGAGAGAGAGGAAATCAGACCTTTGAAGTTGAAAGCTTAATTTCAGGGAAAAAAAAAACACAAATTCTTCAGCTTCTGCTAGGAAAGGTTTTCAGGTTGAGGTTATTTATTGGATTATAAAGAAAAATAAAACGCAAATGGCATACATAAGATTTGATGAATGTGATATATATATATATATATATATATATATTATTATTATAAATTTAAAATAATTAATAGGTCCATGTACTCTCCGCAAATTAAAATTTAATCCTTGTATTTTTTATTTTCAAGAATTTAGTTTTCTATTTTCTAAATTTTAAAATTCAGGTCCAATTGTTAATATTGTTGTTTTTTATTAAATTTATTTGTGTGATATATTGAAATAAAATAAAATAAAAACTCACTTGTTAGCAATGTAACTAAAAAATAACATTTTAACAAAATAATCAAGGTAGGCAAGAGCCTTGGCTCCCCAAAAATGAAAAAAATTCAATTCAATCCTCTTATAAATAAGAAATTATAAATTAATATAATTGCACTTTAGCACCCTAAAAATGAAAAATAAAATTATGTTTAGTCCCTTCAAAAAATGATGAAATTATAAATTAATACATGATAAACTTATTTGATCTATTGAAAATTTATAATTATTTTTTTTAGATTCGCCCCTGAAAGTACTTTAACAGTGTTAATAGTTAGACTTGAATTTTAATATTTGAAAAGTAAATCTACAAAATTCTTAAAAGGATGATGAATAATAAGGATATAGGTTGTATAGGTCCACACGGTTGTTGATTAGATTAGTGTGGATAAGAAGTAATGAAGTAGTTTCCCATGAAATTTCACAAATGTTTGTGATTTGTCTTTTTTGTTCAATTGAGTCCTGAAATTCAAAGTAGGCGGATATTCTAATGGCAGATTCAGAAGCTTTTCATTGGGATTCTTTTTATAAGACATAAACATACGGCCATTGACTATATATAATATTATATATGGTTTCAATAAACAAGTAGAATAATATTGTTGTAATGCAATTGCCATTTCCCAACAGGTCATACTCATAGGTGACAATAACTTATAACCCCACTTTTTATTTGTTTCGATTCGATTTAATTTTTATATTTTTTTATTATATTTTGATTTTGATTTTATTTTAATATTCGAATTTAATTTTTTGAATAATTCAATAATTTAAATGAAAACTTTCGAATAATTCAATGATCAAATTATAATTTTTTTGGTTAAGTGACTCAAACGAAAATTCACCCGTCATTTAATGACTAATGGCATAGTTTACGCTTAAGAAAAATGTCTACAACTCTCATTTAGAGGTTTTTATAAGTCAAGTCAATGTATGGTATCAATATCATATATAATTATTTAAGTCCCACCCAACTTGAAATGACTATCTGAGATATAAGACTCAACAATGGAATAATAACAAAACAACAACAAAGTAGCAACAAAGTACTAAAACAACACTAAAACAATGACAAAACAGCAGCTTATTTGGGTTGAGATATTGACTATAGGCAGGGGTGAAGCCAGGGAGGCTGGCATTGGCCTCGGGCCCCCTAAAATGTAAAATTACTATTTTAACTCTTAAAATTTTTTAAAACTTTTAAATTAGTAAAGGTAAAATTACACTTTGGCCCCCCCTAAAATTATAAAAATTCGATTTAATCCTTTACAAATTATAAAGATATAAACTATAAAAATTAAAATTTTATCCGCCCCCTAAAAAATTGTTCTAGCTTCGCCCCTGACTATAGGTAGGCTTACTTGAGCTTTGGTGTAATGAGAATTAGTGGTTAAATATAAATATTTATATTATGAATATTTTATCATTAAGTTTTTCACTTATTGTTATAAACCTTGTGTCGTAACCATTTTTTGACAAAAACGGAAATCGAACTTGGACTTCAAAAAAAAAAAAAAGGGAGTCGCCACCGACCTTTATTAGGTGTGATCGGATCACCTTTGTTTTAATAAAACATTTGATTTACTAAAACGGGGTTTTTGGTCTACGAATATTCGAGAAAACAGGTTCGGGAGTCGGTTACGTGCGAGGAAGGATTAGCACCCTCGCAACGCCCGAAAATCGGTACCAAATTGATTAATTGATGTCCCAATGTCAAAAATTTAACAAAATTAGAAATGAATTTAGAAATTTGGGTCCTTTTGGAAGCATTTGAGTCTTCTTAGAATATTAAGATTTCCTTGTTTCGAAGGGACCAAATATCACATCCAATACGTAGGACACGATAATTTCAATCCTCAAATCCAAGGTCGTCTCTTAATCCCTAAGACTCATTTATTAAAATAACAAAAGGTTATTCGATTATTTGGTCAAGCAAGAGAACCGAAACCCAACACATAGGGCACGGTCCCTCGGATTTCCAAACACGGAATATTGCCTTATTTTTGAAAAATTTTTTAGTTTTTAGGGTGATATTGATGAAAAACTATGTTTTAAAGAAACATTATTTGAAAATGGGAATAGGGTCATGCGATGAATAATGATGATACAACACAAATTATGTACAAAATACTATTATAGATATAGTAAAAATAGTAATGATAAAGCTAGTATATACAAATAATAATGCAATAACGATAATAACAGTAATTAGTAGTAATAGAAAATATATAATATAGTAATAATAATAATAATAATAATAATAATGATAACGGTAATAATAACAATAATAATAATACATGATGTATATATTTAAAATAATAATGTAAGTATAGTAGTAATAATGATAATAATTATAGTACTAATAATATTTAACGATAATAGTGATGATATGGAGTATGCACAATGGATTAATATAAATATAATAGATATAATAATAATAATAATAGTAAGTATAAAATATATAAAAAAATATAAGTATAGCAATACAATATATGTACGAAGTAATAATAAGAATATGGTAATCATAATAATAATAATAGAAATAATAACCTAAGAGCAAAATAAAGCAAATAATAATAATAATAACAAAAATTTCGTGAAATAAAATAATAATAAAATATGTGCATAAAAATGTGATAATAATAATAATTGCAAATTAATAAAAAGGGATTGAATTAAACTCAAACTAAAATATTGGGGTCGATTTGGAATAAATCAAAAGAGAAATGGACTGATTTGCAACGAGCGCGCAATTTGGAGGGTCCGGAACGACAATAAACCCTATTAAAATGACGCGCTGGAAGAAAGGGGGTCAAATTGAAATCAGGGAACAATATCGGGCCAAATTGAAAAGAAAAAGAAAACTAAATCGCAAAGACCTGAAAAAGAAGAGGGGCCAAGAGCGCAATTAACCCCTCAAAGGGGGGACGCGCGGATCCTGGTTCGGATCTGGGTCAACACGCGGACCCCCTCCCCTTGAAACGGCACCGTTTTGATTTTAGTATAAAAACCAAATTTTTTTGCCCAAATTTCATTTATCCCTAATTTCAGAAAAAAAACTCTCTCACCCTCTCTCGTTTTCTCTCAGCCTGGGCGATTTCCGACCACTTTCCCCGCCGCCGTGCCGCCGTGCCGGCCACTGCAAGCGGTGGCCGGAAAAGGTGATATCTTCCTTCTTTTTTTCTCTTTTTTTATATATTTTATCTTATATATATATTATATATAATCGTGGAAAAAAAAGTGCGAAATGAAAAAGAAAGATAAAAGGAAAAAAAACCTTCGAATATTCAAATCTAGCGCTTCCCCTCCAGTTTTTGATTGAAAGTTTTTTTGTTTTGATCTCTTGCTATTCTCTCTATATTTTGAAACTGTTTTTCTTTTCTGTATCGATTGCCAAAAAAAAAGGATCCGTTCTATGTTACATATTCGGTTTTTATAACCAATCCTTGAGGAATGAAATAAACAAAAACAAAAATAAAAAAATACAATCATCTTTCTTTTTCCCCGTGCTCTCTGTTTTCTCCCTTTTTTATTGCAGGGGAGGCCGCGTATAGTGGGGGCGTGCGAACAACGGTAGTGGCCGACAGTGGCCGATGGGTGTCACGGCGCACTAAGGGGCTTGAGGCGCTGGTACCAGGCACGACGCGCACTAGGGTTTTCTTTCAGCAGAATGTGTTTGTGGGCTTAGGGTTTGGTTGTATTTGGGCCAATTGGGTCAATGGGGTTTGTTTGGTTTTAAAATGGTTTAATTGGGCTGTTTTTGTAATGGACTTTGAACTTTATTTTATTGATTTTTTTGGTTGTTTTATTTAATTTTTGGCTTTGCAATTGGGCTTGGGTTTATTGGGTTTAGGGCTGGGCAAATTTGGTTATTACAGCTGCCCCTCTTTGCTCATTGTTGTGAAACGACAATAGAGCAAAGACAATAGAAGAACCAATTTTGCCCGGCCTTGGCCAGGTATAGATTCTTCAATCAATCAAACCCTGTTGCTTTGATCCACTCCACCGCTGCTTTCGCGTGACATGACCCGTAGCTTCGATTCGTTTTTGCTCAATCTTGTTCCCTTTTGAACTTGCTCCAACATGACATCTTCGGGGAACCTTCAATCTTCATTCTACTCCACTGCTACTTCAGAAAGATATGGCCTGTAGCTTCATTTGCTCTTGCTCAACCTTTTTGTCCACTGGAATTTCTTCATTCAATTTGCTCAATGCGACTTCAGCCTTCCTTCAGTAAATACCTCCGCGTGTGCCCCAAGGCTCAACCACACTCTCGTGAGTTTTTTTTTTTTTTAACAGAAGTTGTAAATACTTTGGCCTCTTGTAACATGAGCTAATTTTTGCAAGCAGGAATTGAAAAATAGAAATTGCAAGGCAGAAATTGAAAATACCTCAGCGTGTGACTCGATGAATCAACTCACCTTTCTCTGAATATGAGTTGATATTTTGGAAAGAAATTAAAAGACACCTCAGGGTGTGGCCCGAGGCTCAACTCACCTCTCTCTGATATGAGTTGATATTTTTGGAAAGAAATTAAAAGACACCTCAGGGTGTGACCCGAGGCTCAACCACACTCTCGTGAGTTGATATTTTGAAAAGAAATTGAAAGACACCTCAGGGTGTGACCCGAGGCTCAACTCACTTCTCTCTGATGGCTCAACTCACTTCTCTCTGATATGAGTTGATATTTTGAAAAGAAATTGAAAGACACCTCAGGGTGTGACCCGAGGCTCAACTCACTTCTCTCTGATATGAGTTGATATTTTGAAAAGAAATTAAAAGACACCTCAGGGTGTGACCCGAGGCTCAACTCACTTCTCTCTGATATGAGTTGATATTTTGAAAAGAAATTAAAAGACGCCTCAGGGTGTGACCCGAGGCTCAACTCACTTCTCTCTGATATGAGTTGATATTTTGAAAAGAAATTGAAAGACACCTCAGGGTGTGACCCGAGGCTCAACTCACTTCTCTCTGATATGAGTTGATATTTTGAAAAGAAATTAAAATACACCTCAGGGTGTGACCCGAGGCTCAACTCACTTCTCTCTGATATGAGTTGATATTTGCAACTGGAATCTCAAAATATATCATCTGGTGGACCTCGGATGTCTTCTTTCTCCTTGGTTTGGCGCAACCATCGTCAAGACTTCTTGCTTTACTAGTGTATCTGTATGTGTCATGCGTGATGATGTCATGATACGTGTGTATTTGTCCTAAATGTTTTTTTTATGCCTACATGATTATGCCATGCGCCCTAGGCTTGTTCGTCATGTATCTCTTTCATTGCGACTTTCATGGTAGCCCGCGTTCTTTGCTTCGACTCTTGACTTTCCTCGGGCTTGATATCCGCCCTCAGGTTCTACGAGTAATTCGTATTTCCCCTTTTTTTTTGTTTTTTTTTTGTTCCCTGTTGAAATTTGTCCTTACTTTGAAGCTCTCGTATTTACCCAATTCTCATCCAGGTAATGCTCCATATTCTTTTCGTTTAGAGTGTGTAGTTTTACTATTTATCTCCAAAATGAAACATGAATAAAATGCATGGAAATGGCAAAGTAGGCATGAAAGGTGTTCCTCGTATCTATATTTATTTCAAAAGCAGTAAGAAAATTGACAAGGAATGACTCGATTAAGAAAGCATTATAAAAGGAAAACAAGTTTAGTTGTAATAAGTGCTCTAGATATCCGACGTATGAACTTCTCCATGTTTCTTCATCCTGAATCTTTTCGAGCAAGATTTTTCGTGTAGAAGATTCTTGAGCTTCAGAGTCCGCTTCAATACTATGATCTCGCTGTTTGACTCTTTGTTCAACCCATTTCTGCCTTCTCGGACCAGATTGCTTTCTTAGGATGCCCTTTCGGGTTTTCATCCTAAGCCTTCTTCGTTTATCAGGATGCCTTTTCGGTTTTTTTTTTAGGCGTAATATTTCTTCACGGCATCTGAGTTCACCGGGTTTGGTAACTCCTTCCCATCCATTTCAGTGAGGATCAAAGCTCCACCTGAGAAAGCTCTCTTTATGACATATGGTCCTTCCCAATTCGGTGCCCATTTTCCTCGAAAGTCCTTTTGTATAGGGAGAATCTTCCTCAACACGAGTTCTCCTTCACGAAATTCTCTTGGACGCACCTTCTTGTTATGGGCTGCGATCATTCTCTTTTGGTACATCTGTCCGTGACAAATTGCTTTCAAGCTTTTTTCTTCAATCAGGTTCAGTTGGTCATATCGAGCCTGAACCCATTCAGATTCTTCTAGTTTTGACTCCATTAAGATTCGCAGGGAGGGGATTTCCACCTCAATGGGCAGCACAGCTTCCATTCCATAGACTAGAGAGAAAGGAGTTGCCCCCGTAGAGGTACGCACACACGTGCGATACGCGTATAGAGCGAATGGTAGTTTCTCGTGCCAATCTTTATACGTCTCAGTCATCTTCCCAATGATCTTCTTGATATTCTTGTTAGCGGCTTCTACTGCTCCGTTCATCTTTGGACGATAGGGTGAGGAATTATGATGCTTTATTTGAAATTGCTCGCACACTTCCTTCATCATTTTGTTGTTCAGATTCAAAGCATTATCTGAAATAATTCTCTCTGGCAAACCGTATCGGCATATGATCTCCTTTTTTAAGAATCTACATACTACTGTCCTTGTCACATTAGCAAACGAAGCGGCCTCTATCCATTTTGTGAAGTAGTCTATGACTACAAAAATGAATCGATGTCCATTCGAAGCTTTCGGGGAGATTGGCCCTATAACATCCATGCCCCACATAGAAAAGGGCCACGGGGAAGTCATGATATGAAGGGGTGAAGGTGCTGCATGAATTTTATCGCCATAAACTTGACATTTGTGACACTTTCGTGCGTAAATAATGCTATCACTTTCCATTGTCAACCAGTAATAACCGAGTCTCATAATTTGCCTGGCCATAGTGAAGCCATTGGCGTGTGTTCCACAAACTCCTTCATGGACCTCTTCGACTATCTTTCTAGCTTCAATAGTATCTACACATCTCAGAAGGACTTGATCTTTCCCTCTTTTGTACAGGATGTCCCTATCGAGAACGAATCCCGCTGCCAATCTCCTGATCGTTCTTTTGTCGTTTTCGTTTGCTTGCTCGGGATATCTTTGATTCTTGACATATTCTAAGATATCATGGAACCATGGTTGCCCGTCTGCCTCGTTGTCAATGCTAAAGCAATGCGCAGGAGCCTCGTATATGCTCATCTGGAGAGGCATTATTTCTGTTTCCCGGTTTGCTTTGAACATTGAAGCTAAGGTGGCCAGGGCGTCAGCCAACTAGTTTTCCTCTCGTGGGAAATAATTAAAGGTCACTTCTTCAAATTCTTCAACCAATTCCGCGACAAGATCACGATATTTAATCAATTTTGAGTCTCTTACTTCCCAATCTCCACGGATTTGGTAAATTACCAATACCGAGTCCCCGGAGACTGCCAAGACCTTAACGTTCTGCTCGATAGCTGCGCGAAGTCCCATGATGCAAGCCTCATATTCTGCTATGTTGTTGGTACAGAAGAAATTTAATCTGGCAGTAAAGGGGTAATGGTACCCTTCTGGTGACACTAAGACTGCTCCAATCCCGTGCCCCAACGCGTTTGACGCACCATCAAAACTCATCTTCCATGATTTCTCTTTTGACGATTCACACTCTTTTTCCGTAATGCATATCAAGTCTTCGTCTGGGAAGTCAAATCTCAATGGCTCGTACTCCTCTATTGTCCGAGTTGCTAAGAAATCAGCTATTGCGCTCTCTTTAATCGATTTCTGGCTTACGTATACGATGTCATACTCTGATAGTAGGATCTGCCATCGTGCCATTCTTCCTGAGAGTGCAGGCGACTCCATCATGTACTTTATTGGGTCTAGCTTCGAAATCAGCCACGTCGTATGATACAGCACATATTGCCTAAGCCTCCGAGTTGCCCAGACCAGAGCACAACAGAACTTTTCGATTGTCGGATATCTTGTCTCACACTCCGTGAATTTCTTACTGAGATAATAGATCGCCTGTTCTCTTTTTCCAGACTCATCATGTTGCCCCAAGACACAACCCATTGAGTTTTCGGACACAGTCAGATATAGTATTAGTGGCCTTTCGGGGGTTGGCGGTACTAGCAACTGAGGACTAGATAAATACTGCTTTATCTTGTCAAAAACCTCTTGGCATTCCTTGTCCCATTCTCCAGAATTGTGTTTTCGAAGGAGTCGAAAAATTGGATCACACTGCTTGGTGAGTTGAGCAATGAACCGAGCAATGTAATTCAGTCTCCCTAGAAATCCTCTGACTTCCTTTTGTGTGCGCGGCGGCAGTAGTTCTTGTATGGCCTTTATTTTATCCGGATCAACCTCGATACCTTTCTCGCTGACGATGAATCCCAATAATTTTCCCGAGGTAGCCCCAAAGGTACATTTGGCGGGATTAAGCTTTAGTTGGAATTTTCTCAGTCTTTCGAACAGCTTCCGGAGGTTCTCAACATGCTCTCTTTCTCCTCGAGATTTGACGATCATATCGTCGACATAGACTTCTATTTCCTTGTGCATCATGTCGTGAAACAACGTTACCATGGCTCTTTGATATGTTGCCCCGGCATTCTTTAGACCAAACGGCATCACTTTGTAGCAGAATGTTCCCCACATCGTCGTGAACGTAGTTTTCTCCATGTCTTCGGGAGCCATCTTGATTTGATTGTAGCCCGAAAATCCGTCCATGAAGGAGAAAAACGAACTCTTCGCCGTGTTATCTACCAATGTATCAATGTGCGGCAGCGGGAAATTATCTTTAGGGCTGGCTCGATTCAAATCACGGTAATCCACACACATTCGTACTTTGCCATCTTTCTTCGGTACTGGGACTATATTAGCTACCCATTCCGGATATCTAGAGACTTTCAGGAATCCAGCATCCAATTGTTTCTTTACTTTTTCCTTTATCTTTAATAGCATTTCTGGCCTCATCCGCCTTAACTTTTGTTGGATAGGCTTGCATTCGGATTTCAGTGGGAGTCTATGGACTGCTATATCTTCATTCAAACCTGGCATATCTTGATACGACCATGCGAACACGTCTTTGTACTCATGAAGCAAGGTGATTAGATCATGTTTGGTGTCTTCAGACATGGAGGTCCCGACTTTTACCTCTTGTTTCTTTTCTTCATTTCCTAAATTCACTGTCTCGACCGATTCTTGATAGGGCAGAATCTGTTTATCCTCTTGTTCTACCATTTTCAGTAGGTTTGGGGAAGAGGCATAATCTTCAGCGTCTTCTTCAGCCTCGAATTCTCCTACACAAATAGCCTTCTCGAAGTCGATTTTAGGACTCGTAACAGGATTGTTCATGTCGTTGATATCCGAGCACCTGAAAGGTAAATAAAAAGAAAACTATAGAGGGGTATCAAGGTATGAGAATTCACAAGCATGACATGAGATATATATGAGGACTGGCTATGAGAAGAAGGGATGAATATGGAGACAATAGAGCATGACCAAAATGCATGTCCATTGATGTTTATTCAAAAGATAAATAGCAAACATGATCACTCATAACGGGTTCCCCTTATAACTTAGGGGTATACAACAAGTTAATACTGAGCATTACTCCGGAGAGGCTTTGGAAACAATAAGGAGTTCGATAGCAGTCCAATTGTTCAAAGTGAATCCTGGAGGACAAAGGCGTATCATTGAAGCATCCCCAATTGCATCATCTTCCTCTGTCATTACATTCACGTTCCCTTCAGCATGGTTTGGGAGTGGATTTCCAGCCACATTACTGACCCCATTAAATCGTAGAATGCCCGCATCAATTAGACTCTGAACCTTTCTTTTAAAGGCTAGGCAATTATCTGTGGAATGCCCCTTGTTTCCAGCATGGTACATGCAGCTAGCATTAGGATCGTACCATTTAGGGTAGGGAGGTTTCAAAGGTGCTATGTAATGTGGTGCTATTAGTTGTTTCTCTAGCAACTTTGGGCACAGTTCCCCGTATGTCATGGGAATAGGGGCAAACTGAGGTTTTTTGGGGTTGGGTCTCGTTGGCCTCGGTTCATTTCTGGGTTGACTCGGAGCGGTTGTGGTATTTGGTGAGAAGATGGTGAGTGGTCTTTGGGCATCAGCGGTATAGACGGGATAAGGGGGAGGGGTTTGATAATAGAGGTTCTGAGGAGGAAAGTAGAGGTTTGGAGTTGGGCGGAATTGAGGTCGAGGTTGGATAGGGTATGGATTAGGAGTGTAGTGATTCTCGGTCCCTACCATATGGGTTTCTGGCTCCTTCTTCTTTAATGGCCTTTTAGAGCTTTCAGACCCTTCCATTCTCCCGTTTCTGATGCCGTTTTCGATGAGCTCTCCAGATATTACGACATCTGCGAAATCCTTTGTGGCATTCCCCACCAGCTTGTCATAGAATGGCGCTCTTAAAGTGTTAATAAAAAGGACTGTGATCTCCATCTTGGTTAGTGGAGGTTCCACTTGAACCGAGACGTCTCTCCACCTTTGAGCATATTGCCTAAAGGTCTCAGATGGCTTCTTTTCCATCATCTGCAATGTTAGGCGATCAGGCGTTATGTCGGAGACGTGTTTATATTGTTCACAGAATGCTGTAGCTAAATCATCCCATGATCTGATCCTTTCTCTACCGAGCTGATTATACCACCGGAGAGCTGACCCTATCAAGCTTTCTTGAAAGCAGTGTATCAGCAACTTGTCTTCGTCCTCATAACCAGCCATTTTCCGACAAAACATGATGAGATGCGCCTTTGGGCACCTTGTTCCATCGTATTTCTCAAAGTCTGGTGCTTTAAATTTTGGGGGCAAGACCAGACCAGGAACCAAACTGAGCTTTTTGACGCTCATTGCGGAAGAGGCTCTAGTTCCCTCTACCGCCCTGAGTCTTTCTTCCAGATCTTTAAACTTGTCTTGAGCACCCTGATCCTTCATCCTTAACTTAGCTAGTTCCACGGGATCATCCAAATCTAGGACAATAGGGTCAGCTGGGTTAGTTCCGTGACTTGATGCAAATACTCCTTGCCCTAGATGGGCAGGTGGAAGTACAGGTGGGTGTTCTAGGCCTGTAAATTCCTTTTGAGGCCAGACTCCATGGGGTGGAGTAAATCCTGGAGGATGGCCTTCGCTTTCTTTCCCGGTACTAGTTGTAGGGTCTTTTCCTTTGTTTGTTATCCCATTCATTATTTGAGTCATTTGGGCTATCATATCCTTTTGAGCCTCTTCCATCTGGTCTTTCAATTCTTGCTGAAACTTCTTCATTTGGTCTTCCACGTCCTTCTAGAATTGTTCGTATCTTTGGTCCATCGCTTTTGCCTTACGACGAGTGTTGTAGTAATGTATGATAGGTTGATCCTCGTCGGTTTCCAGGGTAACTTCTGTCACGTTTTTAACCAATTAGGCTCCTTTTTGATGCAAATGGTGTGATGTATGCCGATGGATGGAATGCAATGCAAATGTGTGGAATGAATGCAAGAAGAAAAATGTGTTGATTTGATTCAATCCATTAGATAAACTTTACTAGAAAACGAATTTCCTTTCATAGGACGGACGATTACATATACGACTTTGCCCTAATGCCTAAATCCTTAATTTTCCTAAGAAGCCAAGCTAAACTTTGGCCTCGCTTCGATCCTGACTCATATATCAGACTTAACGTGTCGGCCCGAACTGCCAGGGTTTGCAAATGATCGGTCACCTCTCGGATTTGAGCCACGGCTTCGCCCATTACGTAGTCTCTGTTTCTGATCTGTTCCTGGGAACGGTGGAGCTGCTCCTTCCAGTGTTCATTGTTCACTTCAAGGAGCTCAAATCGAATTTTGCTATCTTGTAATGTAGTCTCGAGCTCCTCTATTTTTCTTCTCATCTCCTCGATTTTGTTTTGACTAGCTCTTAATTCGACTACCGAGTTGCGACTAAGGTGCAAAAGTAGTGACCTTTCTAATTCTGCTACTTGGGCGCGTAATTTCTCCTTTTCGCTTTGGTTTTCTAATAGGCTCTTTTTCAAAGCATCTTCTCGTACTCGAGCATTTTGAAATTTTTTCTCCCATTGATCGGCTCTGGACTTTTCTTCTTTAATTTCCTGTCGCCATTGTTCTGACGTCTTCCCCAAACCGGCAGTTCTAATGGACAAGCGTAGCTTCTTATAGTCCGTCTTTAAGCTGTCCAAATCCTCTTCAGCCTTATTCTTGCCTTTTTTCAATTTCTCGGCCTCGAACTTGTGGAGATCAACATCTAACCCCAACTGCATCTTTTCCTCTTCTAATTGCTCTATTCTTTTACCCAGTTCTCGGCTCCTTCTCGCGAAATCTTGCTTGATAATCTCTAATTCAGACGGGATTACTTGCAGCTGCTCTTCTATTGATCGAGCATTCCCTTGGGTTGGCCTTGGGATGTTGTCATTGACTCTTTTGGCCCACCATTGATCGTATTCAGGCGTAATCATCGGCCTTATGGCGAGTCTCTTCATTTTTCGAGTTTGAGTCCATGCATCTGATATCTCACGAACTTTCTTCTTATAGTTATCGTCCTTGTACGAAAACTCACACTGGGCTAATCCATGTGTCGCCGGTATAAATTGCCTCGATTGATACTGCCTCATTACTAGTAATGGGGCGTACCCAACAGCTCCCCATATTCCGAGTAAAGGGACCCAGTCGAACTCTCCGCATCGATACAAAATTTCGTCAGGGATCATCCACGGAGTCTTCCATTCTACATCTTCCACTTGCAAATTTTAGAGGATCGCTATCCATTTCTCTCCTGATAGGTCGTCCCGCCTTGGCGTATCCGCTAATTCTTTCAGAGGGGAGTAGTTTTCAAAAAAGATTTTGCATGAGACTTTTTCCATCTTCCAGAAGCGGCAATGAAACCATGAAAGCAACAGTTGTGCACATCCTATGAACCTTCCTTCGCCCGCTCTTCGGCAGGCGTTCAATGATCTGAAAATTTCGGCCAAAATTGCGGGGATAGGTGTGACTCCCTTGTCGAGTTTATCAAATAGGTCCGAAACCGCATCCTCTATGTGCCCTAATGCTTTGGGGAAGATGACCAAACTGTAGATGCTTAGAGCGAAGACGTCGACCCTCTTTTTCTTATCAGGATGTGCCATGATCAAGTCCTTCAAGTGTTTCCATGGAATGCACTTACAATCCCCCTTTTGTTTGATCCGGGCCGTAATCCATTGCTCACTCATTCCTGTGATGTTCATTAGCCTTTTTGAGAGTGTCGACACATTAGCAAACCTTGAATATGCCTTATCAGTTTGAATTCTCGGACATCGAAACAAAGCTGTGTACTCTTCTATAGTTGGAACCAAATCTACTTTTCCAAAAGTGAAGCAACTATAAGCGGGGTTCCAAAACTGGGTAATGGCTCGAAGTAGGTATTCGTCTACCTTGATATCCAGCGGATAGTGCAGATCACCGTAATTATGGTAGAACAGTTGTTTGTCCTCATTGCCCCAGGAATCCCATATTTCCTTTAATTCCCGCAGGTCATTTTGAGCCACGCTGACGCGAGTGAAATCCCATAATTCTGATTCATGCCCCACCGTCAGGATGTCTCCCTTTTCTTGCTGTGCTTTTTCGGACCACACTTGGACAGCCGCATTATCCTCCACTCTATCGAGAAACCCCTTTTCCATGTCAAGCTTTTCTATCTAGTAATCGAATGTGGATCAACACCCTTTCTATAATGAAATACCATGCAATGAAAATGAAACACCACAAGTTAGTACCAGGTACAAAAGGAATTTAAAACAAACAGGAGATAATCAAACTCGTATTTAAGGAGACAACTAGGGTTTGCACGGCTCTATCTACAACGGGCTCTTAGGTCCCTCTATATGTGGTTTGGTTCTAAAGTATGGGTACCTGAACCAGCAGATTCCTCGATCCTCACCCATTATAGGCTCATATGGACTGAGTTCAGTTCAGGGGAATACATTTCCCTATGGCTGCACGGAGATAAAAATCTCACGAAGACATAGGTACGGATGTATCCCGGAAGCGATCCACTATCTTGCACGGAGGTAAAAACCTCACGAAAGAGTAGCTTCTCACTCCCACTTAAGGGTGTGACCGCGATGGTCATGCAATGCAATGCCAAAGTATTTTACGAGACTCGACACTATAGCACAAACAAATGCATCAAAGAGAAATACGATTTTTTCAAAACAATTTTCCAAATTTTCAATCAAAGGGACAAAAATCAATCAATTTACGGCCTGACTCTCGAGGTCCCCAGTGGAGTCGCCAAGCTGTCGTAACCATTTTTTGACAAAAACGGAAATCGAACTTGGACTTCAAAAAAAAAAATAAAAACGGGAGTCGCCACCGACTTTATTAGGTGTGATCGGATCACCTTTGTTTTAATAAAACATTTGATTTACTAAAACGGGGTTTTTGGTCTACGAATATTCGAGAAAATAGGTTCGGGAGTCGGTTACGTGCGAGGAAGGATTAGCACCCTCGCAACGCCCGAAAATCAGTACCAAATTGATTAATTGATGTCCCAATGTCAAAAATTTAACAAAATTAGAAATGAATTTAGAAATTTGGGTCCTTTTGGAAGCATTTGAGTCTTCTTAGAATATTAAGATTTCCTTGTTTCGAAGGGACCAAATATCACATCCAATACGTAGGACACGATAATTTCAATCCTCAAATCCAAGGTCGTCTCTTAATCCCTAAGACTCATTTATTAAAATAACAAAAGGTTATTCGATTATTTGGTCAAGCAAGAGAACCGAAACCCAACACATAGGGCACGGTCCCTCGGATTTCCAAACACGGAATATTGCCTTATTTTTGAAAAATTTTTTAGTTTTTAGGGTGATATTGATGAAAAACTATGTTTTAAAGAAACATTATTTGAAAATGGGAATAGGGTCATGCGATGAATAATGATGATACAACACAAATTATGTACAAAATACTATTATAGATATAGTAACGATAGTAATGATAAAGCTAGTATATACAAATAATAATGCAATAACGATAATAACAGTAATTAGTAGTAATAGAAAATATATAATATAGTAATAATAATAATAATAATAATAATAATAATAATAATGATAACGGTAATAATAACAATAATAATAATACATGATGCATATATTTAAAATAATAATGTAAGTATAGTAGTAATAATGATAATAATTATAGTACTAATAATATTTAACGATAATAGTGATGATATGGAGTATGCACAATGGATTAATATAAATATAATAGATATAATAATAATAATATAGTAAGTATAAAAATATAAAAAAATATAAGTATAGCAATACAATATATGTACGAAGTAATAATAAGAATATGGTAATCATAATAATAATAATAGAAATAATAACCTAAGAGCAAAATAAAGCAAATAATAATAATAACAAAAATTTCGTGAAATAGAATAATAAAATATGTGCATAAAAATGTGATAATAATAATAATTGCAAATTAATAAAAGGGATTGAATTAAACTCAAACTAAAATATTGGGGTCGATTTGGAATAAATCAAAAGAGAAATGGACTGATTTGCAACGAGCGCGCAATTTGGAGGGTCCGGAACGACAATAAACCCTATTAAAATGACGCGTTGGAAGAAAGGGGGTCAAATTGAAATCAGGGAACAATATCGGGCCAAATTGAAAAGAAAAAGAAAACTAAATCGCAAAGACCTGAAAAAGAAGAGGGGCCAAGAGCGCAATTAACCCCTCAAAGGGGGGACGCGCGGATCCTGGTTCGGATCCGGGTCAACACGCGGACCCCCTCCCCTTGAAACGGCACCGTTTTGATTTTAGTATAAAAACCAAATTTTTTTGCCCAAATTTCATTTATCCCTAATTTCAGAAAAAAAACTCTCTCACCCTCTCTCGTTTTCTCTCAGCCTGGGCGATTTCCGACCACTTTCCCCGCCGCCGTGCCGCCGTGCCGGCCACTGCAAGCGGTGGCCGGAAAAGGTGATATCTTCCTTCTTTTTTTCTCTTTTTTTATATATTTTATCTCATATATATATTATATATAATCGTGGAAAAAAAGTGCGAAATGAAAAAGAAAGATAAAAGGAAAAAAAACCTTCGAATATTCAAATCTAGCGCTTCCCCTCCGGTTTTTGATTGAAAGTTTTTTTGTTTTGATCTCTTGCTATTCTCTCTATATTTTGAAACTGTTTTTCTTTTCTGTATCGATTGCCAAAAAAAAAAGGATCCGTTCTATGTTACATATTCGGTTTTTATAACCAATCCTTGAGGAATGAAATAAACAAAAACAAAAATAAAAAAATACAATCATCTTTCTTTTTCCCCGTGCTCTCTGTTTTCTCCCTTTTTTATTGCAGGGGAGGCCGCGTATAGTGGGGGCGTGCGAACAACGGTAGTGGCCGACAGTGGCCGATGGGTGTCACGGCGTACTAAGGGGCTTGAGGTGCTGGTACCAGGCACGATGCGCGACGGTGGCGCGTGTGCTTCCACGCGCGCGGCGCTAGGGTTAAGGAGGCTAGGGTTTTCTTTCAGCAGAATGTGTTTGTGGGCTTAGGGTTTGGTTGTATTTGGGCCAATTGGGTCAATGGGGTTTGTTTGGTTTTAAAATGGTTTAATTGGGCTGTTTTTGTAATGGACTTTGGACTTTATTTTATTGATTTTTTTGGTTGTTTTATTTAATTTTTGGCTTTGCAATTGGGCTTGGGTTTATTGGGTTTAGGGCCGGGCAAATTTGGTTATTACACCTTGCGTATAACATTATTATATAGAACATCGGTATAAACCTTAACCGACGGTAATGTATACACTTTATTCGTCACTAAAAGTGTTATTAGCTATTTTTATCCCATCATTGTTAATAGTCTTTTGCTGATGATTTTACTACTTTCAATATATTACCATATGATTTTGTGACAAACATTTAACTCAGTTGAGATAGCACCATCGGAAGCATTGTCAGCAAGGTTTAGTCGTTGGAGTCCAGGAAAGTTAAACAAGCTACTAGTGTTCTTAAGAAGAGAGCCTCTGAGGAAGTTGGAGCTCAAGTCAAGCCATTGGAGATTGTGAAGTTGATAGGCTGTTGTTTGCAAACAGAGAACCAACAAGGCAACTGTGACTAAGCACGATGTAACACTCCCTAACCCTAAACCGTCGCCGGAACAGGGTTACAAGGTATTACTGGACATATCAGACAATTTACTAATTACTCACAAATAAAATAGCATTCATAGTATAATTTAATAATTAAATCCCTATATTGGACTCTCAATGCCTAAAGCATATATTAAAAGTAGAATGAAACTTGTTCAATCATTCTAGAAAATTTTTCGTAAATTTTTCTTTTATTTATAAAAATTTCGGCAGTATTTCTGCTTATTTTCACCTAAATCCCTTTGCAAATTCAGACCAAAATAACCAATACCAATTTATCATTTTATAACTTTATATCATTTTCTTCATCCAAAACATTATAATCATTTAAATACAACCAAAATTATTTAACTTAAGTGTATATATATATATAATTCATATAACTATCTACTACATGCCACTTAACAAAAGGAAGAATTTCATCACCAAAATCCTCTTGTTGGAGTCGGATTTGATTTGGATGCTGGACCGGATCAGAAACTCTACTAACCTGCGCACGGAAAACAAACCGTACGCTGAGTATTGGAATTACTCAGTGGTATTATCATAATTCAATTTATAACAATGATCAAATATCGTAAACATACTTAGATAAATAACACATTATACATATAATTATACTAAGTTGTTATATTTCCAATGGAACAATTTTTAATATTTGAATTAATATCTCATCCATAGAATTCCAATTGTTCATGAACCTTTGGTTCATCTCTTAATCACATATAATTTCATTTCACAATATCTCTTTAACTATTCATTCAGAGGTTCAAATAATCAAATTCATATGATTTTCTTATTTCACATAATTACCCCTATTAGCATGACTCGGACTTTGGCGGATACTCGGATCCAACCAAACACACCATACTGGCACCCAGTGCCTAATCGGATAGTTCGAAGCAATATAGTGACACCCAGTGTCTCATCGGCCTAGCCGAAGTAAAGTGGTACCCAGTACCTTATTGAATCTATCCGAAGTAAATAATATGACACCCAATGTCTCATCGACTCAAGGTCGAAGAATCCCTGAACACTTCCAGTCCTATGGCATGCCAATTATATCCGACTCAGCCCGACTAGTTAATAGGGTATTTAAATCACATATTCATATCACTTTCACTTTCCACTGATCATAATCATTCGGATTCAATTCATACATATTATCAATGCAATCTCAATCTCAATCTCAAATCACTTCCAATTTAATTTCACAAATTAATTCAATGTACCTTTCATATCAATATTTTTAATTCAATACTAACACATATCCATCAATTAAGTCCAAGTCATATTCAATTCAAACATCAATACTTACCTAAATTTCATTTTTCATACACATACATTGAAATTAAACATGCAATTATAAATAACTTGAATTATGATAATACAAACCGATATTTTCTCGAGCTACTCCTCGATCACTTTTTCCTTCCCCTTCGTATTAGACGTCTCGGTTTCCTTGTTTGCTACAAAAATAATAATAATAATTTACATTATTAATTATAGCATTAAATTACAACAAATAATTGAATTTTATTCAATTCCTACCCTTGCTCTTCATTCCACATTCTTTGTACACAATTTTATTATTTACTTATAAGTTCTTTCAAGGCTATTTACCTGAGTCATTGTCACTAAATTATCTATATCTTGAGTTACAGAATTCCAAATCAACATCCGTAAATTTTCTATGAAACTAGACTCACATATCTTCTTACCATAAAATTTTCAGAATTTTTTATTTAGCCAATAAGTACAGTTTATTCTTTAAAATTACCCCTGTTCTGTTGTCTGACAGTTCCGACCACTCTTTGCTAAAATTTAATTATCTTTTTGTACAGAATTCAAATGATGTTCTAGTTTGTTTCTTATAAAAATAGGCTCAATAAGGAATCTAACCATATAAATTATGTCCCATAATTATTTTTGTATAATTTTTAATGAATTTTCCAAGTCAGAACAGGGGATCTCGAAATCACTCTAAACCAGTCTCACAAAAATCTAAATATCTCAAGATACAGAATATCTTTGCTTTCTATGTTTCTTTCATATGAAAACAGACTCAATAAGCTTTAATTTCATATCTCACTCAACTTCTAATTCCATTTCTACCATTTTTGGTGATTTTTCAAAGTTACTTTACTGCTGCTGTCCCAAAACTGTTTTCTTATAACTCATTTTACAATTTAGTCCTAATTAAGTTTACTTATTTTCTTAACTTAATTCATACTTTGTTTCTTCTTAAATTCCTTCCATATTCAACTTGACTATCTAATATTCATATTAAAACTTTAATTTCTAATTTCTTCCAAATTAATCCCTCTAACACAACTTATAGCTTACTTTACAATTTAATCCTCCTACTAATTCTAACTTAAATTTCATTCAATTTAATCCCTGATTCATCTTTTTCTTCAACATCAACTACACTTGAAAACCTATAAACTCTCAAAATATCAACTTAGTTTCATCAAAGTCTTGCTTTAAAGCTTCTAAAACATCAAAATTAAAAGAATAGGACTTGATTGACTTACCTTTTAAAGTTTAAAACCTTGAATCTTTAGTTTTTCCTTTTTCCTTCTTTTTCTTCTTTCTTTCCTGCTTGTGTCGAAATGCTCTCTGTTTCTTTTTCTGTTTCTTTGTTTTGTTTTGTTTTCTATTTACTTTATTATATAATATAATATTATATTAATAAAATTAACTAATAATAATATATTTTAAGACATAAAAATCTTAAATTTTTATGTTTATGCCGCCTCAAATATGCTAAATGGTCTATTTGCCATTTTAATCCTTTTTATTTTCTTTTAATCTACAATTAGACTTTCACTCTTTATTCAATTTGATTCTTTTCCCTAACTACTTTAAATTAAACTAAATTCACTTATCAAAAATCTAATTCAACCTACACTAACTTCGTAAATATTTTTAATAAATATTTACGGACTCGTTTTCCTAGGACGGAGGCCCTAAACTCACTTTTTCGGTGCCCGTAGAATTTGGGTTATTACACACGATGTCGATTACATGACCAGTCACGTTGTTGCATTTCACTCCCTCCCATGAACAACAATCAATGCTTTTGTTTCAAGTCTCTGTCTTGGGGTACTGTTAGATACTATACTAATTCATTGAAACAGAGAACAAATTGAGAAAGAGATGAATTTACTAGGAAAATTGCTTTGGTAATTTTATCTACTTGAATTAATACACTATTGATGTTTATATACTTGTGCCTGAGTAACTGTTCCTAACCAACTACATACCAGACTAATTAACTGAATGATAACAGACTAACAGTCTCAATCTCTATACTCTATCATTCACCCAGCTTTTCAATAGGTAAGACCCGAAGTAAACTTTGAAACCGAGCAAAAGTAGAGATAGACAATGGTTTAGTGAGAATATCTGCAACCTAGTCACAAGCTGACACTTCACCAACAACAAGTGAGCCATTAGCCACCTTCTCGCGAACAAAAAATAAGTCAAGTTCGACATGCTTGAATTTGGAGTGTAAGACCGGATTAGCTACAACAAGAACTACGCTGGAATTGTCACACCAAACAGTAGGAAGATCAGCAGAACTAATATGTAATTCTGTTAGCAGAGAAGTTAACCAAGCAATATCACTGGTAGCTGCAGCTAAGCTTCGATATTCAGCTTCTGCCGTAGATCGAGAAAAAACTTGTTGTTTCTTGGAGCACCATGAGACAGGTGTATGACCAAGGTAGATACAATAGCTTGTCGTAAAACGACGGTCATCAAAATCTAGACCCCAGTTGGCATCAGCATAACCAACTAAAGACAGTCTGTCAAATCGATAGAAAACCAGCCCATGATTAATAGTTCTATGTAAATAGCTCAATATACGTTTTAATGCTACCAGAGAGACTATAGTAGGGGCATGCCTGAACTGGCACACACAATTTACCGCATACGCAATATCCGGCCGAGTTAAGACCAAATATTGAAGAGTACCAGCAAGACTTCCGTATTCAGTAGGATCAGCAAGATGATCACCCTCATCCTTGGACAAAGTAGATGAACTAACCATCGACGTATGACCACTCTTTGCATTAGTTAGAGAACACCTGTCAAGGAGGTCCCGAATGTACTTGCGCTAGCATAAGTGGAGACTTCCAGTAGATGACCGACTAACTTCAATACCTAAAAAATAATGGAGGTTGCACATATCCCTTAGAGAAAATTCGTTATGTAGCTGCTGAACAAAACAGTTTATTTCGTCAGTCGAACTTCCAGTAATAATAATATCATCCACATAGACCAAAACATAAACGATGGTTTTGGTTGTAACTTTAACAAACAAGGAAGCATCAGATTTTGATAAGACAAAACCAGTAGAAACAAGGAACTGTTTTAATTTGTCAAACCAGGTACAGGGAGCTTGCCATAATCTGTATAATGCCTTTTTCAAACGACATATTAAAGGCTCACCATTCGATCCATATTGAACATAGCCTGGAGGTTGCTGCATAAACACTTCATCAGATCTCCATTTAAAAAAGCATTATTGACATCGACTTTACAGAGTTGCCACCCATTTGATATAGCAACAGATAATATGGTTCGAATAATAATAGGCTTAACAATCGAACTAAAGGTTTCCTTGAAGTCATATCCAGGTACCTGTAAACATCCCTTTGCTACCAATTGGGCTTTTCGTCGATCAACCGACCCATCAGGGTTCTTTTTGATTTTGAAAAGCCATTTGCACCCAATTGCTTTTCAACCATGAGGTAAAGGAACAAGTCCCCATGTAAAGTTGGCCATTAAAGCATCAAATTAAGTTTGAACTACTAATTTCCACTCCTTATGAGCAAGAGCTTCATCAAAAAAGCTTGGCTTAAAATTTACAGCTTCTACTGACAAAGCCTTAGGTTTAAAAATTCTTGTCTTAAATCGAGTAACCATATTGTGAGTATTTCCCAGAGGAAAAGAAAATATATTTGGAGAACACTAGTTTGACCAAACAAACTAACTTCAGTAGACGAAAGTAGAAGACTATGCTCCCCATGATCAGTTTCTAATCCAGCCAACAAACTAACTGAGATGGGTTGTCTTGGACGGCACATAGTTGGTGACACAACCGATATAGACTGCATGAGATTGCAACTTGGAGTAGGAGGCAAAAGTACAGCATACGGTGAGACAAAAATACTACTGGGTTTTGCGTTGGACCGGACAACGGAAGGCCGAATGATAGGAACATACGTGGGACTACTGGAAGAAGACTGTACAGTGGCCAAAGCAGGCGAAGGAAACAAGAATCGACGTTCATCAAACACAACATGGCGAGAAGCAATAACCTACACAACATGGCGAGAAACAATAACCTTACCATCTGGTGTGAGACAATGATAGCCCTTATGTTGAGAGCTATACCCTAGAAACGTACACGGCTGTGAACGAAAATCCAGCTTGTGCTGCACAAAAGGACGCAAATACAGAAAGTAGCAACAACTAAATACCCTTAAGTGATCATACGTAGGTTCATGACCATGAAGAGTCTGATACGGAGACTGACCTTTCAGGACCGGAGTGGGCAGACGATTAATAAAGTGAACAGCACTGCATAACACATATCCTCAGTAATCCATAGAGAGATTGGCCTAGGCAAAAAGTGTAAAACCGATTTCCATAATATGCATATGTTTACGCTCAGCAACCCCATTCTATTCTGAAGTTTGTACGCAAGAAAGACGATTAAGAATCCCATGATTGGCCAGAACCGATGTAAAAGCTCGAAACTCAATGCCCCAATCACTTTGAAATTTTTTTATATTCTTCCCAAATTGAGGGACGACCATCTTCTGAAACTGAAGAAAACACTCAACTGCTTGAGATTTACGTTTAATCATATATAACCAAGTAAACCGACTACACATGTCTACAAACGAAACATCATACAGATTACCCCCACAAGCAACAGGAGCCGGTCCCCACAAATCAGAAACAACCAATTCAAACAATTCCATATACTCAGTAGTAGAATGAGAAAAGAACAATTTATGTGATTTCCCTTTCTAACAAGCAATACAAACATTATCATGACATTTTTTATTTGAAACAATTCGACACTTGTCAAGAACAAGTTTAACAATTGCAGAAGGGTGACCAAGTCTTTTATGCCACAATGTAAAGACATCATCATCTGACGGACAATCTTGAATCCCGGTGTTGTGAATAAAAGGTATTGAACCGGATGGAACAGACGGACCAGCCGAAAATTGATAGAGACTATCACGAACTTGGCCCCTCAACAAAGTTTCTTGTGTCTAGATGTCCTTAATAACACAATAAGATAAATGATATTCAAAAAATACATTATTGTCATTAGCAAACCAGGAGATAAACATAAGATTATTTCAGATGCTCGGCATGCACAAAACATTAGATAGATGTAATAACTTCTTCTTTGTAGGTAGAACTGTATTTCCAATAGACGAGATTTTAATGGGGGTCCCATTCCCCATTAAAAGAGATGAAGTACCTAAGTATGGAGTGCACTCATTTAAACTAGAAGCATTCTGACAGACATTGTGAATGGCCCCTGAATCTGGATACCAGGACAAAGTTCCTACTAGCACAGGAACATACGAATCAGTATTGTCAAAGTTAGACTCATACTGTGTGGCAACCAAAATATCAAACGCATTGAAATCAGGAATTCGGGGTAGCCCAACACACTGTGAGGAGTTCAAATCAAACACTCATGCCCGTGGTTTAGTCTTCCACGGGACTTCAAGACCATTATTTCGCATAGAGCTTTCAAGGCCCACATAATTCGCATTAGGCTCAAGAGAATTTTGTCCAAAATTTGGACCAATATTGGCCTGCCCATTACCCTGTCCATAGGACCAGACGGCCCAAAATAATGGCCTGCAGCATTCGACCGGTGCACCCCAGCAGAGGGCCCAAAATTTAACCTCCTTGCTTTTAATTCCAATAATTTAATTATCTACTAGTATGATTTAAAAATTAAATCCAATTATATCAAAGTTAATTGATTTCTATTACACTTAAATATGTTATGAATTGGACATTAAGTTTTATATCAAATCTATGAATACTAAAATACCCCATGTTCAAATCTAATGGAACTTCATTAAGAGTGTTATTAATTAGACTTTAATTCTCAAATTAGAAAAATAGAGGTACTAATTTTTAAAAGTCTGAAGAATACAAGGAGGGGGGTATAATTAAACTAAAATTTTAATATAATTTTCGCCTTTATTTTCTTTTATTGAAAAAGATCATAAGTTTTTACTGCGACTATCGCTTGCAACAGGGAAAGAGGGGGGGGGATGACCGGAGAGAATAGGTCCAAAAGAGCTGACAAACAAAGTACCGGCAAATTCACTACCTAGGACAGAGCCACCAAGACCATCGTCAGCTGTAGATCCAACGCCTTCGATAGGGCCCGGTGCAACTCAATCAACATCAACATGTTCGAGCCTTTAAGGTCAAACAGAAACGGCGCACCACCTTGTGCGGTGACCTTGCCAAGCATTCAAAACAAAAGTCAAGAAAATTAGAATCGATCCAGCAACAAGAGAAGTGGAAGAGCACCTGGAGAAGCAAGCCGTCGCCTTTCGCCAACAAAAAGAGAAGGCGCAAAAGAAAGGACGACTACACGATTTATTTTGCCAAAGAGAAAGGCAAAGGGAAAAATACTGACTACAATAGTCGAGATGTGAGCGATACCAACCCCAAGGTCGAGCGGCCGCTTAGGAGAAAAGAAGCAGGGCTTAAGAGGGAAGAGAGAAGGGATATCTTTTCCTGTTTGTTACGGATCTTAACTCCCATGGAAGGGGATTCTTGGTTGAATTTTACTCATGAAACAATTTAATTTGCAAATTGAAGAAGATGATGAAAAAGAGAGAATTTTTTCCAACAAATTGAGCAGTTCTCAAAAACCAATTCAATCCGAATTGATTTACCGATCAATTCCCAATCTAACCGACTGGTCCAATTCCAACAACAACAGATGAATCAAAGTGCAAAGAAAACATACTATGAAAAATATGTGGAGGATTTCAATTAAACAGCTACCATTGCAGGCAAGCAAATAATAATTTTTGATCTAAACATTAGTGGCACACCTAAACCATATATTAGCGAAGCCATTTGACTCCTTAACAATCTTTATGTCCCGTTACATAAAATTCCAATAAAATGCAGTGGCTAACAACAGATGACAGAATACAGTTACAGTTACAGTCTAATAATAAATTTCATCAAAAACCAAAGTTTAAATGAAACAGAACACAAACCCTCGCTACCGATCTTTGAGTTCCTGCTCAAATTGAAGCAATTTCTCCCGGACAGGCTGCAAAAAACTCTTCTTCAAGTCCTGGATAATCTGCTGCTTGTCTTGCTGCACGAAATCCTTTTCTTCACTAAGCTGTACTGCCATCTATCGTTATCCAAAATGGAGACATTTTAGTTAGCTTCAGTCATTTCTGCCGAGCTCTATAACGGTTCTAAAAGTCGATAGATTGCCAATGCCTAACATATAACTACGGAATGAAAACAATTGCCCTACCCTAAGATTGGTTTTAGGGTTCAAAATATCATGTTCTCTCCTGAGCCTGCACCTACAAATCATGTACTCTTATTGCACTCTAGTCATAATCGTGATATATTTATACTATATATTTTATCATGTTAATAATTCATTTATATAGCTATTGACGCATTCCTATATTTATATAATGTTAATGTTATTTGTTTATAGGTTAAAATATGCCATAACTTCTTGTAATCTTCACAAATTTGGAATCTCGTCACTATACTTTTATTTCCAAAAAATTAATCTGTCTACATTTCAGATTTCAAAATTCCGGTCTAGTAATTAACTATCTTTTTTCTTTTTTTTTTGTTAAATTTGATGATGAGACATTCTGAAAAACAAATACTCACTTGGTAGTCAAATAACTATAACAATAATGATGTAACGATCCTGAATTTAACAAAATAATTTTAGCAGTGTCAACAATTAGACCTGAATTTTGAAATCTGAAAAGGACTAAATTCCTAAAAATATAAGTATAAGGACTAAATTCTAAATTTAGACTTATGGCATATTTTAACCTTGTTTATATTGTGCTGGGGTTTTAATTGTAATCTACTTTTCTTTAAATCAAGATTAAGTGTAGTATCCAAATATTTTAAGTGTACCTAAAGCAGTAAATTCTATCAGTTAGAATTAATATTTGGTCAAATTATATTTCAAATTCAATAGTATACTCTACTGGTTTATTGTTTCAATTTCTCTCATTAATTCCCACCATTATGCTTCTCACTATTTTGTTACAACCTCCTTTCTCCAATAAAACCCCAAACACCAATTCTTTGGGTCATCAGTTTATGCCATTTTTTGCCACTTGGCAATATTCATGTAAAAGACATATTCTACAGTAAACACTATCCTGGCACTGGCAGTCATTGAATTTATACCCAAGGCCTATCCATCATAACATGTCATAGAATTTATACCATAGGCCCGTGCATCATAACATGTTTGCAATTAGTTATACCAAGAACTACTCAACAAGTTTATCCCCTTATCTTTTCTACACCAAATAGTTATCTCTAAAGAGGCACTCAATTCAAGCATACCTGCAAGTCATCGAGCTCACCAAATGAAAATTCTGGGATATCAATATGGCCCTTAACCGTCTTCTTCTCCTCCTGTAGATGCCACTCCCCTGATTTCCATTTAGATCCCAATTTGATCAACAAAGCGATAAAAAAGCTTAGAAAGAAAAAGCATAACACCATATTTAGACCCACTTACCCTTGATTTTTAATGTCAACTCATACGTATAGCCAACACGCTTCTTGTTTCGTACAGTCACCAAAAAAGCCTGCTCAAACAAGAAATATCCACCATAAAATAAGGTAAATATCTATGCATACAGCCATAGGTGTAGTTTAGTTAAGCTCACATCAATGGTGTCCAATAACATTATAAGACAAAAACACAAATAAAAGTAAGAAAAATAACTCACATCGCCAACACACTTGGTTACATCAGAAATTTCAGCCTTGCCACAAGATAAATCCAATGAACCCACAGATTTAAGCAATTCCTGGAAAATAAAACTGGGTTTTTTAGTACATCTCAAGCTTTTAAACATACATATTGTTGAGGGGAAGTTGGCCTCAGACCTTCAACGAAAGGTATTGTCTTCCTAACTCTGTGAAGCCCTTTGGGCTCTCCTTGGATTGCAGGAGACAGAACTCCACCACAGGACAATACCTTCCGTTGAGGATCCGAGACCAACCTCCCCTCAACACATATATATTACATATATCAAAAATCAGGGTTTTGCATATAGACCTTTAATCTTTGAGTAGCCCAGTTATTAAGGTTTTTCTCCTCCCAAGTTCCAGCCTATGGTGAACAAGGACCAAAAAAACATTAAACGAAATAATTGAAATGTACGAAAATCTGAAATACCCATTAATAAAACCCTAGATCAGATCACAAACATGAGCATAAAAAATACAAAAACAAAAAAGCATTACCTTATTCCAAACAGAACCAAGAGATGTAGACTGAGATTGAGTTGAAAGGATGTCTTGCGCAGTGAGTTTCTTAGGAACAGGGAGCGGAGCAGCGTCCGCCGTCGTTTCTCTCACCCAATAAGTATACGACGACGCCTGCCCATTGCCGTTGCCGTCCCCGTGGGCGTTCTCTACTCCTCCATTCTCCATCTCTTTATATGCTAATGGTATGGATCCAATCAACTTATCGCCGAATCTAATTGAAGATTTGCTGGATGGAAGGATGAATCGGAGAATGGAGAAGAAGGGAAGATTTATTTATTATTTAAAATTCAATCAAATTAGGATTTTCTGGAAGGTTCTTCCAATATTATGGCTTTTTAGGTTGAAACCTAGAGTCTTCCTCTTGCTTTTCACCTTTTATTTATTTTTATGGAAAATCTCACCATCCATTCTTATTCTTAGGGGAAACTATTTTTATACTCTATTTTCTAACACCCACAACGTGGGTGAAAAGGAAACAAAATAGATTAATACAAATAAATAGAAAATTTTTTAAGTGAGGATAGCTTTTACAAATTATTGGTTAAATATTTTTATTTTAATTTTTTATTAGGAGAAATAGGGGTTTGTTTTGGGTTAAAAAAATTGAAATTCTTATATAATTTTATGTTTTTTCATAAAAGTAAAATTCAATAATCAAACCAAATCAGATTTCACTATAATAGATAGTCAATGATGCTAATTGAATATCGAATTATAAATTTTGGATAATTACAAAAAAATAAATTATAAATCCAGAAAAACTAACTTGATTTGAATAATTACAATTTTTAACTTAAATCGAAAGAAAATACACATTTAATTAAGCTCTCGTCGGTTTAATTATAGCAATATCAGTAATGCAAATTGAAGAACATTGAATTGATTTTCTCTATCTTTTTACATCGTCTTAATTTTAAGAAAGCTAAAAAAAATATTTATTAAATTCTCGAATAGATTTGTTTTATGTGATATCAATCTCAAAAAATATTAGTATAAATATTTTCATAACCAATATCATTTGTTCACTTGTCAATCGAATTTAAAAACTTTAAATTTATACAAACAATAGATAATGCAAAACATGCAATCTAATAATATAAAAAAATTTAAATTGTCTTGTCATTTTTATGGTACATTTTTATTAATTCTTGAAAATTAATTCATGCAGAGATATATTTATTACATATTTCAGAAAAAAAAAATCAATCCTTTCTATTTTATTTCATTTTTATATTATCTTAAAACAAGAAAAGGATATCTATATCTATTTTCATTTTACGGTCCATAAATATTAATATTTTTGAAATTTATAATTTCCCTCACAACAATATTAAGATTTGAACCTAAATTCCTTTGATGGTACATAATTTTTTTATTGTGTGCCAAAAACGAATTCTAAATCGAACTACAACTCAAATCGATTTTTGGTTTTTTTTTTTTCTCAACCCTAAAAGCAAGTTGAGGAAATCTCATTCTACCAACCAACCAACCAACCAACCATATCATTCATTCCCTACAGCAATTGGAAAGCTTAAAGCAGCTGAAATTGAACGAAGAAGCAGACAGTATTGACTTTTCAACTTTGTATTTCATGTCAAACTTTGCCTTCAATACTCAAAACAAAGACCTAACACTAAATGCTCCCACAATTTTCTGATTTTTAAACATCATCCATCACCAATAACCAATTACTACAATTTGGTCATCTAATCTCAATTTTCAGATCAATATACTCTTTAAGAACAGTACAACAAAACCTTACAACTAATATAGGACCTCCATGGTACTTTTACCAATAAATAGAAGAGGTATGAAATATAATTTTCCCATTACATCAAAGTTCAAACCTCAACTTGAAATCGCATTGTTATTTTCTTTTATTTGTTTTTGTTTGAAGGCAATCAGACCTAGAAAGCTCAAAATAATAATAGTAATGATAACAGACAATGCATGTATGAAGTGAGGGATATTATCAGCAGAAGATAATTGAATGCTAAACAGCTAACTTGAAATCCCACCTCAGCTCGGCTCGTTTCATCTCATCAGGTCAGGTAGCAGCAGACAAGGGTTGAATGGCAGCAAGCGGATTAACTTGGTATGAAAATGCAAGTTCCCATAAGTCTACCAAACACTTCTTCACAAACAAAGCTTGTCTCTTAACAATCCTATAAACAACAACAAATATATATCACATACAAATATACATGTATTCATTCATTGTCAATAGAATATATATATATACACATTTCCCTTTCTCTACCAGAAAGGGATTCATGAATTGCTAACCTAGGACCGTAATTAAGAACATTAAGTATGCTTCAACAATTGAAAGTTATGAACAAATATTTCAGGGTAAAAGAACAAGAAGAAAATCTTACCTCTGTAAAGAAATTCCTCTCCTTCTAAGGATGTAGTATATGAGAAGAACCAGACAGCCAATCAAGATTTTACCATTTGATATGACCACCCGATGATTACCAAACTTCAAAGTGATATTAGAAAACCAAGATAGAAAGCCGTGGGGTTGTCTGTACAGTTTCAAATTTGCCTGCTTTGAATCTCTCTCTCCATTAAGCAGGCCGCTGGTCTTTAAGCCTTTTGGTATCCCCTCAGGCACATTTGGACCATTATTGGAAGAATGAGATTCATGGTTTGCCAGAGGCAAATGTGACGAGGAGCCTTGTGGTAAATGTGTTACCTTTATGGAATATAGGGAGTGCAATCTTCTCAAAAGGTCCTAGAATAATACATGTAAAGATGGTAAGTTGGTGCAATAATCATATTTTCCAAGAGAAAACAAAAATTATTCCCTCATAATTAATAAAATCAAGCACCATCAAGACCATGACAAGCAAAGTACAAGACAATAAATTGTTCTAAAGCTTGTCTGGTGTGAAATTGCATGATATGAGAGAGAACCTCCTTGTAGATGCAAATATATCAGTAGTCCACCCTATGAAATAGATTGCATTTCAAAGGAATAAAAGATACATGCATATAAATAGTTGTATGAACTAGGAACCTAATGATTCAATTAGGAAATGCCCAAATTTGACTTAAAGCAAAGCCTAACTAAACAATGAAAAAATGTACAAGACACTGGAATTAATTTTGCAATTTCAAGAAGACAAGAAATTTTCAAAGTACACGACTCTTAAAAAAGGAAAAAAAAACGATCTTGAAACTTAAACCTAGAAGTTAGGACTGAAAAACAACAAATAAAGCCTATTCAAGCACCCAACTAAGATACTCAGCAGTGGAAATGTGCTAAGTTACAGTCTGGGTATGAGGACCGGCCTTAGCCCACCATTTAATGTTAAGCATGAACCTAAAACCAATCAACAATATATGGAAAGGCAGAACCTAAAGATAAGGCCATAGCAAATCCGAAACTTAGCCAATGTGAGATAACATAATTTAAAATTCCCTCTTTCTCGTAGGCCCATTATTAGCAACTAAGCATAAGACTTGGCATCAATAAATAAGGTAACAAAGAAATAGGGCTCTAATACCATGTTAAGCTCAAAAGGCCACTGGCTAATTCTAAATTAACTGATGCAGAGTGACACCGTTGTACTTAACACTGTGTAAAGCTCTTCTCAACAATGCTCCACCATCAACACAAATCATGCTGAATTTCAACTACCAAAAATTCGTAAACAGCTAGATGAAGTATATTTATGTACACAAGGCACAGACTCAATCTAACAGTGTCCTAAGACATTTCTACTTAAGCATCTATTACCTGTCGGTTTTTCTCTGGCAAAGCAGCTTGCTCAACCCAAGAGATTGCAAGATCGACATCACTGGAAACTGTTCCCAGAAGCATGACAGCATACAACTCAACAACTTCAATATACTTATCAACTCCCAAGACAGAATAGCTATCACTTCCACCCTTGAAATTCGAACTTGTTTCAGCACTAGCAAGAACATAGTATTGTTCATCCACATATCTCCACTTGCTAAGAAACTCCTCAAGAAGCTCTTTGGCGCCTAAAGCTGAAGCTTCTGATATTTGGAAACATACCCTGAAGATTTAATAACGAAGGAAATTTAGCACCATTGTCCTAGAGGTTCAGATGCCTATCCCAAGGCAAAATGTTATTGCAGCATTGAAACTAGAACTTATATAATATAATACGGGTAAGTGTGGATATGCAACTTCCAATCAGAAATGAGACCTCAGAAACACGAGCCTCAGAAAATAAGAAAGAAGGGACGAAAGCTGTACACCCATCAGGGAGTAATAGTAAAACAAAAAAAGTTCAAGATAAAAGAAAAGGGATATAAAATTAAACATTTTTGGCGACCTATGAAGCTGGATTCAGAATGGGATAAAAAGTTGGAAGCAGCATATAAAACAAAAATCAGAATTGTTTTCAGTGAATAGTTATGTTAACCTCTTCATCATCTCTAAATTCATACATAGGAATTGAGGTATAATCCTCAAAATATATATTAAAAAATATAGAGCATAACACAAATTCATAGGTAACATAGATGAATAGAAGAAAGAAGGGATTACCCAGTAAGAAGAACTTGAACAGGGATTGCTTCAATTGAAACAAATAACGTTTTGAGTTCATTCAGAATTGTAGATGTCCTGCAACGAAAAGCATCATAATCAGCTAAAATAAGCAAAAAGAAAGCTATAACATGTTTCTTTTTCAATTTTCCCTCCTACCAAACAAAGCTATACCTGGAGAGTTGTTTCAAGGACTGAACCAAGACCATACCAGCAGCCTCCATCGCTTCATACAAATCAAACTCAGAATCATCATCAATGGATACATTGGGGCTGCCTCTTTGCTTTATTATGGAAGAAGCTAATGATGCAGCCTCCTCGTACATGGAGCAAACCAAGAAGCTATTACAACAATCAAAACCAAATTCATCAGTAACTTGTCACAAATAAAAAAAATTAAAAACAAAAGTTGTCAAATTCATCATTGAAATTACCTTTCGGAGCGTTCAATCTCTGCCCAAATTGCGTCAGCCATTTTGGGCGTCTGATAAAATTAAGGTAGAAATGAAGATAACGCAACGAGCTTTGTATTCAAGCTAACCCAAATGCGAAGTTATCTTCACTCGGAATCAGAATTGATTAAATTCGAAAAAATGATTCAAATAAACAAATAAAAACTTAAAATTATTGAAATGATTTCTTTTTTGCAATGGTTCATCCGTTCATTTTCCTTCCTCAGTTTATCTTTTAGGGTAAATTGTACTCAAGTCTAAGACTATTAGCAGATTTATACTTTGATTACTCAATTTTAAAAAATTATAAATTGGCCATTGAACTATTTGAGCCGTTAAATTGCCAACAAATATCTAATGGTTGTTAACTCACTATCCATTAAAGGGGGCGGAGCAGCGCCTTGAATATTTCCAAAATCCCCCTATTTTTTTGAATATAAAAAAAGGTACATTTCCCTAATTATTTTTTAAAATCAATAATTTTTTAAATTTAAATTTAATATTTTTATTTCTCTATTCAAAATCGGCCTATTTTCATATATACTGAACTTAAATATTTTTTAAAATCAACAATTTTTTTCCAAATTTAGCTTTTTCTAACACCCACAATAAAAAAATTTTATTTTATGGACCTTTCCTATTAACACATAATTTTGGTTGTTTTTTATCTTGAAACCTTAAACCTTAAATCATGAACCTCGAGCCCAAATCATAAACTCAAAACCCTAAACATTAAATACAAATCCTAAACCCAAACATTAGGGTTCAAGTTTATAGTTTGGGATTCAAGGCTTGGAGTTTGAATTTAAGTTTGGGGTTTAAAATTTGAGATTTAAAGTTTGAGGTTTATGATTTGAAGTTTAGAGTTTGATGTTTAGGATTTAAGGTTATGATTTGAGTTCAGGATTCAAGATTCAAGATTTAGGATAAAAAATTATTAAATTTGTGTAAATAATATAAAAAAATTGCTAAAATGCCGTTTAATAATTAGAAAGGGATTATAAATGATATCTTTATTTTTATATTTTATGTTTTTCCATAAAAAGAAATTCGAACTACGATCAAAGATAATTAAATTGAATCAAAATTCATTAGAGTATATTGTCAGTTTATTGATTTTTTTTTATAACAATGTTCATGTAATATTTTAAATCGTTATCACTATATTATATTTATTTTAAATTATAAAAAATTAAATATAAATATAAATCCAAAAAAACTAGATTAATTTGGATAATTACAATTTTCAACTTAAATCGAAAGATGAAATATATTTAATTACACTCAAAATCTCAACCTCACTACTAATTAAAGAATTATAAAATTTAAAGCAATTCCAAAATTTAAAGCAGCTGAAATTGAATGAAGCAGAAGACACTAATGACTTTTCGACTTTGCATTTCATGTCAAACTTTGCCTTCAATGCTCAAAACAAAGACCTAACACTAAATGCTCCCACAAAATTCTGATTTTTAAACATCATCCATCATCCATCACACTACAATTTGGTCATCTAATGTCAATTTTCAGATCAATTTACTCTTTAAGAACAGTACAACAAAACCTTACAACTACAAAACTATATTTTTCCATGTCTTCACCATTTTTGCCACTTTCTCTTCTTTTTATGAAGCTATCATTTCTAGTACAGCTTTGTTGATGTGAATGCTAACCTGTGTGATTATCGCGGGGAAAATTTTTTAGCCCTTCGTGAGATGGTCTACAATAAGGCTTTGAGCCGATTACTGCTACCGTTTTTGCAACCATGACTTTAACTCAGTTGATCTTAGGTTTTGGTCGTCTTGGCTTTAGCACAAGATAGAGAATACCCAAAACAATCAAGAAAGCAGGTATTGTTGTTGCGTCGAACTCTACTTGCACTTTCCTGTCTTTCGTGCAATGAATCGGATGAAGAAGGGCTATGGTTGCATTCACTTGATCAACAAACCTGCATTTAAAATCAGATTTAAGAAATCAAAGGATATGACCTACAAAATTGGACCATCCTCCAATGAAATATCAAAAAGAATTTAAATCACATTGACCTGTCATTTTCAATACAACAGAAATATCACACCATCAAAAACTTAATTTTAAGATATAAGATATTACCACATAGTGGGGCATTGAGGAACACTAGAAAATCATTACCGAACATAATATTTAGTTGCTACCAACTATGAATTCAGTCAATTGATACAACAGTAAGTCCACATCTCATCAACAAAACAACTGCACAATATATTTGCTACTTGAAGAGATTTATGTGCTTCACCTCATTTCTTTCCCATTATTTACATGTTAGAAAAGATTTCCATTCATTTCCTCGGCAGGGGTTTCATTAACATTGTCTTTTACAAAAACTAGAAGTTTTTCATAAGAATTTCACGACACTACTTATTAATGTATTAGATGCTCAAAGAAAGAAATTGCATCAGTTGCTAGTTTCAACTGCCTAAAACCTCATTAGCGAATTCATCATAAGAAGCCTTCTTTTCTGGCAAGATTACTGAATGCAAAACAATGATCTGAATTTATCTGCAAGACTATTTTTGAAATTTAACCAAATAACAGAAGGGCATCAAAATAAAATGAAAAATTTAGCAAAAACAGACCCTTTGGTTGCGTCCTCTAAGGTATATAGCAGTTTCATGACATCTGTGTATCTCAATTCACCAGCAATAGTTGAAATCTGAAAAGGAGAAATGCATGTTAACCCGTAAACAGTCACCACCACAATGTGGCATTAATTGAATTAAGCAAATAACAACATCAACGATGACAATAAGCAAATGCACTTACTCTTCTCCATAAACTGACAACATAATTATACTTGTTCACTAGCTCACGCTCCTGAGATTGGAAGTGTTTAAAGGTTTTCTCAGCTGCTATTGGTTAAGTCTCACTTTGTAGCAACTCCATTTATAACAAGTCAGGAATGAAAACAATCTAAAAGCAGATCTTAATTCAAAAGATGAACACAATAAACCACAGGAAGATTTTTGAGCATCAGAAGTTGACCAGGAACCCAATCAAACAGCAGAACATTTTTTCGCAGGAGCAGTCATGGCTTTAATCCCACAGCCATGGTTATACCTTAAATCCCAAGCTTTCTTTTGAATACTCAAAAAAGAAACATTAACAATAAATATTATTTTCATAGAAAATGTTAAACTACTATAAGAGATATATCAAATATCTCAATAAAAAATTTGGACGAATCCCCACTATACTATCCTTGTTTCAGATCTTTTAGCTGTATGCCTCCTGTGTCTTCAGTTCCTTATAATTGACAGGTTAGACTGACACTTAGATACATACACTCACCTACACACAACCATACTTGAGTTGGAGCAACATAAGTCCCAAGTCTATGGGGTTATGAAAAAGCCACAAGAAAAGGATACTTGTACGCTCCCAAAGTAGGAGGTGCATGGCTGAATTGACCAGTTTTATCGACTCTTCAAGAGTTGAGATGATGTAGCTCCGAGCAATTGTATCTGATTGAAATTTTGATATCTGCCAACCTTGAGAAGTAATGGAGAAAGGATTGCATCCCACGGACCATATCCAATCCTGTAAAATATAAGCAACAAAATATGCATAAATTATTTAGGGCGACCAGTCTCAGCCAACATGCTATATCCACATCATTGTAAATGTCAGCCTTTTGTAAGTACATGGGAGACACATGTGGAGTCAATATGACATAATATGCATTGAACAATCAAAGTTTATGCACAAATAGGGCATCCCAGATATTTATCAAGTATTGAAATCCACATATCTAGAACAGAATGCAATGTTAGTTTTCCTTTCTGGTGGGTTTGCTAGGTTCTCAATGTATTGTCATGTAAGGAGAGCAACACTTAGGATACCCCATTGGAGCTACTATTGCAGGATCTTACTCATAGTGGGATTTCATTTAACTGAACCTGTAGCTCACATGTTATTAAATGATAGAAGAAATTGCTACACTTTCTTTTCTTTTATAAAAGGTTACCAGATGTTGATACGAATTCATGTGAACCTATATCAGATTGTAAACTGAAGATAGATACACTACTTATTTCTGAAAGTTATCAAATACCAGACTTCGTCTTAGTCAAAAGCCATGTTCATACATCCTGTATCTGATCTGTTGTTTCTGAGGCATGTTTCATAGGGATTGAAACAGAACATGTCACTAATAGCAGACAAACAAAAATAGGGCCATTAATATGCATAAATCTCCTGCATCCATGCATGTGTATTCACGTTTGTGGTCTGTGAGTTTTAGAGAAGAGGGACTAAAATAAAATAAAATTTATAAGGATGAAAATAAAAAGAGAATGACAAACATGCATAACTGCACCAGGCCCACGCATAATGGGAAAAAGGAACAGTCAGATCATTATTCACTTTGTTTAAATTGTAAACATTTTAAAGGACTTGACAGAATAGATTTTTCTCTGTTAATTTTTACAAGAGACTACACTAAATATTTATATACAAGAGAGCCTAACTTAGAAGACTCTAGACTTAGCAGCACTACTGGTTTTAGGGTGTAGTGCCTTAAAACCAGCCTTAAAGTTAGGGATAACAATAAATAAAATATTCATATGATAACATTTAATATACTAAATATCCCTTATTGGACAACTGTATTCTGACACTCCCCCTCAAGCTGGGAAGTGGATATCATCCATTCTCAGCTTGCTTACTAGTCTCTGAAAGGTCTTCCCAGAGAGTCCTTTGGTTAGGATATCTGCCAGTTGACCATCAGTGGGCACATATGGAGTGCAAATTAGGCCACTGTCAAGTTTCTCCTTGATGAAATGTCTGTCAACCTCAATGTGCTTTGTACGATCATGTTGTACTGGATTATGTGCAATGTTGATAGCAGACTTATTATCACAATACAGTTTCATTGGTCCTTCCCACTTGATCTTCAAATCCTCCAAAATAATTTTCAGCCATAATAATTCACAAATTCCAAGAGCCATCGCTCTAAATTCTGCTTCTGCACTAGATCTAGCCACAACATTCTGTTTCTTACTTCTCCAAGTTACAAGGTTGCCTCCCAGAAATGTACAATAGCCCGAGGTTGATCTTCTATCCACCATAGATACTGCATAATCTGCATCAGTATAGGCTTCAAGGGTTAAATTCCCCCTTTTCTTAAATAGGATTCCTTTGCCAGAAGTCCCTTTTAAGTACTGTAGAATCTGGTATATAGCTCGAAGATGTGACTCTTTAGGATTGTGCATGAACTGACTTACAACACCAACTGCATAGGCAATATCCGGTCTAGTATGTGACAAGTAAATGAGCTTCCCTACAAGTCTTTGATATGAACCCTTAACAACTACTTCCTCTTCTAGTGCATCTCCAAGTTTGTGGTTCACTTCTATGGGTGTCTCTGCTGGTTTACATCCCAACTTTCCTGTTTCTGTCAACAAATCAATTATGTATTTTTGCTGAGATATGAAGATCCCTTCCCGAGAGTGTGCTACTTCAATACCAAGGAAATATTTTAACTTACCAAGCTCTTTGACCTCAAACTCTTTTACTAGACATTTCTTCAAATTTTCCATTCCTTCCAAATCATCACCTGTTACTATAATGTCATCTACATAGACTAATAAAGCAGTCATTCCCCCTGAAGATAAATGCTTTACAAACAGAGTGTGATCTCCTTGACTCTGTTTATATCCCAGTTTGAGCATTACTTTGGTAAATCTTCCAAACCAAGCTCTCGGGGACTGTTTTAGTCCATATAGAGCCTTTTTTAGTTTGCAAACTACCTGTCCTGTATCAGAACCGAACCCCGGTGGAACATCCATATAGACTTCCTCCTCAAGATCACCATGTAAGAAAGCATTCTTGATTTCGAACTATTGTAGTTTCCAGCCACTGTTGGCAGCAAGTGACAGCAACACTCTCACAGTGTTCATCTTTGCAACCGGGGCAAATGTCTCAAGGTAGTCTATTCCATACTTTTGAGTGTACCCTTTAGCAACTAATCTTGCTTTGTACCTCTCCAAAGAGCCATCTGAATTGTATTTTACTGTATACACCCAGCGACATCCAACTGTTTTCTTTCCGTTCGGTAATTTTACCAAATCCCATGTCTTATTTTTTTCAAGTGCTTCCATTTCAACTTTCATGGCATTTTTCCAATTCTCATTATTTAATGCCTCGGATTCAGTTTTGGGAATGGAGATGGAATTTAGGCTAGTAAGAAAGGTTTTGTGGTTATGGGACAAATTTTTGTAGGATATGAATGAGTACAAGGGGTGTTTTGTACAGGCCCTAGTTCCTTTTCTAATAGCAATAGGAAAATCATACTCTCTTTGATCTGAATTCTCACTAGTATTCAAAGTAGGTTCAGTAGTTACCTCGGGTTGTAGAGCAGTAGGGTGTTTATCCGAAGAAGATGATTGAACTTGCACAGGTGCCTTCTTCCTTGAGTAAACCAGTAAAGGGCGAGTAGTGTCCTGAATTCCTTTTGGTGACTTAGGTGTAGTAGGTTCTATTTCAGGTTGCATAAGGTTAAGGTGGGCAGACTGGTTGGTAGGTAAGGGCTGAGTGTTTGGAGCTGGAAAATTAGGTTGAGCAGGCTGAACAGAAGCTGGAAAATCAAGAAGAAAAAACTCTCTACCCTTATCTTCTTTAAATAAATTCTCCCCCCTGAAGATAAGGACAAGTAAAAAATTTTTCTTCTTCTGCAAAAGTGACATCAGCGGAAACAAAAAATTTTTTGGTGGCTGGATTGTAGCATTTGTACCCTTTTTGTGTAGAGGAATAACCTAGAAAAACACATTTAACAGCTCGTGGATCGAGTTTTCTCCTATTTTGAGAATGGACATGGACAAAGGCAACACACCCAAAAATTTTGGGAGGAAGATTGGAGGTATTAAAATCAGGAAAAAATTTCAATAGAGCTTGTATAGGACTTTGAGAGTCAAGGACCTTTGTAGGCAACCTATTTATCAGATGAGTGGCAATTAAAACAGCTTCCCCCCAATATTGTTTAGGGACATTGCTTTGAAACAATAGAGCTCTAGTAATAGCTAAAATATGACCATTCTTTCTTTCGGCAACACCATTTTGTTGGGGTGTGTTAACACAAGAGGACTCATGGAGAATGCCTTTTTCTTGAAAAAAGGAGGAGAGAAACTGATTGAAGTAATCTTCAGCATTGTCTGTCCTAAACCGTTTTATTGCAGTCCCAAATTGTGTTTTGAGGAGGTTGTAGAAAATTTTAAAAACAGACCCTACATCAGATTTTTGTTTTAAAAGAAATATCCAAGACACACGGGTACAGTCATCAATAAAGAAAACAAACCACCGAGCCCCAGAGACGTTTGAAATGTTTGATGGTCCCCAAATATCACTGTGAATAAGAGTAAAAGGAGTAGATGTTCTTTTATTGCTTACGGGAAAGGAAGTACGTTTGTGTTTGGCAAGTTCGCAAACATCACAACGGAAATTTTTAACATTTATTCCTTTGAACAAGGAAGGAAACAGAAATTGAAGGGTTGAAAATGAAGGGTGACCAAGGCGGAGGTGATGGAGCCAAATTTTGTCTTTGGGAGCTTGAACAGACTTGGATAGGAAAGATAACGGTGAGGAATTCAGAGCACTAATTTCTCTACTAGACTCTTCAAGGTAATATAAGCCATTTGCTTCCTTAGCATGTCCAATCATCCTCTTCGTGTTCTGTTCCTGGAAAAAACATTTATTGGGATAAAAAACCACACTGCAATTAGAGTCCCTGGTAAGTTTTTGAATGGAGAGAAGATTGGGAAATAGTTTAGGAACATGAAGGACATTTTTAAGAGTAAGGGTCTCATTTATAACAATATCACCTTGACCAGCCACTGTTATTACAGAACCATCAGCTACTGTAATTTTTCTATTACTAGTACAAGGTGTATATGAAACAAATTTGTGTGAGGAGTGGGTCATATGGTCAGTAGCTCCTGAGTCAATGACCCAAGATCTGTTGGTAGTTGTGTCCGAGACATTAGAATTTTGAGAAAAGGAGATACCTGAAAGTGCCAAACTGCAAGTACCTGTGGAAGAAGTTTTTTCCAATGAGCCCAGCAACGTCTTTAACTTTGCAATGTCTTCTTTATTAAAAATACCAGAATGCTGTTCTTCATCCATCTGTCGTGCTATATTTGCATGCCCTTGTTCCTTTAGTTGTCCACTGGTTGCAGGAAAATTCCTTTTATTCTGCTGTGGTTTCCCATGGAGTTTCCAGCAGTGTTCTTTTGTGTGACGAGATTTTTTACAGTATGTGCACCATACAGAATCCCTCTTAATAGGCCTTGTAGAATCTGGTTGCTTCATATCAGTTGGCTGTTCCATGGCAATTTTCCTCTCACTGACAGCCTTTGTAACTAAGGCAGACCCATCTACGCGATTATCGTCAAGCATAACTCCTCTTCTTCCTTCTTCAGCACGAACTATCGCGAGTGTCTCATTTAGTGAGGGTAGCTCCTCCTTACCAAGAATTTGGACTCTTACTGTATCAAATTCCACATTTAGCCCAGCAAGGAAATCATAAATTCTGTCTTTTTCAACAAACCTTTTTAATAGTGCTGCATCTGTACTGCACTGCATTTTAATGCACTGGTAATGATCCATCTCCTGCCATAAACTTTGCAACAGATTAGAGTATTCCGTGATGGAACGATTTCCTTGCTTAGTGGATGAAATCTTAGTCTTGATTTCGTAGATTTGAGCAGCATCTCGAACTTTAGAATAAGTCTGCTTCACAGCCTACCATATTTCTTTGGATGAGTTAAGAAATAGGCATGTGTCACTGATTTCAGGCACCATAGAATTCCATAACCAAGACATGACCATAGAGTCTTGTTCATCCCAAGCAGCAAACTGAGGATCTCCTTCTGGAGGTCCTGTGCCGAGAAAGTGGTTCAGCTTGCCTCTGCCCTTCAAGAACGTGCGAACCAGCTGAGACCACTTCAGGTAATTCTTCCCATTTAATCTGTAGGCCACTTGAATATTCTGCAACTCACTGGTTTGGTTGGAGTTTTTCATAGAGATTTCTGAACTGTCCCCATTGGTATTGGGGTGGACAAATTCAGACATATCTCTTTTGATCACAGAAGCAGGCTTGAGGATTTTGTGGGAGTAAAAGATTACCAGAAAAAATTCCCAGAAATCGTCTAATCTGATACCATGACAGAATAGATTTTTCTCTGTTAATTTTTACAAGAGACTACACTAAATATTTATATACAAGAGAGCCTAACTTAGAAGACTCTAGACTTAGCAGCACTACTGGTTTTAGGGTGTAGTGCCTTAAAACCAGCCTTAAAGTTAGGGATAACAATAAATAAAATATTCATATGATAACATTTAATATACTAAATATCCCTTATTGGACAACTGTATTCTGACAGGACTGAATGTTAAGATTGACTGCAAGCATCTGGACTACGTAATCATAAGTAAGATTTCAGTTGTATATCTAAACTATCAAACCTCAATTGCAGTTCCATGAGCATGACTGTAGACAAGCTGAAGGGGAAGCAAACCAGCCAGATGTTCAGAAACAGCAGCCAAAGCAGGCTTGATGGGTCTCCTGAATCCAGGTGAAAGAACAAAATCAGTAGAACACAAAAGGAATGCATTCTGATTGGATGATGAAACCCCTCCATTTATTGGTTGGAAGAGAAAGGAATGCCAGAACCACAAACCTCAAATCCCACAAAAGGGATTTTCCATTACACTGCAGATGGCTTTCCCAGGATGACGACTCTGATTGGACAACAATAACCATATCGGAAAGCGCTTTGGCCTGATAATGTTTGTCCACTAATAATGGATCGGTATGAATGAACCAGAAGATTGGAACTTCAAGAGTGGACCGGCTATGAGCATGTGATCCTGAATGAAGAATTAAGGGCAATGTTAAATCCAATTGAGAAATGAAACCAACAATAGTTTAGTTAGGCTCCTACAAGCGACAAAAATGATACACAAGGCATCATGATTTTACATAATGTACGCCATCAATTCCATATACTGTCCACATTAAATTAGCACACAAATTTAGGAACAAAAAGTCTATGTTTTAATAGTATTGATGTTCAATGGGTTTAAATTCCAAAAACATAAAAAATAATTGCTGAAATTTATTTTCAAATTAGAGAACTGAAGAATTTTAAAATGTTCAAAAAAGGAATGTTCAAAAAAGGAATAGTGACAGTTGTAAGATGTTGCAAAATAGAATGTTGAAGAGTTAATTAGGAAGAAGGGAGTTATAGAACTCATGCTTGCGAAATAAAGGAACAAATATTTTAAGAACTGGTGACTGATAATAAAACAGAGAAATTGATACCAGAGTTTTGAGAATACCTAGAATGACGACCATTAGAAGAAAATGAAAAAATAAAACTATTTCAACCTTGTTTTTTTTCCTTTCTTAGAAAAACCAATTAGTCAGACAGAGAGAAGCTAAATTCAGATTCAAATACAAATGAAACATATCAATGTTATCAAGATAAAGAGTTCTTAATTTTGCTATAGGTAGTCATCAAAATGACAGCTCCAAAAAAAAGGATTTTGTTTTCCAGCAAGCATTCTGAACACAGATCTGACCTTTGAGAGATCCATGAGTATTCAGCCTCCGCAACTGATACTGGAGAATTGAAGAATCAATATAGGAACGGGTACTTTTCCTGTATGTTCCATTAACAAGCAAATATGGGACAGCAGCTGCTCGTCGCGCCACAGAAAATGCCATTGCCAAAGCAGGATCCTCTGAAAGTGCTAACCTATAATTTGCAAAACAAATTAGTACAGCCAGGAACCAAATTTACAAGCCAAAAAACTATTTCGAAAGAAAGTTAAAAAAGAAAACAACAAAAAGTCTTCAATAACATTGAGATAGAAATAAATGATGCATGGAATTTCCACAGAAGCATCTCATGCAGACCTAAAGATATAGAAGAATATGGGCAGCATCACCACGTGGGTTCAGTGAAATGACTGGGGGTGAGGATTTGGCAGACTCTCTCATGGATGAGGATTTGGGATCCCATAATTTAAGCTAGTCACTTTCATGCAGAATGCAGGGAAGCTAATCGAGAGATCAAACTATCTCAGATTTTACTTTGTTCATTTGTTGTATCTATAAGGCTTAAGTCTGAGAATTATGTTTCTTCAAGTTAGCACTGAAGGTTATTTGGTGTATGTTTATTGAGTTTGAGCATCAAGGGAATTTTTGCCGTTTACAATTTGCTAGAATGTCAGATAGTCTGATTTGTAGTTTTGAGTTTTCTTTATCAAAATAGTGTAAAATCCTTATAAGACTAGGAAAAGAATATTATTGTAAATGAATAAATTATAAATTAATATTTATTAGTTTATAAAGAACCTTATGTTTTCAATGCATATTCAAGTACTTATTATTTTGTTTTAATAAGATAAATGAATGACTTATAAATGACAAACACCAAATACAATTTAAATCACACATAAGTGACGAAGTTTTTCAAGGATCATGAATATGTCTACTACTCTACTCATAACCAAAATCCAGATGGCAATTATAATAAGTAATTGCAATCCAAAAAGTTCTTGCTTATTTTATCATCATCATAAAACTCCTCATTAATCCCCATTTCCGAGAATACAGAATTACTCTTAATTTAATTTAAATTTACTTCCATTCATATCTTCCATTTCCTACAAAGTTAAAAGAAACAACAGATCGTATATAACAAAAAGACAACCATGTGTCTATCTTTCTAGGACGGAAAAAAACAAAAGGAAAAATAAAACAAAGAATAGTTCAGAATGCGTACACATGCTGACTGAACATAACTTTCTGTGAAGGTATCAACAAAGAGGAAAGCCCATCCTGCAGAGCCCTTAGGTCCACTGGCAATCTTTTAACATGTCTAACTTTCTGTCTCCATGAAAATAAAAGAAAATTTAGTATTTTAACGAATGATCCTTGAAAACTTTTCCCATGCATCATACCTCCTTTGTAATGAAAAACAACTGATACGATATCTTCTCATAATAATGGAAAGCACCATCAGCAACTGAAGGAGATATGATGTGTCTCACAGATCCCCACAGGGTTGCACCAAGTTGTGCAAGGAAAGTATCCCGAGCAACTGTGTAGTTTTGGAATTCCTGCACAGAAACAACTCAATTCCAAAGAACTGCAATTGTCGGATTTCAAGACAACCATATTTTGAATAGCAGTGTGGTTACTAAAGATGATCCCTACAAGTACTAAAGAAAATGTTATACTGGCATTTCTTCAAGGAAATAAACATACCTCATGAGTATCACTAAACAAATTCCAGCTCTCCATCCGTTTTAAAGCATCTACAGCCTTCCTCCGGTGGCTTTCATCATACTCTTCATTTTCAAATGACTGAAGCTCATCTTTCAAATCTCGCATTCTCTCATCAAGCTCTGAAATCATAAAAATTGTAAGTGGAGAAACTTACCCCATATTTTTCATTAGAAACTTGCAGAATATAAAATTGCATAGCACTTCAACTCGTACAAAAAGACAATATTAAGACTAAAAGGATATTGATTTTCTATAAAACAATTATCTTTGATGTTCACGGCCTGACAAATAAACAGGCAAACCAATAAATAAATTAAATATGTGAGAAACATTTAGGCAGTTAAAATCTCAAAGAACAATTTTACCCTTCAAACTATATATTGTTCCTTTGTAACAAAAAAAAATAAGTGACTCAAAAGCAAAGTTCATTGCAAAAGCATGAGACACCGATAAATCTTAAATTAAACAAACTCGATAAGAATGGTCTGCTTTAACACTAACCAACTACCCTAATAACCTATGTTGTTTTGACTCTTCAAGTTCCTTAAAGCGACTCTGCTGGATGCATATTCAAGACCCCAAACTGGAAGCTAAAAGAAGGTATAATCCTCCAATATAAGGGATGCATATGATAATGCCCCCAATCCAAGCAAAATACTTCATGAATCCCCTGGAAGCTTTCCCCAAAAGTGGAACCACAAAATGAAAATTAGAAATGAGATAAGCAATACCATCACAAAGAGCTAGCTTGATCTTCCTTCCTTTGCAATGCTTGAAAGCAAAAAGCTCATAGATATCAATCTCTGCCAGAAGAATATCAATTGCCTGATGATCTTTCTACAATATTAAATGCAGGGTCAATTAAGGCAGGAAACTGCATAAACCTAATAGAAAGAGAAGTTTCAAATGCATGGTATCATTGCTTCATTTGCCATGTATAGCTAACATACATCACCAAATACAGCAAACTTTTCCTGAATTGCATCTTGCAAGCGATCTTCAGCTTCATCTTCGGAAATTTCTACTTGCCACAATGAGAACAGAAGTTCAGCTAAGGTGTAAGGGCATAACAATAACAACAATAATAATAATGACAGAGCACTATGAGATGAAAAGCACAATATTGTAAAATCTAGTGACATTTGACACATGAGATTTAAAATATTTTACAGATCCCAATTAATTAAGCCAGTTCTCACAAATATATCAAGCATAATAAGGGAAAAAAATTCCACTAAACTTCGGTAGCCATAATAAACTAATATATCAATGTTGACAAGTGAAAACCCAATACTAAAATCACCATACTAACAAAAAAATAGGCAAACACAGATGTCAAAGAAATTACTGACAACAGTTGGTAACAAGCAAGCACATTAATATCACCTTCGACAGCACCTATGGTCTTTCCCACATTAGGCAAACTTAGTTCTGTTCGCACACCTTCTCCACCAACAGCAGGTCCCCAGGAAAAAGGTCCAGCAGTTAAATCGATGAAAGCCCACCTGATACAGTTGTAATAATAACATATACACATATAAGAACATCCTTTGTTTGTGTTTCTCTCTGTACTGCAGTGTAAATGGGAGAGCAAAGGAGAGGCGGGAAGTGAAGGATATTTAGATGTTGGAACCTGTCCTTTCCAATCCATGTATCTGTTAGACATTCTTCATGGTAGTCGTTGAAGTCCCCGGACTTTAAGTCCTTTTGAAGAAGAAGCTTCATATCTTCGTTCTTCCCATTTAATAACTTGAGATATTTATCATACATATATTAGCAAAAGGAAAATGTTAAACAAATTATGCAGATTTTTCAAAGTCTAACACATCTTGATAATGCATCAAACAGAAAAGATGTGAAAGAAAAAAACCAAGTACCTGTGAAACTTTGTTCTGAATTATTTCAGCAGTGGTCTTTCCTTGATACAACTTCTCGACATTCATCAGTGCATCTAAGCAAATATTGTGCCATTCCACCTAAAAGTTCATCAACCAAATTTAAAAATTAATAAATTAATTAAAAAAATAGAAATAATTAATAAATTAATCAGTAGCTTCTTTGTTAACAACAAAATGATATAGCACATATGATAATTTACTCTGAACAAAAGCAAAATTGCGAATTGAATTTTCCAGCATCCTATTGGCACTAGCCGTAAATATTCAGCTATCAACACTGAGAAATCAGTATTACAAGTTCACAAAAAATAAGACGTGCATTTTATGGTCATAAACAGGAGAGAATATGGCCTACAATTCCTATTGTATAATTAACCAATCACAATACTGAATTGCGTAGGGCCCACAAAGATGTAATGTGGAACCATGCTATTAAGTAGTGGACCCCTACATCATTGTAGTAGAAAAAAATTCTAGATCAGACACTCCCCACACCAGATATCCACAACAATACAATAAAAAGAATCAAGGAAGAAGAACTAGTTAAAATGCAGGGATTAGTAGAGCAAGTTTGTGACCAATATGCTCAGATTAACAGATCAAAACCAAAGTAATTAAATACATTGCATTAGGACAAGGGGCAGACCGTGTCAGCTTCTTCTGTAACTGTCCATGCAAACTTTACCATTGGATGCTTTCCATACAAGGGTTTCTTAATATTATCAAGAGCTGCAATTATTCAGCAATTAAATATATTAATTCTAGAAAACAAGTAGGAAAATTTTATCAAGAATCCAAACAACTACAAAGAAAATAAGAACCAGTCAATTTCATACCCAGAACATTTCCTGGAGTATTCCCTGCCTGAAGAATTTTACTTTGCAGGTACTTATCCTGAAAAATAAAAGTTTAAGTAAAGCAGGAATCCAAGTATGAATGTACCAGGGAAGACAATAATGGGGTAGCAAGTACTCTGCTACAAATTTACCAGGCAAGAAAAAAAGTTAACAAGTACAGCAAGATAATAAATTACATTTTAAAATAAAACTCAAAGCTGATAATTAATAAACAAAGAGAATGGAACTGGAACATATATAGAAACAAAGAAACCCGTAAGTACCTTTTTGAGTAAAGCTATTTCCGACTCGGATAAACCTCTCCTGCCAATTCATTTTTTTTAAAGTAAGACTTCAACAAAGAAACTGAAAACAAATAAAAAGCTGAATGGTTGATAAAATATATAAATCAGTTGAGGTATAAATTAGCCTAAAAGACATGCATCTCTCGTGCAGCGTAGCCAATGAGTAAGTAAAGTTACAAAATAGTAATTTCTACATCATAACTTCCACAACATGAATTTTAGGCAAAACCAGCTTCAAATAATTTATAGTCATAAATCAAATGATTGCTTTGAGAAACCGGTCCATCCTTCACAACTAAAATTGGTTTTCCTGGTCACCAATAGTTCTATGTTAAACAGATGCTTCTGTCCTAGTCAAAAATCTAAATTTAAATAATACTTTCTACTCTGTTCTTATACAGTCTACTGCACCATCCAAAAAATAAACTACAAGGTAGAGCAACACTAGTTTATGTTGGAACCATGAAATGTTAAAAGCAATAGCTGGAACAAAAGGCAGAAGTTCGGAGGGCTAGTTCATACAGATGGTTTTACAACTATGGTTTTGCTTGACCTAAAAACATAAAGAAAAAAAAAAAGAGAAATTTCCTCTTAAAATACGCACCGGTAGCCATATTTAGCTATCCTAGAATCACGACGAGGATTCAAAATGAAGATGTTATATGCATCTTCAAGTTGAAGGTATTCAACAAGGCTAGTAAAAAGAACATCCATCATGTCTGCATCTACTTGCCAGAGAGAATCAGTGTCATTCCTGTCAAGAATTAGTCATATTATTACTGAATAAAGCTAAAGACATGAGATTCAAAAAATAAAATAAAAAGTAGAAATTGAGGAGACATTTAACAGTGTAAGAAAATAATCCGCAGAAGGAGACTGACAAGCTCGAACACTTAATTATAGAAAGTTCCCATCAGAATATTCAATCATTGAATGTTTTCCTCCTCTCAAGATTTGAATTATCTTTAAAAGCATGCTAATACAGAAAGGGATCCTAAAGCCGCAGTGTAGAAACAATACTAGAATTGGTCCAAATGGTGTAACAGAACAATTGACTTGCATCGGTAGATCCTCCTATAATTTTTTTTAAAAAGTACCCTTCTATAAGTTTATAAATGTATTGGGAAGGCAATAATCTATAATTTTATTCTCTCCATCTAAAAAAAAAAAAAAAATCAAACAAAAGAGAATTTGGGTCATGACTTGTTTCACCTGTCACCAGAAACATCATCTTTGCGGGCTAAAACATTGATGGCACGCTCAAAGACAGTAGTCACCTTTTCACCCATTTGAATGGCATGGACAGAGAAGCTGCATGGAAATTCCATTACAATGATATAAAAATTTTAGTTTGAGAGCTTCTAGGAAACAAATCATGATATGTATATAAATCAGCAACAAATTAATATTACAAAGGACACAAAGTATTACTTGTATTTTACATGGCTGATGACAGGAAAATGGTGATGTTGCTTTTTATCTATGATAACTCTTTCAACTGCGGTGATAAGTTCTCCAATTTGTGGAATTCGTGTATGTGCAAAGACATGATCTATTTTGGTGAACCATCGCTCAAGTTCTTCTGGACGAAGCGTGAACTCTATTTACATACAAAACACAAAAGTGATCAAGGAAATGAACCATCAGAATTCAAGTATTAATAAAGTGAAAAATGAAAAAAGAGTAGTGAGTAAAGAAATAAAAGGAAAATTAAAAGTTTGGGATACCTTGGTTCCCCTTTCCATCAAAACCCATGAAAATGTAATTGACAGGAACTGGAAGGTACATAGAATCTACTTCCATAAGGTTTAAGTAATTTGCAATGTTACCTGAAAGTATGAGAGAGACAGATAGTGAACTGAAATGCAATTCCCGAAATTGAAATGTTAGAGCGAATTCATAACAAAATTAATCCACAAATTTGTCTAATTACCGGCCTTGGTGTAATTATAAACACCCGTTTTAGAAGGGCTGCTTGCTTCTAAATCATCGAAATCTGTTAATAATAAAAAGGATGAGAAATTTTTAAGCGAACAAACAAACAAAAACCTAGAAAAGAAATTTCGAAAGTAATTTCAAGGAGAAAGAAATTGGTACCTCCACGTATAACAGCCTCACTCCAAAACTTACTCTTTTCTTTAAGATTGAACAAAGAAAAAACCGAAGAAGACTTGCCACTCCTACGACTTTCGACAGTGCCGATTGATACTAACTGATTCAATTTCCATTGCCCAAATCAATACAGCGATAAAAGTAATAAAATCAATACACAAATCAAATCCTTGTGAAAATTACCAGTAAGATCATAGATACAAGGAGCAGAGATCTGATTCCAGCCATCTCCATTTCCCGGAGGATCTCACTCTCAGTACACGCCGCAGGCCACACTCTGATTTCGTGTTTTTTTTTTTTTTTTTTTGCCCCCTTTAACGAGTTGACAATAGCGAAGAATTACACGTCGAATGTAGAGATGGCAATTTGATTCGGGTTCGGATCCATTTTCGGGTTTGATTCTTTTAGATGGGAATAAATAGTTGGTAATAGTTGGTAAAAACATCTTTCAGGTCCCTCTCAATTTTAATATTGAACAAGATGGTCTCTCTCAAAAACAATTGTGCAATATAATCCCTATCAATTTTAAAAGTGAACAATTATGGACAATTAATCTCTGCGTTAATGTTTTATATCAATTGTACATAATTTTAACTGGTATAATAACAAAATTAGCCTTAATGTTTATATATTTTATGTAAATGATGACAAAATATGCCGAAACCAATATACCAATTGATTGTGGATCAAACTGATATGAATGACCAGTCCAGTGTAGTTCAAACAACACTAGTTAGACAATTTCAATGGGATTAAAAATAGGGTAAATTGAATTAGAAATCCTCAAATTATATCCAGATTTTAAATCAGCTTTCAAACTTTAAAACGTTATAATTGGGTCTTAGAAATATTAATAGGGTATTAATCTAACTCTCAAATAAAACCTAACGTGGAGGATATTTAAAATATTTAAATTAAATTGTAAATACATGTGTATTTATTGTATAAATAATTTAGATATGACATGTTAAAAAAATTCTTTTGAATTTTATTAATGTACTAAATATATATTTCAAATATGTGTGACGAATATTCAAAGTGCATTTAAACCGAAATTAATGACTAAAATGAGCAAATGATAGAAGAACATGTTTAATACGATATTAATAGTTTAAAGACTTAATTATAATATTTTAAAGTTTATAAGTTAATCTAAAATCTGGATAGAACTCCGAGGACTTCTAATTCAAATTACCATAATTTTAATCCCACTGAAATTATTTAAAGGCCCATTTGGATTGGTATAAAAACAGCGATGATAGTTAGAATAGATTTGCAGGGTTAAAATCAAAATATATTTGTTGTTTTCCCGATGTTTTCTTACGTTATCAATAAAACATTCTCATAAAAGTATTTTAATAAGGTTTTCAATGATGTTAGTAGATCGTATTTGAATCGTTCATTTTCTATTCATATAAGCAATTCGTATAAAAGTTATTATGTCAGCAATAGTATCGACATGAAAAAAAAAAAACTAAACCCACGACTCTGAAAGCAAAATACCTATGCAAAGAAGCCTTAATTGAGCTTGATCCCGAATCAATTGGTATATTAATTTAAACAAAAATATTGAAATGACCTACTTCTCTGAACGAATTATTCGAAATTTGGAAAATTTCAAAAAAATAATTATTGTTGAATAGGTTTGTAAATTTTTTAATATTTTTTAAATTAATTATTAATTATTTTATTTAATTAATATTCCATTTTTAAAACAATGCTAACATTAAACTGAGCCAAATATATTAGTAGGTGTTGGGTTTTGCTGTTACTTGTTCTAAACTTCAAAAACTGTAAAACCCTTCCAAAACCCTTGCTCACCCTCTTATTTCTACATTCGCCGCCGATGAAGTTTCCGAACCACGTTATACACAGGCGCCACCGCGGCAGCAGGACCTTCATGGGCGGTGCCGCCGCCACCACTGCCATCAAATTCGTCAGAGACCGCGGCCTAGACCACGCAGTGGAGCGAGAGAAGAACCTTCGTTCACTCCTAAACGTTAAGAACCTCATCAAATCGGAGCCATCAAAGTCCCTTCCCATCTCCATAATCGCTCAGAACAAAGACTCACTCAAAATCCCTTCTCGACCCATCGAATTCATCCGCAAATACCCATCGGTCTTCCACGAATTCCTCCCCGGCGGAATCGGAATCCACCCCCATATCAAGTTGACTCAAGAAGTACTCGATATCGATGCCGATGAGCATTTGGTTTACGAGAGTGATTCTTACAGGCAATTAGTAGCTGATAGGCTTTTGAAACTGTTGATGATATTGAGAATGAACAAAATCCCCATCAACATCCTCGATAAACTGAAATGGGATCTAGGTCTTCCTCAAAATTACTTGAAAACCCTCGTCCCGGATTTCCCTGACTGCTTTCGGGTCGTCGGGTCCAATGAATCGGGTCAATTGGAATTGGTTTGTTGGAGTGATGAATTGGCTGTTTCGATTCTTGAAAAGAAGGCTATGGAAGGAGGGTCTGGGTATTCCAAAGGGATGCCTTTAGCATTTCCAGTGAAGTTTTCAAAGGGATTTGAGATGGATAAGAAGGTGAAAAAATGGTGGGATGATTGGCAGAAATTGCCTTACGTTTCACCATACGAGAATGCTCTTCATCTTTCACCAAAAACTGATGAATCTGATAAATGGGCAGCTGCTGTTTTGCATGAAATTTTGAATCTTTTCGTAGCTAAAAAGGCAGAGAGGGATGATGTGTTGTGTATTGGGGAGTATTTGGGGATAAGGTCAAGGTTCAAGAGAGTTTTGCTTCACCATCCACACATTTTTTACTTGTCCAGTAAGATTGGAACTTATACCGTTGTTTTGAAGGAGGCTTATAAAAGGGGTTTGCTGATTGAGAATAATCCATTGATGAACATTAGGAATCGGTATCTTCATCTTATGCACACTGTTAAAGAACATGGTAAAGACATTTCTCTGTCTTCAGGAACCAATCAAGAAAAGAAAGCAGCGAGTAATGCATCCAAAAAGGAAGCTGGTGATGATGAGAGTGAAGAGGAGAATAATGGGGTTTCAGTTACTTTTTCTGGCTCAGAAACTGAGAATGGTGATGGTGATGAGGAAGAGGATCGATTCAAGGGCGGCCGGCGTGGTTCTTGTGAAGCTGTTGCAGTTAGGAGAAGAAGAACAACAACAAGAAGAAGTAAGAGGAAGAATGGAGACTTGGAAACTCATTTGGGTGATGGTGAAGGTGAAAGGGCAATGGGAAGAAGGCATAGCAGGACTAAACCCAAAGTTCCACAACCACTAAATGCTTCTACTAATGTCCATAGGAGATCTCAACAGAGATCTTCAAGTTGACATCAGAGAAGCAGTAGGTAATTTGCCAAAATAACTTTTGGGCCTAGTTTGCCACTTGCTCTGATTCTTTTGATATGAATTTTGACAAGAAAAAGTGGGGCAAAATGACCAGTTTGAGCCACAAAGGAAGGCCTTTTGTTGGAATTCAAATGAGTAGGCAGAGAATTTGTTGAGTTTATCTTTGTATTGTCAAATTTACTAGAAGCATATCAGTTTTATAATATTATGTTGCCTTTAAGTCCTTATCCTCATTTTAAGTACTTCATGCATGTATCTTTTTAATGTAATTCTAACATGCACAATTACAAGTAAACAAAGTGTTTTAATCCACTTCATCTCCATTTTGATATGAGGTGAAAGTAAATGTAGACTTTCAAAAGTCAAAAATCAACCACGGTGCAGTTGTCTTCAACATTTGTTATGATGTCAAATTTGGTTAGTCTGTTAATGTGGTTTTAGGTATAACAATTTTATACAGATTCAATGATAGCAGAGAAGTAAATGTATTCATCTATAGCAGGGAGTCCGAGCCTCTTCCGAAGATGGTGATTAACGGGGGAGGTGAGTAGGTTGTCTTGGATGCTAATGGGGGAGTTAAAGACCGAGGCTTTGAAAATAGTTTTGGTTTACATACCAAGAGCCGGGGGTGGCAATGACAATGGCAGATGGCTAGGGCTTGGCCCTATCTACCTGCATCGGGTTGCATTAGGCTTGCCGGGATGGTGGTTTATCAGTTTTCTTCTGGGATTGAGCACATAGCATCAGCCTCTAGGTTAGCAATTTATACTTGTTCGGTTGACATGTGATGCCTTTCGGTTGAAAGTTGATGATCAACTAATTAAGATACACACGATCTTGCTCCAATGGTCAAAATGTTACCTGGTTCTCAACGTGCCAGACATTTTAATATCAGAGAAGCTCAAAAAGATGAACTTGATCGCTGGACTTTACAGGTTGTGCTATGCTCCAAACCACCAGGCCAATGGCTCCAAGAGGCAGAATTGGCTTTGTAACTTGACTCCATCATAAAGATGAAAGCTATGAGGGTCAACAATTAGATGAACAAAAGCAGAGGGAATACATATTTGTCAACATTTCCTGCCAAACTCGTAGTTTATGAATGCTTTGTCAACATTTCTTGCCCAATTATTACGGTCTATGCTTTAGTCAAATTAAAATATTGATTATATTAATTATTGTAGTCAAAGTCATCATTTTGTTTCTTGAATTCAAACTATAATTATTTGTTTTTCAGAAGATTTTCGTGATCTTGATTGAACCTTTTGTGTTTGAAAAGATTAAAGTTGAATTTTTCAAAACATCTTGCACCTTTAAGCAAACCCTTCTAGTTTAGTAGTTTAGTGTTCACGTTTATGAAAAAAGTGGTCAAAATAGTGTAATTTGATTGATTTCCAGGCACCCCAATCCTTCATCATAACCTTTGTTTTATTGCGTTTTCTCGTCTCTATCTTGCTGGTCTGAAATATGGCCCCCTTTTCCATCTTTGTCTTCTTGTCCGGGTTGTTTGTTACCTCCTCAGGTGATCTCTACAATCACTCCATCCGCCCCAACTTCACTGCTTCATTCATCAACTTGGTTGACAACAGTGGTGCCTTCTTGCTATCTCCCAACGCCACCTTCCGAGCTGCCATTTCAAATTACCCGGACCAACAGCTCCCTCAGTTCTATTTCTCAATCATCCACTCATCTACCAACACCATCATATGGACAGCTAACAGAGGCAGACCTATTTCAGATTCTGCCAAAGTTTTGCTAACTCCCAATGGACTCGTCATCACCAATAACTTCAATCAGATCGTGTGGTCAACACCGAGCCTCGACTCTCCTGTTGCATTCCTTCAACTTGATGACTCGGGAAATCTCATTCTGCTTGATCAACAAAACATTTCGTTATGGGAAAGTTTCAACTACCCTACTGACACTCTCGTAAGGGGCCAAAGATTGCCTGTTGGTATAGACTTCTTTGCTGGTGAATACCAGCTTTTGCTCACCAGTTCTGATGCTTTTTTGCAGTGGAATGGGATGACGTATTGGCAGTTGTCAATGGATAACCAAGCTTTCAAGGAGTCGAATGTGCTGATGTCTTTCATGGCAGTTAACGGCAGCGGTTTGTATTGGGTCGGAGATGATGGTTCAACCATAGTCTTTAAGGTGCCATTGGCTCCTATTGATGCTGCAGGAATGGAGTTTATATATGCAAAGTTGGGGTCCAATGGGAAGTTCACCATTAGCAGCTTTGATGGGAACAATTTGGTCCCGAACTTACAAATTCCGGTTGAAAATTGTAGAATTCCATCCATTTGTGAGAAAATCGGTTTCTGCAACCGTGACAAAAGGCCCGAAAACTGTTTATGCCCATCAGCTTTCCACTATGGAATCGATGGTTGTGTGCCAATTAATCCTTTGGTCACTTTGCCTAAAGCTTGCAATACCAGTAATTCTTATGGTAATGAAACCAATGATCAGGTTTCCTATATGAAAATTGGGGATGCCATAGACTATTTCTCAACGAATTTCATAGAGCCACTAAGTCGACGGATCAGTTTATTGAACTGTCAACTGCTATGCTCTAGGAACTGTTCTTGCTTAGGGATTCTCTATGGAAATTCTTCTGGTTCTTGTTATCCGATTTGGAACAATGTCGGATCCATCTTTTCAAGCACCTTTGGTCTTGGCCAAGAAGACTTTTCAGGCTACGTAAAGGCCATGACTCTATCTTCTAATATAAACCTGAGTTCTAAGACCGATGCTGATCATAAATTCTCAGTACTGGGTTCGGTCCTACTATCTTCATCAGGGGCTTTTGTACTGGCTGTCATTGTTATAGGATTCTCATGGTGGAAAAGAAGAAAAGGGCATTCCAGAGCTGCAGTAGTAAGATTAGGCTCGAAAGCCTCATTTTCAATGGAGACCGATTTACTATCTATTGCAGGTTTACCAGTTAAGTTCGAGTACGAGGAGCTTGCAACTGCAACAGACAACTTCACAACACAAATCGGTAGCGGTGGATTTGGAATTGTTTACAAAGGTGTTTTACCAGATGAATCAATTGTGGCAGTGAAAAGGATCACCAATCTGGGAGTTGAAGGAAAGAAGGATTTTTGCACTGAGATTGCAATCATAGGAAACATTCACCATATCAATCTTGTTAAACTGAAAGGATTTTGCTTGCAAGGTAAGCAACGGTTTTTGGTATTAGAATACATGAACAAGGGATCATTGGACCATGTTATCTTCAATAATGAATCGGTTCTTGAATGGAAAGAAAGATTCGAGATTGCAGTCGGAACCGCAAGGGGACTTGCTTATTTGCACAGTGGGTGCCAACACAAGATAATCCATTGTGATGTGAAACCAGAAAACATTCTGCTACACGAAGAAAATTTACACCAAAATTTACACGTGAAGATATCGGATTTCGGGATTTCGAAGCTTCTAACACCCGAACAATCGAACCTTCTTACGACATTGAGGGGAACTCGAGGATATCTAGCTCCCGAATGGCTAACAAGCTCGGGTATATCAGAAAAGAGCGACGTTTTCAGTTATGGGATGGTTTTACTTGAAATTGTGAGAGGAAGAAGGAATTTCTCCATACAAACTTGTGCGCCATTATCGGGTACGGAGCTCAAGAGACTGTATTTCCCATTACTGGCATTAGAAATGCATGAGCAGAAGAGATATATGGAGCTTGTGGATCCAAGGTTGAACGGAAAGGCCGAGAGTGAGGAGGTTGAGAGACTTGTACAAGTGGCCTTATGCTGCGTGCAAATGGAGCCATGGATGAGGCCGACTATGTCAAATGTGGTCGGCATGTTGGAAGGGAGTCTGCCAGTGAAGCAGCCGAGAATTGAATCATTGAACTTTTTGCGAATCTACGGCGGAAGATATGCTTCAGTATTGACCACTTCCACCGATGGATGCAATGAGCAAAATTAGATCATTATGGACTATCATCAGTCATCAAATGACTGCTAGTTCATGGGCCTAATGGTTCGTTGGACTATACTTTTTTCATTATAATCATTTATCATTACATAAATATGTTATATACTTGAATCTATATCAAAAACTAATCAATCAATCATCTAGGTTACAAGTGAACATCAAAATTCATGCAAGTAATTCAAAATGATCGAAAAATCAGTAAAATACCATAGAAACCCCTATACTAGGAGTCAAATTGCATTTTACTTCTAGTCAAAAAATGAATAAATTAATCCCTGCACATTAAACTGAAGAGTAAACTGATACTTTCTATTAAAAATTTCATCCATTCGTACTATTAAAAATTGACATAGTTGACGAAATAACCCAACATGCCACGTGTACCTTATGCTGACATACAGAAACCAATTTTTAATAGCAAAAATGGATGAATTTTTTAATAAAATGACTAGTTTGAACTTTAATTTAACGTACAAGAACTAATTTACCCTTTTTTAAGTAGGAGGCAAAATGTAATTCGACTCCTAATACAAAGACCTCCATGTTACTTTTACCCTGAAAAAACCTATGATCTTGACTCAAAAACCCTAAGAAACAAATCCCAACAATAAGAACCCAAAATGATTCTAGTCAGAAACAATCCAAACTTAAAATGATCTAAACCTGAAAATTTAAAACCCAAAATGACCTGACCTAGATTGACTCAAGCCCAATTTTCAGGTCTAATGGAAACCATAACCATAAAGCAATAAAACACATAAAAATCTGATAGGAATTCCAATGTAACAAAAATCCAACAGATCAACATACACTTGACCTTTATATGTTTTCACCAATTCAATGCTTTCCGTGTATGTTCAGAAGGTATTAAAAATGGTCATAAAAAAACCAAGAAATTATCCACTTAATCTTCAACACAATTTTTTCTTTTTTTCTTTTTTGGGTTGTATTATACAATAGCTTAAAACTTTGAACCACAATAAAAACCATTTCCATTCTTCAATTCTTTCTTTTTTCTGCCTATTCTTTTTCCAGAACACCCACCCAACCAAGAAGAATAAATTAAAACAGGGAAACTATTCTCTCCTATGATAAACGAGGGTGATGGGAACAGTACCAGATGAAATTATCTCCGTCACTTGCTCTCATCCATGGGGTCATTACGATTACAGGATTGAGGTCTTACATCTTTTTCATCTTGTGTGTCTCCAGAAGTTTTGGAAACAGAATCTTCAAGTGCCTCAAGGAAAGATAAAACGGTGAACTTATCTGCAAAAAAAAAAGGAATGTTTAAATAAATTAACCATGAAGAACCATCGCAATGTCCGATACTAAAATTTACTTGGAACTGCAGACCACTCACATTTACTTGGATCAATACCGAACTGAGACAAATCTATCTGTCCGGTTCGAAGTACCTATAACAGAAAGAAAGCAACCTCATGAAATTGAACAGTGCATTGAGAATTTACAAACGAATAATAGTGTGGGTTCTAATTCCTCACATAGGTGAATGAATCTACTTGTTGACGGAAAGGAGGACTCTGCAGCAACTCTAACAAATCCTCAGGTGTCCATTGACCCTGAAACACCAATAACTTCATATTCGGAGAACATAAAATATAGAAAGAAAACAGAAACAATGCAACTATTATATACCTCTGGTAAATATGAAGCTAATCGATCTTCCAACGACAATGTCTCAATTAATGGCATTATCAAATCTGGCTTCAAAATATCATCCAACCCCAAGCCTGGTAGGATAAAAAAGGGAAGGAGGTGGAGTCGTGTCAAAGAAAAAGCAACAGAAAATGTGAAATTTCACATCAACCTACTTCCTAACGGTATGGTATCAATTGAGAAAATCAAAAGTGGACAGCTCTTGAGAAATAATAGACTCGTCGAATTTCTTTGACTACAAACACAAGGGTTGACAGATATGGCTTAACTCTGAGAGCAGCATCAAGCAGAATTGATATTTCAAGGACTGCATATCAGACTACTCTCACTCTTAAAAATATGTTACATTAGCAAGTTAAAGTATTGGATCAAAAGCAAAATCACTAGCTTTACACTGATAATATCACAACTACAATTTTATTATTACTTCTACAAATATATTGGAAAAATTAATTCACACGTGGAAATATAAAAAAGAAAAAAGAAATTCCCTAGAAACTTAACAGGTTCAATTCCAATATTACCAGATGCATTTAAATATAAAAAAGAAAAAAAAAATCACCTCCATCTGGCTCACCAGCTACCTCTGCAACAGATACAACCACAAAACAACGGTGTTAGAGCTCAAAATGATCTAATGACAAAATAGTAACAAGCATTCTGCAATTAATGAACTACATACCTGCTGGACCAATACTGCTCAGTATTCTTTGCAAGTCTTCCAATTTAACTGGCCCTGATGAAGAGGTTACATCACTAATCGCTTCAGCACCTAAGTTTGTAACAGTCAAGTTTCCAGCTCTGAAAAGTTTGGATAAATAAAAACATAAGAATTTTGAACAAGTGGCTAATATCTTGAAAAAGAATAGAGCTCAAATTTCTAATTTTCTTTCAGTCTAAGCCAGCCAAGGTCTATGAATAGAGGAACTGACAGGTACTTCAATAAAAACAACACTCATATATTCAATCTTAAAACTGATTCTATATCTCAGTCCTCTACCTAAAATTTTTACAAACAATAAAATTTAATTTCTAGAACTAATCAACCACAAGCCATGTAAGTGCATTAATCAACATGCCTAATATTGTTTTATTAATACTAATTTTAATTATAAAGTTTCACAACATTGACATGTATGACACAAGGAATAGGATAGGCTGGACCACAAGACATCTGAAAATAAAGTAGACAACATTTAGTTTTTCAATTTTGAGTTTGCAAATACCATTTATAGTAATCTTTCTAAATGAATGAGGGGTATCCTTATAACAATGGCTTTACCTTGATGAAATATCATCTTCAACCATGTCTTCAGACGCTTGCAAAGGCTCAGAAGCATCAGGCTCATCTATACCAAGTTCTGTTGAATATTACAATAATAAAATAAAATCAATGTCTGGATAACTCCCCCTATTCCACCCACATTGACCAAATAGTCATTCTTCAAATATAAAATTGGTTAATGTATGAAGGCCTAGTCCACTAACAGAGTGGTTTTGACACATGAGGAGTTACACTGAAATATTAAGACAAAGGAAGAGAGAGAAGAGGAGGGGGAGGGGGGAGGGGGGAGGGGAAGGGAGGCAGAAAGCTAGATATGGTATCTATGCATGCAGGGGTTTCCAATTTTAGATACCGAAATATATTGCAAAAGATAAAGAGTGAAGGATGACAATTAAGGGAAACAAGAGAGAAAGAGAGAGAGTGAGACTATGATCAAGAAAGCCATGTTTGATGATGTGATTGCTTACATCAGAGTAGCAGGAACCAACACACACACAGAGACTGGTTAAGAAAGCCATGACTGATATGATTTTATCAACATAAAGTAAGATAAGGATGTTTCAACAATAATAATAGAAAAAAGGGAACCATAAAAGCAAAAATATAGGACCAAGTAAACCAAAATTGGAAGAGCAGATAACTCATATGGGAAACTAAAAGCAGGATAAATGCATGAATATACAATCTATAAAGTTAAAAGGAATCCATAAAACAAAATTAAAAACAAAGAAAAAGAGAGAAAGAGAATATGTCTTATTATAAACATACCAAAGCAATCCATGCAGAAGGATAACCTTGATGCCTAGAATGCATATTTAAACCCTAAACTTAACCAGAAAATGTGATCCATTTATACCTAATGGTTGATTGATGAAATTATTGACCGCGCAACATAATTGTGAGTCATCTTCAGCTTTCGGCTCCTGAGCGAATAAGAATGAAAACAACTTAGCAATAAATAGCAGAGACTTAGCTACACAGGAAGCAAATTAACAAACCTAACCTGCATCCAGAAAAAGAACTTCCGGTCGTCGGTATTGAACTTTAATATGTAAACCCTGCCTGATGCTTGATTAACCTATGTTAACCAAGTACAATAATATTCAAGATCACTTAAAAAAGCTAATGTAATCCAATTTGATAATCAACTTATTTTAAAAGATTTAAATAGTTCAAAAGGCAATTAAATACCTTCTCAAAAACAGCCTCATCGGGAAAAATAATCTGATCCTATAATATGTCATGTCAAGGAAAAGGGAAAGGGAAAGCAAAAAGAGTACTCACAACATGTTATATTAACATTTTTATGAATCAAGCAATAATAACAGGGTAAAGTAGGCATAGAATGTTAATCACAGGTCTGCATATTAACAATGAAACTAAGCTATTAAAGGACAAGAATTAAAAATCAATTCTTAACCATATCAGTTAACCAGATGGAAACATATATATAAAATAAAAAAATGTGACCTATCAGACAACATTGCCACTGACTTCTAAAAAGCAAAGATGGACAACATAGCAAACTATTCCAGATATTAACAAGATGAGAAGATAGAACTAATGTGACTAATAGTTAACATGAAAAGTATACACATACAATGTGTTAACAAGCATACAGGCTGAACTTATATTAAACTCTAAAAGACCCCCTAACTACATTTTAGAATGAAAAGCATGCATATATGCAGACACGTACATGCAAAATTGGTTCCTAGACTACCAAATCAGAAGCAGTATAGAACAAAAGTCAATACCGAAAGACTGCTGCGATAAAACCTGCAAGCCTCAATGTACATACAGAATAAAATGTTTTAAGTAAAACAACAAAAGCAAACTATAGGAAGCGGGATACATCTTCAATAACATTTTGAGTCCGATCAAGCCACTGAAAATGAACCAGTCCCTCCTCACCCTGGAACAGAAAAGTGGTAAGCTCACAACAGTTTCAGATAAAAATTATCTAAAACAGATAACAATTTCATTATCTAAACACATAATGTATAAAACTAATATAACCCAAAAGATAAAAATAATAGGTATAACCGAAAGTTCTTTAATTGATAATACCCTAGCTATGCGAATGAGCCCTTTACGTGTATCAGGGACAACCCTTTTTCCTTCCAACATCATTTTACCAGCACGAAACTCCAGCAAAGTTTCCTGCCAATACATAAATGCCGAATTGAGTTCAAACACGATAACCTAAGACATCAATTCATTTCAGAAAATTTTTCGAAAACTCTAAATTTGATTTTAAAGTATTTAGCTGAGACAGTACCTGCATTGCTGGAAAAGCTTCACCGAAAGACGAACCCATCAGCTCCACTTCTTTCAATAGCTAAAAGAGAAACCAAATTCAAAAGAACCCGAACCCCAAAACAAAACAATAAGTTGATTTCAAGACACAAGACGATGAATAAAAGCAAAAAATTAACGAAATTTGTTCGACAAAACCCTAAAATCAGAAACAATAAAAATTAAACAGCATAATTTTTTTCCTCAATCGGTAAAGATTTAAAGGCAAACCACAAATATAATACCTGCTTTTTATATATATAGCTTTATTTTTCGCAGAAATTTGATCAAATTTTCTCTTGCATGTAAAGATCGGAAAGCTCAGATTCTGTATATCAAAAGCGGCCGAGTTTTGCCTTTGCAAATTCAGGCATTAACTTTTGCTAATATCACGAAATTGACACTCTTTTTTAGGCATAATTATGGTTTTAGTCCCTTTATTATGCTAACTTTTTTATTTAAGCTTCATACTTTAATTTTATGTAATTTAGCCTCTTTTCTTTTATAATATTATTAGTTTATTAAAATTGAAAACTTTGTTAGTTGCTATTGTTAAAATGATAATATAAACTGTTTTTAGAAATAATTTTAAGCGTGTGGTCGAAATTAAATTAAAAATTTTAGGATAATTAAAATTTTTTTTTCATTGTAAGTTTAAAACTTTATAATTTCTAGAAATTATAAATCACAATTTTAAAGTTTTAGAAGGGAAATACAATGTTACTATTTATTATATTTTTTTTAAATTTCAAATGGGTTAAAACACAAATTTTCCTTTTCTTAAGAGTCGGGGCCTTGTCTAACCCTTTAGTGTCATCCCTATTTGGTATTTTATTAATAGATCCAAATCGATAGCACCGCTAGATACTATAATTATAGTGATCGCTCGAATTATGTTTAGAATTAATTTTAAGCATTCAATTCACATGTAAATTATTATAGATTGAACACGATTGATTTGATTTTCACGTGGTCCAAATTATGCGATCAAATAATAATAAATCCACATCATCACCTTAAAAACAAAATCTCATGTTATCAATTTGGATATATTAATAAATTTTATAATAATAAAAAATTAAATTCTATTGAATTAAAGAAGAGGGGTGAAATCTTAAATTTCAAAATAGTAGAGATACAAAACTGTAATTATATTTTTATTATTCTTTATTTATTTATTATTTATTTTTTGGCATTTAAGCGGCAAACTAGTGAGCTAGGGTTTGGGCATATTTAATTTGGGTTTAGGTTAGTTTAAAAATTAAGGCAATTTGGATGGGTAATGTATTCTAATGTAGTGCGTTTTAGGGTGGAAGCTATAAAATTTTTTTTAAGTGAAAATAATTTTTAATTTTTAATATCCTATATTTTTTAAATTTTAAAGGATTAAATCAAATTTTTATTTTTAGAGGAGGTCAAAGTGCAATTTTTTTCTTTTACTAATTTAAAATTTTAAAATTTTTAAAGGGCCTAAATGGACAATTTTTCATTTTACGGGGGACAGGGTCCATTTCTAGCCTTTTAGATACGCCACTGGTGCGTTTAGTTCTCTTTTTGTATCGTGCTACAGTATTTAATCTCATTGTTGCAATAACTAACTCACCACCACTGTTGTTTTTACCCTAATCGAAAATAAACGCACCGCTCATCTAAACAAACCCCAATTATAAATTTACATATTAATTACTAATTATGTTTAGGGTTTATCTTATGAATCTTCATTATACTTATTTTTCTATAAAAAAAAAGAGAGAGATTTATATTTTTTTCACAATTAATCAAAATTTTAAAATGTTTGTTTGGGACATTAACTTATGTTAAAAGTATGTTTACTTAAAAGAAGTATGTTTAAAAAAAAATATTTTTAGAATAAAAAGAATAGTTTTAAAATAATTCTTAAAATTACTGATGTAATATATAAAAATTATTGTTTTTTTTAGCACAATACTTAAAATTACCCATAACTCCTTCAACCCATAAATAGAAAAATAATGCCCTTTCGTACACTCGAACCCACACCTTTTTATATTAACAATAATACTCATACCAATCGAACTAAAACTTAATTAACTATTATATAAAATTAAAAAACAAATCAATCTAATTATATCCCAAAGCGTTTTAAGATTTTAGATTTTTACCAAATCCTTCCTAAGCTATTTTGTTTATTTTTATTATGTATTTTTTTTTAAAAATTATAATTTATTTTCACAAAAAAAAAATCATAATTTATCATGCTAGTTACATAATCTACAAACTACTTTTATTACAATAATTTTCTTTATTACAATTTTAAGTTTTATCTTATCATCATTTTATTTACCATAGTTGTTTCATTAACGAATAATTTTTGATTGACCATAGGCTCTTAAATTACATTAATAAAATCGAAATAAAAAATTATTTATTCACGATTTGGCTTTTAAAGTATATCCGTTTTCTCATTTTGATATTTAATTTTTTTTATATAAGTTGATATTTAAAATACACTCACTTCCCAATTTGGTACTTAAAATATACCTCCGTTATATTTTTTTGGTATATTTTTTTAACAAAGGTTAAAAAATATATTATAATTAATCACAAAGCACCACGTGACATTTTTATATAAAAAACAAATATCTTCTTTTATATATATACACATTAAACAATATAAAAATGGAAATAAATATATAAAAATTCAAATATATAATCTATAAAAAACATATAAATTAAAAAAATTAAAAATATTTTTTAAAAATAAAATAACTGAAAATAAATTAGTTGAAATTAACATTATTATTAAAAAAATTGTAAGAAAATGTAAAAATTATAAAAAAAATATTGTAAAATTTTTTTAAAAAGTATAAAAATTTTTTTTTATAAAATTCTAAAAATATAATTCTAAAATTCTAAAAAATTATTTAAATTTCAAGTTTTTTTTTGCAATTACTTGAAATTTAAATACTTTTTTTAATTTTATAACATTTTTTATTTTTATATATTATTTTTAATTTTTACAATTTATAATTATATTTTATTTTTTTAAATAATGTTTTTAAACTTTTTTAAATTTTTATATATCATATATATATAATTTTTTTAAGAAGGACACATGGCGTGTTCTAATAGCACCACGTGACTTATAAACACCGATCAATGCTAGTCAACGATCGATCAAGTGTTTTTTTAATATTTAAATATTTAATTTTATATTTTTATAGTTTTTTAAATATAAATTTAATAATTTTATTTTAAATCAACCTAATTATCACGTGACATCTTTTTCATTGGCCAAAATATGCCACGTGGCACTTTTTCATTGGCCAAAATTGTCTAACAATTTTTTAATGTTGGTTACAAAATAGACCAAAAACAGAGAAAATTGATACTTTAGATATCAAATTAGGTACCAAAGTAGGAGAATTGTATACTTCATGAGCTAAATTATGAATTAAGCCTAAAAAATTCGATGGCAACTCCATTTCTGAGATTTAAAAATTATATCACGAAGGTCACAAGATCGCTTCTACACACCACCATTTAGAAAGACATAAAATTTAAAATAAATAAATATCAAAGGTTAGATTGCATTTTATCCTCTCTACTAAAAAAAATAACAGTCTTTATACATTAAATTAAAAAGCAAACTAGTCTTTCGCAAAATTTTCCATCAATTTTTATTGCTGAAAACTGATTCTTGTATGTCAGCATAATGTACACGTGGACTATCTGGTTATTTCGTTAACCAAGCGAGTTTTAATAGTAGAAATAAATTGAATCTTTAATAGAAAAAACCCATTTACTCTTTAATCTAACATACAGGAACTAATTTATCTATTTTTGGAATAAAAAAGGCAAAATGCAATTTGATTATTAATATAAGTCCTTCACGATACTTTTCCCAATAGATAGAAGAGGTATGAAATATAATTTTCCCATTACATCAAAGTTCAAACCTCAACTTGCAATTAATCCAGTATTATTTTCTTTTATTTGTTTTTGTTTGAAGGCAATCAGACCTAGAAAGCTCAAAATAATAATAGTAATGATAACAGACAATGCATGTATGGAGTGAGGGATATTATCAGCAGAAGATAATTGAATGCTAAACAGCTAACTTGAAATCCCACCTCAGCTCGGCTCTTTTCATCTCATCAGGTCAGGTAGCAGCAGACAAGGGTTGAATGGCAGCAAGTTGATTAACTTGGTATGAAAATGTAAGTTCCCATAAGTCAACCAAACACTTCTTCACAAACAAAGCTTGTCTCTTAACAATCCTATATATAAACAACACCAAATATATATCATATATAAATATACATGTATTCATTCATTGTCAATAGAATATATATATATATATATATATATACACACATTTCCCTTTCTCTACCAGAAAGGCATTCATGAACTTCTAACCTAGGACCATAATTAAGAACATTAAGTAGGCTTCAACAATTAAAAGTTATGAACAAATATTTCAGGGTAAAAGAACACGAGGACAATCTTACCTCTGTAAAGAAACTCCCCTCCTTCCAAGGATGTAGTATACAAGAAGGACCAGACAGCCAATCAATATCATTTTACCTTTTGATATGAGTGAATAAAGCTGTTCATGGCCGGGCCGCTTGTTCTGACCTGAAGGCTTATTCGAAAAGTAAGAGGGTTTGGATAAAAAAAATGGGCTTGAGCAAAAGAATAGAGCTTATTTAGAAATTGGGTCGGGCCTTAGATAAGTTTTTTTGCCTAAGCTTGGTTCGAATTTGCAAAAAAAATGTTATTGTTTTTCCACAGTTTTGTGGTCATTTCACTATTATATTGCTATTATTTTGTTGCTATTGTTTGAATATGGTATAAATTTTGTTTTGAAGCTAATAATCAGATTAGGCTTTATTATGATAAACCAATAATGCAAAAACATAAAGCTAAAGGAAAACAAAAGAGAAAAGGCCCAGATAATACACTTGGCCCGAAACAAATCAAAGCAAAATAAAAGAAAGCTAATAACGAAGCCTAATAATAAATAATAGAAAAAGAAGGCCCAAAATAGAATGTGACCCGGAAAAATCAAAATCAGAAATTGAAAACAGAATACTCTAGAAGCGCATTAAACACGCCTTTACTCTGCCCAATCAGAACTGATCTGTTGTCGTCTTGTCTTTTCAGTCTGCCATTGCTTCATCAAGACGCTTCCAGATTTCCAAGGAGAGTGTTTCCCTGAGTCCGTTGATATCCCTTTTCAAACTCTCCATATTCGTCTTATCTCTTTCATTTTCAGTCTGCTTTTCTTTTGTCATTTCAACATTTAAAGACGATTTATCATTACCGAGGGAGTTCATAATGCCTCTTGAAGCTCTCTACTGTAATCGTTTGAACCCTACCTCTGCGTCCGTTCCTCTTCATTTTTCAATCTGGCGCTCTCGCACTGTCGATCTTTGCCTAGTCTGCTGCAAAATCAGGAACCTTTCTGCACAGGTAAAAACCTTCCTTTCTTTTTCGTGCTTCCGTTGCTAAAACATGGGCTAAAACATTTGCTGATCTTGGAATGAATTCGAATCTCAACCTTCTATTTCTGGATTTCATGCTGTGAATTAGAGATATTTGCTTGTTAAGTTGCACCCTAATTTAGTGTTATTTAAATATAAAGATTTTTTAAATTTATTTTCAATTTGTTGGGAAACAGTTATTTGATGTTTTTAGTGTATTTGATGAACTATATTTTTTAAATTTATTTTTATATAAAAAAATTTAATACGACCGAGCAGGTCAGACTCGGGTTTTAGCTTTTTGTCTTGATCGAGTTTGGGCAAAATTTTAGGTCCTTTTTAACTCGGGCCAATCAAATGGGCCTAAAATTCTGTTACGACCTAGCCCATGATCACCTCTAGATCAACATCAAATCAAATTAAAAAAATTTTAAAAGTCAAAATAAAATATTATCATTTCCAAGAAAAATTTCTATCTACCCTTGTTCCCCTCGAATCCGAGCCATATTTATGTTTATCCCAAAATTCTAGATTAAAACATTAATCTATAAATGTTAAATCAACATTCAATTAAAAATAATAAACCCTAAACTTAAATTATACCGAATAAATCCTAAACCCTAAACTTTTTGGCCAAATATTTATAAATAAAGGAATTGCATGGCAAATACGTAAGATGAAGACGTTATCAACGTAACACATGCAGAGCCTTCCATTGAAATACACCTTTTAGCAACTCCTATTCTTAGTAACTCAATCTTTCCTCTCTTTCAAAACCATCCAGATTTTCTCCCACCATTTTTCTTTCTTGTTTTCTTTCTCTATTGGGTCCATCCTTGGGCTCAAAACCCCATCGATATCCCCGCATTGTAGGCCCCGTGGCGAAGGGCGCGCACGCGCCGCCGCCCTCCATCACCGTGCATAAAACCCTCCGCCATGGCCACCTTTCACCTTCGTGTTATATTTTTAATATCCATGTTTTTCACTTCTTCTTATTCATTATCCGATTCTGAATCCCTTTTGAAATTCAAAGCTTCTTTATTCAATGCCTCTAAATTAGACAGTTGGAGAAACAATCCTAAGCCGCCGTGCGATGGCAACCGTGCGAATTGGGTCGGTGTCCTTTGCAAAAAGGATACCATTTTGGGTCTAAAACTTGAGAAAATGGGATTATCGGGAACCATCGATGTGGATTCCTTATCCGGGTTTTCCAAATTAAGAACCCTAAGTTTTATGAACAATAATTTCAACGGCTCCTTACCGGATTTTAATAAACTCAGTGGCTTGAGATCGCTTTATTTGTCGAACAATCAATTTTCTGGAGATTTACCGAAAAATGCATTTGAAAGTCTGGCTAGATTGAAGAAATTGTATCTTTCGAAAAATAAGTTTACGGGTGAGATTCCGTCGTCGATAGCTAACCTTCGTAAGGTTATAGAGATTAAGCTCGATGGGAATAAGTTTTCCGGTAAGATACCGGATTTTAAGCAACACAACTTCACACTGAATCTTTCAAATAATGCATTGGAGGGTTCTATACCTGCAAGCCTTAGTAAGATGGATCCCACCATATTTTCCGGTGAGTTTTCGTGTTTATCGTGATTGCAAAATGCTAATATAATCATTTTAACATTTTCTTTGTCATGGTTTCATTGCAAACTTCGATCATAAAATCATAATATATAGTTTAGAACTCTACTGTTTTTTTCATTTTTTTTTTATGTTGAAAGCGTGGACAGAAATTTTAGTAAATTATAAATATTTAAGAAGGTTAAAATCTGATAAATATAGTATATTAATTTATAATTTCTATAATATTTAAAATTATTTTAAACCAATTAAACCATTTTTCGGGACAAGGAAAGTGCTGTTTCCCAGTGGTGGAGCTAGAAAATTTTTGAGACCGGAATTAAATTGTATATTTTTACGATAATAAAAATATAATTTTACTATTTTAATAGTTTATATATTTATAATTTTTAAAAATTAAATCAAATTTTTATTTTTTGGGGCAAAAGTGTAATTTTACTATTTTTAATTTAAAATTTTATTAATTATAAAAGACCTAAATGAAAAAAATTTCATCTTAGGCTGTCGGGGCCTGCTAACCCCCTTAGCTCTGCTACTCTTGTTCCATGTGACTTGTCAGTCATGTTTACATAGTTTTGAACATATCATGTTTATTCAAGGGTGAAGTTAGAAGAAAATTTTGAGTCGGAATTAAATTGTATATTTTTACGATAATAAAAATATAATATTACCATTTTAATAGTTTATATTTTTATAATTTTTAAAAGATTAAATCAAGTTTTTATCTTTTTAGACTAATTACGGTGTATGAAAACAAAGAATTTAGTCCAATGGTAAAGAAAACTTGAATTACTGTTTTTTTTCTTATTTATTGCATAAAAAATTTTGACCTACTAATTACTAATTTAAGATTAAAGTTTAATAATGTTATTCATTTGGATTAGTTTGTTAATTTTCGCAATTTATAAATTAAAAGTTGTAATTAACTTCCCAATTTTTGTAAATAGTAAAAATACTATAAAGGTCCTGTACTAAAAATTAAATTATATTTTACCTCGTTCACTCAAAAAATATATACATTAATCTCTCTATGTTGAATAAAATAATAATTTAGTTCTTCTATTAAAAATTTTATTCACTTCTATTTTATTAAAAATGATCTCCATATGCAACATAAAATGTCAATTAAAGACACAATATGTCATTTAAACTAATTTATAAAGACAAATTTACTATTATATTTGAATAATAAAAATAAAATATAATTTAACTTCTAATATAGTAGCAACTATATCACTTAGATGGGGTTTGAATGCGATGCGATACATTTAGTTTACTTTTTGTCTCATGCTATAATATTGTTACAGTATCTAATTTCACTGTCATCGTTATTTTTATACTAACAACAAGTAAATGTACCGTAGATCCAAAGTTTAAAAATGTATTTTTATGTATGAATGTTTCATTTATGTTTAGTTTAAAAGGAGTATAATTTTCTTGGTTTATACCTGCAGGGAACAAAGGTCTACGTGGAGCACCATTGAAGACTTGTGACTCTCCACCTTCCCCACCTTCCCCACCTTCACCTTCCCCTCCCACAACCCAATCCTCCGCCCCTTCCCCCGCTCCTTCCCCTGCCCCTCCCAAAACACCATCCATTTGGCTTCCCACCATCCTTTTTTTAGTCGTCACGTCAATCATTTTCGCCATTCTCACCCTCCTCTTAATCTGTTGTCGCAGCAGAGTGGAACCGCCCCATACCATCGAGGCGCCGCCACCGACATCGGGTGCTTCGCAGAAAAACGACGTGGAGCTCTCTTTCTTGAGGGATGATAGAGAGAGGTTTGATCTGGCGGAGCTGTTGAAATCAACGGCGGATGTGTTGGGGAGTGGGAGCTTTGGGTCATCGCATAAGGCGGCTCTATCGGTAGGGTCGTCAATGGTGGTGAAGAGACATAAAAAGATGAATAACGTTGGGAAAGAAGAGTTTATAAAGCATATGGAAAACTTAGGGTGGTTGAGACATGAGAATGTGCTTCCTCTCGTTGCTTATTGTTATAGGAGGGAAGAAAAGTTGCTAGTTTCTGATTTTGTGGAAAATGGAAGCTTGGCTGCTCATCTTCATGGTTAGTACTCTCATTATATTACTTAAATTTACAAATTTCAGTATTATTTGAATCGGACCTACTTTTAAGTATATCGCTCAAAATTGATAAAAAAAAATAAAAAATTAAGATAAAAATTTACCGGAATCAATTAATTTAAAAACTGATGATTTAACTGATTCAGTTACCGATTTGATTATTAAATTATTGATGAATTTTACTATAAAAATAAGAAGTTTGAGACCTTTTAACAAGTCTCGTATTGTTTTTGTGAGAAATTCAAATGTCTGAAGAGGTGTTAGATTTCACGTAGTAAAAGTGCTTAATCTGATTCCTGAGAAGGCAAACCCTGCACGTTAACTACAAGCCATAGATTCAAGTGTAACAATGTACATTCCATATGATTTGCCTTCTTAATCACCCGATTAGCCACACCCATCTTGTATTTAGACCACTTCTTTAGACATTCGAGCTTTCAATAGAGTTGTGACATTTGAGACAACTTCTAATAAAGACAATATTAGACTTTAGTAGATTTTTCTTAAAAAAATCGAAAAATCTCTTAACATATCTAAATCCGTAAAAATACCTCACGTCTTATCTGTTTTTTTAAGCCTAATACTCTAAATTCTAAGATATAAGAACAGAGAAAAACCAAAATGTAATTTTATCATTATACTAACATGTAATTTTATAAAAAAAATTAATGAACTAAATGATAAATCTACCATTTTTGAAGAGAATCCTGAAAACTCCTTTAAATATTTAGTTTAACTCAATAATTTCGTAAATATTTCTTCTTCTTTTTTTTTATTACTGTTAGATAACATTTCTTTTTAAATCTTTTCAGGTCACCAGACACTGAGAAAAGCCCCACTAGATTGGCCAACACGATTAAACATAGTAAAAGGAGTAACCAAAGGTCTCGAATACCTCTACAACGAACTCCCAGCTTTAATCTCACCTCACGGTCATCTCAAATCTTCAAACGTCCTTCTCAACGAATCCCTTCAACCTTTACTCACAGATTACAGTCTAATCCCATTAATCAACCCAGAAAGCGCCCAAGAACTCATCGTAGCTTATAAATCACCTGAATACATCAAACATGGAAGGATCACGAAGAAAACTGATGTATGGTGCCTTGGTGTATTGATTTTAGAGATCTTGACCGGCAAATTCCCTGCAAATTTCTTACAAAAAGGAAAAGGAACCGAAGAACAAGATTTGGCTGTGTGGGTAACATCGATTGTGGGTGATTACGAAAATAATAACCCAGAAATTATGTTGAAGATTGAAGAGGTTTTGGATAAAGATATGGGGGCAGTGAATAATGGTGATAAAGAGATGATGGTTGAATTGTTGAAGATTGGGTTGAACTGTTGTGAATCGGATTTAGAGAAGAGATTAGATTTAAAAGATGTTCTTGAGAGTATTGATGGATTAATGAAGGGTAAAAAAGCTCATGGGATTGATGATGATGTCTCATCACATGCAACTAATGATTAATTTTCTCATTTAGGTTCAACTATTTTTTAATCTTTTATTGTATTCATTTTATTTTAAATTTAGTTTAGTAAAAATTTTAATGAATAAATGATGACTTCAAAATAAGATTTATTTTATTTTCATTATTTTAATTTTTTATTTAATAATTATGCGAATTAATCACTTTCCTTAAAATTTCGGTTATGAATTGTACAATCAACAATATTTATTTAATTTTTTTAATAATATTTCTTTTCTCTCTCTTCCGTTGACTATAACTAATATTGTGTAAAATAAAGAAAAGAAAAGAAAATATATTATACTCTTTATTAAATTTGATCATGGGTCAAGTCAAGTTAGATCAATGTAAAATTTTATGTTCATTTTCTAAGCTCGAGTCTGACCCAAAAAATGGGTCTAAAAGTTTGCCCAATGTTTACCCAGATAAAAAATGCTAAACCTGAGCCTAGCCCAACTTGCCCATATTAAACTTTTTATATTATTTTTTTATATAAAAACAAATCAAAAACTATAATACGTCAAATACACTCTAAAAACATTGAAAAAATGTTTTTCAACAAATTGAAAATACATTAAAAAAATATTTATACTTAAATAACACCGACATAGTTGCAACTTATCAAGCAAATACCTCTAAAATAGTATCAAATTTAATATTAAAATAAGAGTTATACAATATATAAACAATAAAAATTAAATAGTAGCAATATAATAATAAAATGGCAAAAAAACATCATAAAAAACAACAAACAATAGTAAAACAACAGTAAAATAAAAATGAAAAAAATTATACAAATTCAAATAGGGTCAGACCTAAGACAAAAAATTACTTGAGGCTCGACCCATTTAAAATACAAGTCTTATTTTTTTGTCCAAGCTCATTTTCCAAGTCTATATTATTGACTAAACCTTTCCACTTTTTAAACAGGCCTTTAGGCCAGGGCGAGTTGCCTGATCCATGTTCAGGTCACTCTCTACAATCTTCTTCCTAGTATCATTGCCGCCATAGTTTCTCTTGTTGATCCTCTTATGCCATCAAAATCGTTGTTGAAAACTTGATCAACGATCCTAATTACCCATCAATGGCTCCTAGGCTTAAGAAACAAGCTACGTATGCCTCCAGGTTCCACCAATTCATCGTCACAATTGCTCGGGTACACAATTATTAGCTTGCTTCTAATGATTTGCCGCTTAATTTCTTTACAATTTGATTTGGGAGACTAAACCTAAGTTCCTTATTGGCTTTTTTTCATAAGTCACCCAAAAAATTGATTAATTATGAAAATGATCCAAGTCAAAAATATTATACAAAATAATCTGTTTTCCACCATGTTTGTTGGCGCTGTCAACCTAACTGGTGGCACCCTTAACTCTTTTTTTTTTAAAATAATTTTTTGGGTGTTACATTGCGTCTGGCGGCATTAATATTTTTTTTTAGTATTGCCACATAGCTTGGTCGTACCGGTGTAAACTCAAATACATTAGGCAGAAGGTATTAATATTTAGGTCTTGGTATCAAACGAGGAAGAAGGTATCAATACTTAAGTGATGGTATTGATACCTTTTATCTGGTATTGACACCAAAATTTTTTGTTGCCCATTCTCTACAAAGGAGACATAGATCCGGTGCATCAATGAAGTTGATGCGAATGAGGAAGCATCGGGGAAGATAAGGAAACATCATTGAGTGAAGAAACATGAAGAGAAAGATGAAGAAACGCCATCACCATTTCTGAAATCCCATAGTAAAACTAGGGAAGATTATCATGGAAATCAAACGAGGGAAGATGAGAAAGCATTATCGAGTGAAGAAGCATGAGGAAAAAGAAGAAGAAGCGCCACCACCATGACGGAAGCTCAAATATGTATCAAATGTATCAATACCTTTGATAAAAATGTATCAAAAATATCGGTACTCCATTCCTAGCATTGATACCAATATTTACACAGGTGTCGTCACACAACTTGGAAGCACAAAAAAAAAAAAAATACATATTATATTGTCGCCAAACACAACGATGACACTAAAAAAGAAAAATCTTTTATAGGGTGTCGTCAATCAAGTTTATGGCACCAACATCCAGTAGAAAGCGAATCATTTTCATACAAAATTTTTCGCCTGAATTATAATTAATCCATAATTTTAGGCCACTTCTTGAAAAAAGCCTTCCCTCTACTTTTAATATTGTTTGCTAGAATGGGCTTGCTTGGCTTTCCAATATTTCAAAACCAAGCTTTGACGTTTAGTGTCAAATCTTATAATAATACACCAAGAACCAATATTTTCACTGATGGATTACTGAATAATAGCATTTCTGTAAAATCTGCTTATGCAAAGGAAATCAAAGATTGCCCATTTTCAAAAATAAAGAAAAAAAAGTAGCAATTAAATGCATATAAAGGGTACAATAAATTATGGGTATATCGTTCTAGCTATTAATAAATATATATATATATATATTTGAAGTTTGTGTCTGATGGATAATTTGATTTATTCAATATATTTAGGGATCATTTGGATATAAGGTCGATTGAAAACGGAGCCCTTCATCGGCGGGTAATCGAGATCGTTGATCAATTTTCCGACGGCAGTTTTGATGGCATGAGAAGGTGCGCAAGAAAAATAGTGGCGGCAATGATACGAGGAAGAAGATAGTAGATAGTGTCGTATTTTTTTCTTCTTTTCTTTATTTAGTCAATGGTGATAGTCAACGAAATTTTTTTACACAATCCTTAATTTGTACAATTATTTGATTTAAGTAATTAAATTTTAAAAAATGATTAAAATAAGATAAATCTTATTTCAAGTGATCGTTTACCCTAAAAAAAATTTAATATTTATATATATATTAAATTAATTGAACTTGAATAAGGAAAATTTTATTTTTCACGAATTAATTTACACTCGAATTTGATATACGAGAAGAATTAGTGACGGTACTTTATATTAAGATTTAAAGTCTAAATAATTTTTTTAATTAAAAGATTTAATGAGAATTTATTTAAAATTTTCAAATAATTTAAAAGATTAATGAGAATTTTAAAAAAATTAGAGAAATCTACTTAAAACTTTTAAAAAACTGAATGGTTTAATATTTTTCTTTTTTCTTTTTTTAATTTGGAGGGGAAAGGCCTCCAAGACCCTTATTACCAATCTCAAAATGTAAATAAGTATACGTTCGAGCAACCATAAAATGTAGACTTAAATTTTTTACAGATAAATAAATTAAGATTTCCTTTGGATGAGAGGTGAGAATTTCGGTCTGATGGTGAGATTAATTACTGTGAGATTAAAATTAATGATAAGATGTTTGTTTGATTTTAAACGCAGCGATAATCATAAAATCAAAATCGAAAATGATCATTAAAGATATTAAATTGAAATATATATATATACATAATAAATTACTAAAGAATATATTTAGATTAAATAATAAAACATATATTCATTTAAGTTATTTGTGATTCAAAATATATTTAAATTAAAGTTAAAATTAGAAGTATAAAAATATTTTAAAAATATTAATGTTAAATAATATTATTCAAATTATATTATATTAAATCTTAATTAGAATAGTATTATATCCAAACTCTTTCAGATCGGCTTGCTTTCCGATTGAAAAAAAAATTCTAATGCATGCAAAGCGAGCCTAAGGACTGAAAATATATATCCTAATCTTATTAGGGTTTTTTCTGTACTAAAATTTATTGAATCAGAGAGACAAGTAAAATTTATTAAAAAAAAAGAAGATCAGATTTTGTATTTCGTTTTCTGATTTATTATGACGAAAACCTATAAAATTTGATAAAAGAAGAAGAAAACCTAATATCTGTTATCTAACATTCAATGAAATAGTAAACGAACAAGGATTTCCTGAACGTATGCTGTTTAACCGCCATGTAAAGCACAAAGACGTTAAAAACAGAAAGCAAAACCCAAGAGAAATTGAAAAACAGACCTTTCTCCATGGCTGTGCCGCCGTAAGACGGCGACAAGGAAAGGAGACGCACCACGATCACTAAAAGCAAAGAAACCAGAAGGAGAGCCCATCGCGCTCCCAGTTGAGGTATTATTTTGGCGGTTCCAACGCCAACAACAGTGGTTGAGTTCACGACGGTGCAAGCGCAGCGCGATGAAGAGAAGTGTAGAACGGCAAAGATGGCGGCCAATGCCGCCATAACTGGAAGCGGAACTGGTTCTTCAAAAAGAATCTCGAACATGTTCCCACAATTAAAATATTGCTTTCTTCAAAAAAATAAAAGTAAAAATCTCAAGAATCATCCACCGTGACGATCAACAATGAAATGCAAAACACGATCGGTCAGTTTCTTATTTGATAAGATCTTTCATTCAACGTTAGATTTTTGACGATGGGAGTTAGTTATCTGTTGCCGCTACATTCAAATTTGAATTCTAAATGGGATCCCTTGAGGTTTTTTTTTTTTTTAAAATGAATATTTATAGACATCAATTAAGAAAATGACATTTAGTTTATAATTTGAATTTTTTAAAAAAATAATATTTAAAAAATTAATTAAATACAAAAATGAGGTACAAACAGATTAATTACGAAAACAAAATGTTTACTATAATAATTTTGGGTCCTACCGACACCAATGAACTTTAAAAAAAAAAAAAAAGATAAAGTCTAACAAAAAAAAAGTTAAAAAAGTGAAAGATAATTTAGTGCCACCAGTGGCATCGATAAATTTTTAAAAAATCTGATAAGAAAATAAAAAATTGAAAGTTGTGATTTCAATACTCGACAAAAAATGACTATTTTTCATGCTCTTAATGTCTTTTCACTGCATTCCCATTTATTAAATCAAACAAGAAAAAAATAACAAAGAAGATCAATTCTTCTATTTAATTAAGGAGTTGTTACTTGATACATTAATGGCACCAGTTAATTTCTTTTCACTTTTTCAATTATCTTTTTATTGTTGACTGATGTGTTAAATGGCACCCACAATTACAGTAAACAATACATCATTTTGTAATTAACTATTTCCCATCTTATTTTTGTATTTCATTAATTTTTTTAATATTGTTTCTATAAAAAAGCCTTATAATTTTCTAGTATTTTTTTTCTATTTTTAGATTTTATATAATTTTTATTGACATGATATCCTCATTTACAAAAGTATTATGAAGACTTCTGTACTACATTCAAATTATATTTTACTCATTCTATTCAAAAAAATTGATAAATTAGTCATTATATATAATATTAAAAAACAAATCGGTCTGCTCAATTCAAATTACATTTATTTCTGCTATTAAAAACTAGTGCGAAAAAAAAATTAAATAGTTACATATGATATACTACATGTACTTTATTTTGACATACAATACTATAATAGATAAAAGTTTTAATAGAATAGACAGGATGATCTAACTCCCTAACACAAAAACTCCTATACTACCTTTTGTCTCTCAAAATCACATTCTAACAAATCCTTTCAAGGTTTAAATTGAAAAAGTTATCATATTCTCTAATTAAATCGTACAAAGGAGAAATTATTGTCGAAGTTACACAACAATCGCACAGTCAGTTAGAAAAGTTCAAAGAGACCTAATTTTGAGCTATTGAAAGAGTGACGTAGAGCTACACTCCGGAACCACTTTTTACAGGAAAAAAGACCAACCGCCGGCGGATGCAACAATTTAGGTTTAGGAAGAAGACATGAAAAGAAAAGCAGAGGGAAAAAATATAATAAAAAAATTGGTATAATTATTGTTAAGTCCTTGGACTTCGACAGTTGAATTTTTTCTCTAACACAGTGCCAAGTGCTAACCAATAATTGGACTAATTAACACCGTTATGGTATCAGAGAGAGACGGACAATTTTGAAAATATTGAAAATACCATTACCACATCGAAAGATTTGGCACAGTATAGGGGTAATATCTGCCGTTATCCCTGAATATATACGTGATAACTTGTGTACGCTGGCAAATTATTTTTTCAAATTAAATGGAAGTGGTTTTAAATTTTAAAAAGTGCGCAAATCCCGAACAACATTTCGAAGAGACAAAAGACAGATATAAAAAAATTGAAACTGGGAACTTTCTTAATTAATGAAATCAAGAAGACATCTGTAGTTCTTTATTTTTATCTATAAATAGCACCCTTTTTTTAAAATAAAAAAACAAACGAATAAATCAAATATAGGGAAAACGCAATAGGAAAGGATTTAGAAACGTATGATGTTTTGGTATTTACCAGCTCTAACTAAAATATCATCATGTAATAGAAAAACAACTCCAGTTCAAGACTTCTATTAAAAGGGAAAAAAAAAAAAAAAGAACCCGAAACATGTGAAGCCGTGCAGTCTTGAAATTCTCCGTATGTATGTTCAGTTTTTGTGTTAACATTTTGTTGTCATCCGAAAAGGAGGGGAAAAATGGCAAAATACATCAGTATCACACACACCTATAGACAAACATTCCCTTTTCAATTTCTTATAGATGTAGCATTTGAGTCCTCATGCTTTTGACTACCTGAAACATCTGAGTTCAAATCAATAAATTAAGGCATATCGTCAAATAATGATCTTAAATAAGAATAAACTACGTCAACTTGCTTTTAAATCCATCCAATCTTCATTGGGTCATTTTAGGTTTGTGTAACTTCGGGATTTCGGATTCAGATCAGTTCTGGTGGGGTCATTTTAAGTTTACTTGCTCACGTGTATAATAGGTTGAGGTTGGGTAAAATTTTCAAATTTATCCCGCATTCAGATCATTTTAGATTTTGATTATTTTTAGATCAGTTTTGATAGTTACTTGTTCAGGTCATAATGGGTCAAGTTTGGGAAATTTTGGGTGGGCTCAGGAATTTTTTATATGGATTGTTGGCGTCCTATGGTCAAATCAGGTTTGGATCGGGTTAATCAGGTCTACTTTTGGGTTACAGGCCAAAATTAACATGTCTAGTATATACAGATATGGAGATCCTTACTTTGATTTCTTCGACGGTAGAGCATCCTAGAAAAGACCCGACTGACTGGAGTTTCTGGAACCGGTATGAACTTCCCAAGGATAGCAAGGGGCCAACTGATTAAAAATGAAATCAATAATAAGATGATGAACTTTGAAGAACATGATTTTCAAAAAATAATTTTAACTTCGAATCAGCCATTGGAAAAGCCACCAACCTGATAAAACCGATACCAATCGATACCAGCCACAGCTGCCAGCTAAGCTTCTCAGTTTTAGCAAACTTCCCAAGAAACTCAACGATAATAGCCTGCACAACAAGATAAAACAACGTAGCACCAAGAACAATCTAAAGTAAATGCCAAAATAGATCAATTACTAACAAATAAATTTCACCTGAAGTATTATTGTTATCGCCACTATTCCGATGAACAGATAGTTTTTGCTAAGTCCACGGAAAATGTTCACTTCATCCGGCTTCCGAGCATTGAACTCATTAAAGATCTGCAATTGACTTAATTTATTGCATGTACAAATTCAAGCTGATTCGGGTAACTAGTTTATGCTCCATTGAAATACAAACAACCAGAGCCGGAATTTAAACAAAATAGAACACAAGGACCGGACTTAAAAGAGGTAAGAACCGGTTATAGTATATTTAATCCAACTGCATCAAATTTTGTTAACTTCTTATTCGAGTAGTAGCGGCTTACTTGACAAAGGACAAATGCATTAAATATCAGCGTATTCTTCACTCTGTTAGCATGCTCCTTGCTTTCATGCTCCAGATGCAATATCTTCTTGCCATCAAAATTGAGGACGAGTAGAACAGTCACTTGGTATATGGCCTGAAATTTCCATAGACAATGCCAGCTCAGAAAAATCGCCATACTTTTGCTATACGCCACAGTAACCAGGAGAAGAACTGTAGTTTACAAATTTACCAAAATAAGTAAGAATGTTACCTGTATAAGCAAGTTCCTCCACATGATATTAGTTATAAGAGGTTCCCTGAAACACAAACCACAAAAAAAAAAAAAAGAAAAGATGAGCAGCAAAATATAGACAAATGCATCATACGAACCCTCAACACAAGATTTTGTCAAGGCGTATCCCTCGGCATGTGCTAATGTAGGTTAAGAAACAATATTTAATCAAAATCTCATACCTACGACCAACAGGGGGCCGGTGCATCAGGTGGTCGGTTGGAGGCTCAGTAGCTAATGCTAATGCTCCAAGAGTATCCATAATAAGATTGACCCACAGAAGCTGCATAGAGTGAAAGAAAAATACAATACTCATCTCCATTCATATGTGTTGACACATAAATGCATATAGGCATATGATGAACAAACCTGGACCGCATTCAGTGGAACATCACCAGAAGAAACTGCGGCTACAACATTTATAACAAGAGCTGCAACATTAACTGTAAGTTGAAACTGGATGAACTTTTGGATATTTGCATATACAGATCGACCCCATCGGACAACCTAAATTCATAAGATGTTCGTGATTAGGTTTATTTAAGAAAAGAGATCTCAAAGTTAAGCAATGGGAAGAAAAAAATACAGTACCTTCACAACAGAAGCAAAATTATCATCCAAAATGATGATATCTGAACTCTCTTTTGCAACTTCTGTCCCTTGAATACCCATTGCAAGACCAATGTCAGCCTGCAGTCCAAAGACTTGAAATTAAGAATTTTAACAATAATCCAACGTAACCATGTTTTATCCTGATAACAGGTAAAAAGAAAAGAGAATGACGCACCTCATGCAGGGCAGGAGCATCATTGGTGCCATCTCCAGTTACAGCAACAACATGTCCCTTCCTCCTTAAGGCTTGCACAAGCAGAAGTTTATCATTTGGTGATGATCGGCCCATCACCTATCCATAAATAGCATAATTTATTTAAATTCTATGTTCTTGTTTTTAAGCTTCAAGGCAAATTCGAAAAATGGAGAAGCAGTGCATACAGATATTTTCTCCGCAACTTCTTCCCTTTCTGAATCAGATAGTGAACGGAAAACTTTCCCTTCAATGAGACTAGACTCGGGAGCATCTGATGATAGTATCCCACACTCTAAAGCAATTGCCCTAGCTGTTTTAAGATTGTCACCAGTGACCATGCGTACCTATGGCACACGGATGGAAGAAGACCAATGGTCCCCATGTAAGCAAAATGAAAAGAAAGCAAATTGTAAATTTGCAATCGCTATCAAATGCCACATTTGTAGGTTAAAAGAATTACCACATATAAATAATTATACCTTTACACCAGCCTTTTGGCATAACTGCACTGATTTTTTGACACTAGGACGACAAGGATCCTGCATAAATCCCCAACGCGAATTACAAATCAAGCAAAAACTAAATTCATAACTGTACATGAATGTTGAAACAAAAAATGTAGGTTTTAGATTTTCTAACTTTGTAAACTTCAAAATATAAGCCCACAAGGACCAAGTCTTTCTCAGTGTGTAAGGTTTAAGACGGGTTGGGGATGAAAATATACACCATAAATGGATAAAAATGACTTCATCTTAAATAGAGAAAAAGAAAGCATAAGAACTCCGATTAGAAAAACAAATTTGTTCTCCATCAAAGCCAAAATTGGCGAAGGGTGAGACATACTATTTTAAGGAAAGCTATTTCATATACCAAGAAGAATGAAAAAGAGCTGCAGACAATGAAAAAACAGTACAGATAACATTGAGGACAAAGAACAATCATTTCAAGAAGATAATAAGGAGTAGCGAATGACAAAGCGATGGTGGTGCTTCTATCACATTGTCTTACCTCCTTCATATATGAGCACAGGAGTAAACATGAACTATCTCAAACAATAATGACCATTCACCATATGCAAATCATAAATAAGATATAAACTAAGAAGATGACACGAAAACTACACATAATTACTTCCAGAGATAGATACCTTTATGCCAACAACAGCAAGTAAAACAAGGTCATCCTCAGGTAAGGCCCATTTAGCAAGCTCTTCTTCATTAGTCGGAACCTTTTCACTTTCATATGATCTGTATGCAATTGCAACACAGCGCAAACTACCAGCTGCCATAGTTTCAATCGCCTTCTCGAAAAAGGCCATCTGAAGAGGATAATTTCAAGAAATACATTTGCTTCAAAATGTTAGCAACTGCAATCCTAACGATATCAAATTACAAGCATTATGAACTACATAGTTGAAAATTTCAAAAAGTTCAATCACATAAAACAATACAGTAACCATGATTCAACTAAAGAAAAAAGGAGGCAACAATGATGTTTAATAGGCAAAGTTTCTCAAACCTTTTCTTCATCCATTGCTACAGCTTCACCATTAGTGTCAAGGTACCGAGTGCATGCAGCTAAAACTATTTCAGCTGCCCCTTTCCAGTGAATATGAACTTTAGAGTCCGGCTAGAGACAAAATATCATAAAAAATTGTAGAATCAGAAGAAAAGTTGTTTAATTGGCTCAGAAAGAAGATATTATGAATATAAAAAATATACGTAATTATTTCTAAAAGTATTCACCACCATCTTTCAACCCAAGACATTTCTAGATTCAGTAGCAGCCTGTAATAATGTTTTATACGATTTTTTATCATACGATTGATGTTGTTCTAAGTAATATGATCTATAGATACACAACAAGGGGAAAAAATCTAGAAAGAAGTCTTGATCAGTATTGTTGTTCTTAACTAATTTAATCTGAAACCTAGGTTAAAAAAAACCTTCGAGATGAAAATGGGGTTACTATTTGAGCAGCTGTTGTCACTAATCTTCCTATAACAGTCATTATCATTAGTATTACAACATGTTCAACTATTAATATTACTGTTAGGATCTTCCTAAATGTCACGAGTTACCCAGAAACTTCTCAAACAATGACCATAAACTCAACTGCAACCACAACAACAAAGCCTCAGAAGTACACCCCCCAACCCCCTCACCTCCCCACCCAAAAAAAAAAGCAACATCAACAATCTGAATGGAACTTCAACTGATTGCATATGAATTGCATAGATTAAAACTAAAAGGAAAGAAGGGAGCCATAGATGTTTAAGGCATATAATGAATACTCATTCCAAAGAAGGGTCATATATCAACAAAATTCTAATTATCCTTGCTTGAAACTCGATCACAAAAAGGGGTTAAAATTTCAGTCAACATTCAAAATGCAGACATTGATGATAAAATTGCTCATAAAAGTTAACAGTATAGTGACACTACCAATCGAATTGCAACACCGCCTCGTTTTTTCTCTGAGTTGAAGGGGAATACATGAACAATTGAAGAGCCTGACCTAACAGCATCAAAATCCATACCAAGCTACAGGATTCAAGGACTAAAGGTTAGTATTAAAGTTAGAAACAAACAAGGACAAGAAGATATCATGAGGTTAGATATGCAACCTTGATCCCCCAATTAAGAATTGCTTTTTCTGTTGGTGATCCAGAAACCTCTACATCTCCACCTCCCTAAAGAAACCAAAGAAAGTGAAAACGGAAGACATTTACTAAAGACAGCTCGATAAACATAATTCAAAAAAAAAAAAAAATGTGAGCTACTGAGACATGCCTCTGGGATGAAGACACTGCCATTTGCATTCACTGCGATGGCCTCAATAAGTAATGAGACTAGTGTATCAGGTAACTCTGAGCGGCTTTCTGGAGGATCATTTTTTCTTCCACCAGCATAAGCTTCAACCACAGTCATCTGTGCAGAAATAAACTTTATAATTAGATGGATAAAGCATAGAGAGAGTTTTTATTATGGCCATTCTCCTAACATTCTATCCCACCCAAGTGCCATCTCTGGAACCTGTCTGTTTAGCAACCATTTAGCTATAATTAATTCTTTAAGTTGTAAAAAATTTTGAATCCCCCCTTCATATAAACGCAAAACCCCAACAAGTAATTTTAGTGTAGTATTTTTCTTTTATCAATATTGCTAGGGAAGAGACTTTGGTGCTATCCTAGAATGGGATTATGCCTCAATAAATACATTGATATTGTTGTCAAAAGTTCAATTGATATGCATTTAAAGGGTTGATCTGAAAATGTAAAACTACAAATAATGAGATTTTTTTGATGTTACAAGAATTAATTTAAAAATCATAATTTGTGAACTAATGTAACTCCATAATGAGTTAAACAGTTGTTCAATAATTTAAAATTAGGACCAAAAACTACAATAGTAAATTAATTGCATACCATAAATAATTTTGAAAGGTTTATGAATCGAGACAAACCAATGCCTTAGTAAGTGCAATTTGTTCACAAATAATCTAAAATGTTTTTCAATTATCAATTGATGTTATAGATACACATAATAAATCAATGCAGTAATTATATTATATAACCTTCATTATTGTTCTAATTTTACCAATTTTACAGATAGCAATTGATTTAACATTTTATGCCGCACTGTATCAGCGCTATGCTTGAAATTTACCAAGGGCACTTTATTTTTTTCAGCAAATAGGTTTAGAGTCCCACATGCTGACGTCAATTTATGCATGTTATTAAAAATTATTAATGTATAAAAGCAATTCTTCAATGTAAACAGTGAAAAACATTCAAAATGAATGATGTTATCATATTCTTAAAGATCAACTAAAAAGAAAAACAAAACCTATGAAAATCACTCATGTACAAAAGAAAACACATCCTAACTTGCCTGATTCAATGTCAAGGTCCCAGTCTTGTCACTGCAAATTGTTGTCGCAGAACCCATGGTCTCACAAGCAGAAAGCCTGCGCACCTGCAGTTCAAATCCTATTAAGCAGCATGAAAAACAGCTATTCCACAAAACAATTTTTCATGAATGTCTAAAAAAACACAAAAAAAAAACTCATTATACGCACCAGAGCTTTATCAGCCATCATTTTCTTCATCGAGTAAGCAAGGCTGCATCATAATCACACAACTATTATATTAAAAAAGATAATCGAACAGATAAATTGAAATTACACATATGAACATATTAAATAACTTTTACTATTATTTGCACAATTACACTTCATAAACTGCAGCATCAGCCATATGAAACAAAAGATGAGATATTTGGAATTTATATAACAAGAGTACTATGAAGCGTTAGCACAACTAACATAACTAAAACAACTAGAGGAAAACATAAAGAGACAGACCAACTTGCAAGAGAAAACATATGGCCTCTATACAAAATGCAACCCGATATCAAGATATCCAATAAAAAACAATGAGGATCCATAAAATTTCTGGATTTCAAATACTTCTACATATAAAATAAACTTACGTTAAGGTGACAGCTAAAGGAAGCCCTTCAGGCACCGCAACAACTACAATTGTGACCTACAAAGTTCAAAATGTCATACACACACAAACACATATCCCCTTAACTGTGCACATAAGACGAGGACAAAGGATCACAAATAAGGAGCACATACTGCAACAGTGACAATCTTAATGGCTCCATCTATAGCATTTCCCACACTAGTTTTGCCTGCAACAAATTGTTGTCTTCCATTCGAGTCTTCAGTATGGCCAGTGAAGTACCTGAGTGAATAGGAAAATTTTAAGAACAAATCAAACAGCAACGGGACTAAAAAACAGGGAGTGGGAGAAGCAGAAGAGATTGTCATTAAGCCAAATTTTTACCTAACTAAAAGGACAACCAAAACAGCAAAAGCTACACTGAGTCCAACAAAACCAATGAAAGTCGCAACCCCATTCAAGCGCACCTAAAAACAATTAATTGAGGTGAAGATAACAAGTACAACCTAAAATTTAATAAATTGCTGTCACGGGGAAACTGAAACCTGCAAGGGTGTTTCTTCACCAGTGTCTTCTGACAGATTAGCCATGAGTAAACCCCACTCAGTATTAATACCAACCCCTGTTACCTGAGATTTAAACAAAGATGATCATAGTTGAGCTATAAAGAGACACACGGTTTCAGCCTACACTGCACCAAAAAGAAGATGTGAATGGACAAATATAGGACACTAAAAGAGTGATTTCATCTGCATGAAATATACATTTGTTCCCAAGGAAGAGAGCAAAAACTGCAACCCAAATGTTTCTGATTAAAATGTGAAAAGACCAGGTATTAAGAAGAGAGCTCGTGTACTCCAATACATAAATACAGCTAGTTGTGAGGAACAGAAGAATTGACAGTATTAAGTTCAATAACTTTACGACCCAGTGTCTAAAGTCAATATTAAAAAACTGGAACAGGCCAATTGCTGTAGAAAACACAATATAATGGTTTCGAGATACAAAAGGAGTAAAGTTTACCAGCATAGTGCCACTTCCATCCGCTACCTTGCAGCCAGACATTAAAAAAGGCTGCTTTGCATCCTTCTGAACCTAAATCAGGATGAAATAGCAATTTCAAAGAATGTGAAGTGCAAGAATTTCAATGAATAGCACGGCAAGTCGTAAGGCTTACTATATCACTCTCTCCTGTCATGCTAGATTCATCTATTGCAAGTGAATGGCCAGAGATTAGAATTCCATCAGCAGGGACCTAAAGAGAAGATTAGAAAATCAGTCAAATGATGCATTAAAAAGATAATAAGGTAAAAGAGACATGATAAAAGCCAATACCTGATCACCAATATTGAGGGGTACGACATCACCAACAACAATATCATATATTGAAATTTCAACTCGTCTACCTCCTCTAACAACCTGAGATACATTCAATTATAAATTCCAGAAGAATATTGTTTGTGCTCAATTCAATGGTTAACTGATCATCACCAACCTCCAAATGTATGTTTCTCTTCTCTTCATCTAGTTTTTGGAACTGAAGAGATTGTCTATAGTCACTAATAGCTGCAAATTTAAAACCTCATAAATAATAAGAACCAAAAGGGAGAATATTTTCATGCATTACACAAAACTTAAACAATTAGTTCAGCACCTGTCACAATAATAACAAGGAAAACCGCGAATGCTATGCTACCCCCATCATACCAGCCTTCCTTGGGACCCTGTAAATGAAACATGCAACATAGGACGTGAAAACTAAAAATTATTACTTAAGAGGCCCAAAGGTTTAGAACAGAAGAAAGACTTGAAGAAAAAAATACTATTAAATAATTATTCATCACATCCAAGAATATGAAGCTATTATACACTGCAAGGTAAATGTTTAGCAATACTACTGGACCTCATGTTAATAACTAGTTAAGAACATATAATTCAATGTGACATTCTAGTTTTAAAATCCAAGTAGTACATCGAAGACAAAGATAATTTGAATCCATAAAACTATGTGATAAAAGACCAGTATTACACATGTCATCCTCCTGTAAGATTTTAAGAAACAAAAGACGATCCCTTCTATTTGCGTTACTTCCATAAAGTGTAGTTTTATAAAAAAAAAAAAAAAGCAACTCTAATTGACCATACACAGAAGAGCTCACCTCTGTCTTTATACCCAAAGCCAGAGAAGCTACAGCAGCTACCACCAAAATCATCAAAGTAAGATCTTGGCAAGCTTCCCAAACAAACCTCTGTGTGAAAGAAAGTAAAGATTAACATAGATGTTCTACTCAGAACCCAAAAAAGAGGTTCTTTAAGAAAAGAATATAAACAGGGGGAACCAAGAAACAACAAAGACAGAGAATAAATATAGAAAATGAAACCGATATATATAGATACCCACCCAGAAACTCCTTCCTTTTTTCCGGGGATATGTGTTTGAACCAAATGCATTCCTCCGTTTCAGTAAGTCAGAGTCATCCCCTGGAATACCTTTCTCCAAATTTGTTTTTAGTGACTCTGCCAGCCCGTTAACCTGAATTAGAAAACAGAAAAAACTAAATAAGAGAAAATTAATACCAAACATAATATCAATCAACAAGTTTAGTTTTCACAAACTTACCCCTCCATATTCCTGCAGAGCATTAAAATTATGATCCCTAGTCACTGAAGCAAGTTGCTCTGGTCCAAAAGCAAAATCACTGCCAGGAGTTGGGTGTGGAGTTGTTGTACCTACAAATCAAAGCACTGCGATAAACATCTACATCGAAATGCTGAGCTTTTATAAGCAGCAGCAGCGCAAAAAACCATTGAGTAGAACAGAGAATACAATACATTTTAACAATTTTTTGTGATAAAATACAAAGCAAGAAAAGAAGACAAATGACCAAACAGAGATCTATATCAACTCAATTGCACTGCTAAGAAAAACCTCAAGTTGATTCGAAAAAAATGTAATCATTGGCTTTGTACATTAGTATTCAACAAAATAAATGTCAAGACACTGATTGAAACTGTATGTGATAAAGAAAGGAATATTATCATTTATGGTATTAAAGTTATTAAACTTAATACCATAAAGAAAGGTATATTATCATTTATGGTTTTTCAAAAATGAGAAATTCACAACTATATTATCATTTCATTTTAGCAGTACATGCTGCTTCTGTCTAAAAACTCTCAAACACCCTATGGGCAAGTTAAAGAGAAAAGGAAGGGAAAGTCACACGGGTTGGAAATACATTTGAGATGAAGCAAGATGGTGAAGACTAAAGAGAAATGACAGCATATAATCTGACATAAACGAAGAAACATGCAAAGAACTGAACCTCAAACTCTAGCTGTGAAATATAAACATTATCCTTAAACACCATTCTACAAAGTTAAGGATAGGATAAGTCGGATAGATTACCATTTACTTGTTCCCCAGCTTGTTTGAAAAGATATGCTGCCTAACATAGCCAAAAACAAAAAGTTATAAGGAAAAAGATGCAACTTCTCTGATGAGAAAACTAAATTCAAAAAGAGCATACTCGTATAGCTTGCGCATGTGCTCTAATCTTCCTTAAAATTTGTTTCTTCTCTTCTTCCTTTTTCAAGTCTAAGGTGTATCTAAACCGACGAGATGCATTGAGCACTAGTGCAGCTTGCTACAAAAGAGAAAAAAGAAAGTTGAATACTATTCAGTAACCATGAGAATTATCACCTTCTCAATAGTAAAGAAAAAAGAAGCCCAAACATAACATAAAGAGCGCGAAAAAAAAAAAAGATATATATGACACCTACAGCTGTCAAATGGGTGGATCTAGTAGAGCTTGGCATGGGATTGATACTTCAGGTTGAAAAAAATTACGGTCATTTGGGGTTTGAATCATTCCGACGTAGCATCCAAGTTATGAGGGTTCAAAAAATAATGTTTTGATCGTTCAAGTCTGCATTATTGAGTTTTAAAGTCGAACCAATTTAATTTTGGATCACTTCAACTTACTTGTTTGGATTTTGATTAATTCAGGTTAAGGTTGTTTCAAGATCAAATAGGGCATATTTTGGTTTAATTCGAGTCAAGGATGGGATCAATACTTCAAGTTGAAATTTTTTACGGTCATTTGGAGTTTGAATCATTCCAGATGTAGCATCCAAGTCATTAGGGTTCAAATAATTCGAGTTAAGGTTGTTTATAGTTCAAATAGGGTGGATTTATATTGTTCAGGTTGTTTGTGTAATTTTGGATTCTAGGTAATTCGAGTTCAAACTGTTTTTGGTTCAAACTGGATGGATTTATATTGTTCAGGATGTATGGGTAAATTTGGATTCTAGTTATTATTTGAGTTCAGGTTGTTTTGGTTCAAATTGGGAGGGTTTATATTGTAACTTTTCTTGATCAAATTAGGTTGGGTTAAGGCCAGGGTTTGGGCATGTTATTAGGATTCAGTTCAAATTTGCAGCTCAAACAATACTCAGATGTAAATAATAGGCCAAGCCACCAGCCCAAGCGAACAAGTCACAATGGCCACTAACAAGTGGGTGAAAATCTTTGTTATTGCTACTTGTTTCTGCAGTTACTTTTACACATAACTATCTAACTTGCCATCCTAAGCTTTACTCGTGAGGGTGCTGTTTCAGCTATCATTTATTCACTTTTACTACAGTAATACTTCGTTTTCGCTTCAAGAGAACAAAAACCTAAAAGGGAATGTTTGGATATAAAAGTAACAATTAAAATTGAAAAAAAAAAAGGGCAAAATACAAATTTTAGGATAATTATGTTAAAGTTGGTGATACGTATTAATCATAGTGCTACATATCATTCCCTTTTGCCTTTTGTAAACCGTTTAATAAGCAATAAACAGAAAACAAGAAAGCAACTAGAAAAAGCAACAACATGAGAGCAAGCCAGCGAAACAATTAAACACTGCTCTATGATTCAAGACAGGTGAGACCAATCTATCCTTTCCTTCTGCTTTTTGTAAAACGTTATCACTAAGCAAGAAAAAAGCACAAAGCAAAAATCAAGCCAGCGAAACAATTAAAACATAGCTCTATAATTCAAGACAGGTGAGACCAATCTATCATTTCCTTTTGCTTAGGTAAAAAGAAACAGAAAGAAAATAGAAAAAGCAACAAGACACGAGATAACGCCAGCTAAACAATTAATTTATTGCCCATAATTCAAGAGAGGTGAGACCAGTCAACATTTCTCTTGGACAGGAACGGAAAAGACCAAATTAAATTTCTGGAATGAAAGAGAAAGAAAAAAATGACAGGAAAGGATGAAGTGAAAGAAATTCAAGGGTAGGAGAAAAAAATCAATTAGCAGTTCAGTGCCCCTCTTTGATTCACTTGCAGGAAGCCCAAAAAGGAAAGCACGATTAACCCTCGATATTATGTTTTGTCTCTAATCCGTCTAAAATTAGAAACCTAAACCGCCAAAATCGAAGGCATAAAATAATATATTCACCTTATAAAACTTAACAAAGCACAGAATATATCAAATTATATATAAATGAATTATATATATTTCTAAAATTAAAAAAAGAGAGAAATTAGGGCATTACCCTCCAGCGGCGGAGTCGGTCGATTGGAGCATTCTTAGTACTTGTGATGTCAAACGGATCAGCACAAGACTCGTGGTCCTCATCGTCGGAATGAGCGGAGCGACTGCTACCCGCCTCCAAGTCATTAGGCCGCCGGTACGGCGACCCCTTGAATATGCTACTCATCACTCTGTTATGTCGCAGGAGAGATGGCACAGTCACACTATTTCTCACTAATACTACTATTAGTTCTCATTCAAAATCAATTTTCTTTCATTTTTCAAAGCTCCCGAGAATCTTTGATTTATCGCTTTTTTTCTCTCGTTCTTTTTAACTTTTTCTTTTTCTTATTTTTTTTCGGGAAAGAGAGGGCAGAGATATTTCTTTTTCAATGATTTTCTCCTTTTTCTTTAAAGTTAAAACTCATCTAAAAGAAAATTTGCTTCGAAAATCAATTTAATTGTTGAAAACTCGACTCCACCGCAAACGTAAATTCCACGTTTTAACACTTCAACAAAAGTGATGTGAATGGTCCTTTTGGAAACAAACAAACAAAGTGATTCTAGTTTTTACTATTTATTTTACCCCTCCTTTTTCTCGTATTCTCCGGGAAAAACCACTGGCGAAGAGAACAAGCGAGCTCACAAGTCACAGCAGAATTTTTTAATTATACAAATAAATAATAATAATGATATAAGATATCTTAAATTAAACAAAATTAAACTCACCTGATCTACTCAACAAATAACAAAACGCGATCTTCGATTTTAATGCACCGAAAACCGTTAATTATAAACTTTAACCGACTCTTATTTTTTAATAAACGCAAAGAAAATCGATGTCAAAACGACAAACCGACCGACCGACAGACCGGCCGACAAGGCGAACGCCCTGGAAACCATGCACGGACTCTCATCGAACAATGAAAAACAAATAGAGAGAGAGAAAGAGCAAAATATATACAAACATATATATCAAAACGAAGTAAAATGGAAATGGCGATTTATTTTATTGAAAGTAGTTGTTACCTGCGTTGAGTGTTTTTTTCAGGTTTTTCTTCTCCGAGAGGAACTCGTCGAATAGCACTTCGTTTTTTAAGCTTTTACTTTCTCCTTCTTCTTACGCTTTGTCTGGTTTTGCTTTCTCTCGAATTTACGAAACGAAGGCTCTCTGCCTTCCAAAAATGTTATTTGATTTTTGAATGCAACAGTAGCCCAGCCCGCCTGTGTATTGAAACTTAACCTTATACGAAGTAACGAAGGGGAAAACAATAAATATACAAGTTAAATTTGCTTTAAGCCCTTGTACCTTTTCTTGATTTAGAATTTAAAAATATAAGTCTCATTGTTTGATTCTAATGCATGTGTTTTAAAAGGATTATACCTCTATATTTTCATCCGAGGGGACTTACTTGCCCTTTGGACCTTCCTATTCATATCCAAACTAATATTTAAAGCTTCTAGAGAGAGAATCAACTCTTTTTGAGAGAAGTCTTTGAAGCGTCGTTTTCCACACAACTAATCTGAACCCTTTATCATTGAAGTAATTGTTATTGTGTCAAGGTTTTGTCCCCAGTTTCAATGAAGAGTCTCGTACAATTTACGAATGGGAGTCGTGTACATGCAAGACTCAAGAAAGGTGTTAGTATTGAGCATGTGAGTAACAATGGTGGTACCTAGGTTTGAGCTACGATGCTCCCAAGTACCTCTATTGTTATTCACACGCCCAATATTAACACTTTTCTCAAGTTTTGTAGGTACATATCTCTACCAACCAAGACGCCCCCATCCACGAATTATACACGATTCTCCATGGAGGTTAGGGACAAATTCTTGACACTAAGACAATACCTTCGATTGTTAGAGGTTCGAGTAGGTTGCCCGGAGGACGACACTTTAAAGACTTATCCAAAAGGGAGTCAATGTTGGATCTGGTGCCCTGAGTATAGTATTTTCGTCTATTTGCACTTGTAATTTTTTTCAAACAGATTGGTGGATAAAATTATTCATGAATTACATTAATACTCTGTGTAAATTCTCCTCATGTGATTTTTGCATGTAACCCAAAGTAGAAACAAATATTAGCTAGTTAATTGTCTAATGTTTAAACTAATACTAAGTAGTATTACGTGGCCAGGTCGTAATACGGAAAGACAACTTTTGTTAGTAGACGAACCTAAACATATCTTTAGTCTAACTGGAAATGAGCAAACAAATTAAAAGATTAATATGATGTCTATCAAGTCCAATTGAGGGGATGTTTTGTTTTAGGCATCAAAGTGGATGGCTCACGAAAGATAAAGACATAGATGTGATTGACTAGACTGACAGTACATTGGACTAGACCCAAGAAGAATAAATCATGAATTCGTTTATGGATTTATTCACTTGTGACGTTTAAAGTATGGCATACCTTAATCCTGAGTGGATGACAGACTATATATGCATAACTCATATACTTTGATATTAGTAAAAGTCTGAGTTCAAATAGATAAGGAATCTGATGGGCTTGAAACTAACTATTATTTCGACAAAGGCAAGCACACCTAACGAACAGTAGTATAGTTACGGTGAGTCCGAAATTTCGTATCCTCAATGACTAAAATTACTAGTAATAACTATCTTTTTATTATCTAGCCTAGTAATTAAGGGGATTTATTTTTAATCTAAAATTAACTAACTAAATGATTATGAACATGACAGAGAGTGAATTGGGAAAATACTTTTAGACAACTTATACGATAAAGGTAATACCTAAGGAAGAATCCACCTAGACTTCACTTATTACTTTTGATTCATACGATTTATTCACTTGACTTAATCCTTAAAAATCCCTGATTTATGTTCATATCTCTTTTAAGACTAAAAACAACTGACTCTAGGTAATTGAAATCTCTTTCTAATTAAAACCTAATTGTCGCATTAACTCGATCTATGGATCCCCTTATTAGATTTGACTCTAATCCGACAGATTTTTGTCGCCCTATTTCTAGGGTTGCAATCAACTCCGCTTAATTGTGTTGATCTTCTCTTAAACAGGGACTTTTGCTCCACTGAATAAGCACATTCGACTTTGAATCAATAACCTGAATTATCAAAACAAGAATAAGAACTCACAATTAAGAATAAGGACAAGTATTTATCTTATAAATCAAATAATAATAAGATTCGTCTTAGGTTTTATCCCCTTAGGTATTTAAGGGATTTAGTTCATACTAAAAGAGGAAAATATCTTAAAATAGGAAAAACAACAAAACATAAGAAAACCCAAAAACTTCTAAAGAACTTGATGGGATATCCTCAGTCTTGATGGAGATCCTTCTCCTAAGCTGTTCCCGACGGCTGTCTTGGAGTATTTTCTGCCTTCTACTCGGCGTTCCCTTTTAGGTTGCCCCATAGGGTGTTTATATAGGCTTTAAAATGCATTTCTTGGCCCATAAGTAGCCTTTTCCGAATAGAATTAAACATAGGGTCAGTAGGGACACGCCCGTTGTGGGCTCCTTCGGCCATGCTCGATTCTGCTCGCCACACACGGCTGTGTGATCTGCCCGTGGTCGATAGTCCAGGCCATGTGATTTCTGATGTAGGCCCATTTTGTCCATTTTTGGCCCGTTTCTCGATCTTTTAGACTCCCTAAGCTCTCCTGAGTATAAAACATGAAATTAAGAGATTAGGAGCATCGAATTCATCAAATCTAATGAAAATTCATCCATAATTAAGCCGAGCATGGGGTTAAAATATGTGTAAATTAAGGTTTATCAGAATCGAAAGTCGATGTGTTGGGTATATGACTTTTGCAATATTTAGCGTCATTTACGATAATGGAATTCATAGCCCGAGATACGAGTAAATGATATCCTCTTATTGGCATTACATGATTGATGAAAAGTAAACGTGATCACGGGTCGTTCGTCTTTGTGATGAATGACTTGATTAATATTTGATAGAATTTGACTTTTCATGAACGAAGATGTAATGGTTACCATGAGATAAAATAGGATCATATCGGGAGAACGGGTTTATCCCAAAGAGATTAATGATATCCCATGAGGTAACACACTAATGACAATGTCATTGGACGAGTACTAATCGAATTGCTTTCGTAATGGTATGTTGTTGGGAAGAGCTTAATCATGATACTTTAGTGGAAAGACTCCGTAACTAAATAAGTTTATAATTAATAGGTGAAAAGTTGGAATTTAATTATAAATCACTCGAGCCCTGATCGCATATATCCAATCTGTCCCTCCGCTAGCTATTGAAATCAGAAATGAATTGCATGTTGGATCAAATGAATAGAAATAGATAAAAATAGTAAAAATGGAGAAATGGGAAACATTTGAAAATAGATATGGTTTTCTCCAAAATGAGAATGAAAATGACATTTTCGAATTAAATAAAGTTCGAAAATGAAAATAAGTTGTTTGGCCATAATAAATTCGTTGAATCTAGAAATATTAAATATAGATTTTTTTACGGTAAAGTCGTCATGATTTTAACGAAATTAGATTGGGTTGAAAAAATTATTTAATCAATATGTTTATTTTGGGAAATAAAAAAACAAATATCGGGTTGGGTTGAATTATAAAATACTAGGTTAAAAGCTTAAGAAGTATTTGTAATTGGACTCGATATAGGAGAGGCCCAAAAGTCCCTCATGTTTAAAAGGGGGACGACAAATCTTAATTTGTTTAACTAGGGTTGCCACCCCACCTACTCCTAGTTTGACTAAGAGTATGTTTTTCTATTAAAATAGACTTTTACAATTCAATAAAGGTTTTACCTCTTCTCCTTGTAAATAGATGGCACCGATAGGGCTAGATATACAATTTGAAGATATTGTTACTCTGCCTAAAAATAATGAGAGTTTATTCTCTAAGACTCCAAGTATTAAATCTATTTTCCAAAATAACAATTCTACCGGTTTCTATTGAGAAGAGATTTTGCTTTCACACTGAAAGTAAAGAAAACTATTTATGGTTCTATATTTGATTCGAACTGTTCGAGCCCACACTCGAAGCAATTTGTGGTACGATAATGACGGAGAAGACTGTTAGATTGAAAGCCAAGAACGACAACGATTTATCTAGCTGAAAACACAAGTGTGATTTCGGTAAAAGGTTTTTTGCTATAAATATCACAATCCAGCTCGATTTTCAAAAAAAAAAAAAACCCCTTGTGCAAAATAACCATTTTCAAATCGTATTTTTTTCCAACAGTCGATTCTCCACTCAACAATGCCTAAATTGATAGTCAAACTAATGAAACGACTAGATCAATACAATATCGACACTCTGAATATATCTAATATCTAATACTTATATTAAGCACTTTACCGGGTCACTATCACATTTATCTCAATCAGAAACTCAGTTATGAAATTACAAAAATATCACTTCTTTTAAATTATAACTAGCATTATTATTATGTTACTTTTGTCTTCTATTTTTAAATAAAAACAATTGAAAATTACAAATTCAATAATCAAACACGTGTTTAATATTATTATATTGCATATATTCATTATTAAAAAAATTAAAAGAATAATTTTAATATAAAATATTTTATTTCACCCTGATAAAATCTAGTTTAATTAAAACATTTTAAAATTTTGAGGAATCATTTATATTTATTTTTAATTTAATTTTATAATAAGGGTTGGAAGTTTTATTTTTAATTTTCCAATAGGGTGAAATAAAAAATAAAATGAAATATTTTAAAGGCTTAATGCCATATGAGAAGTACCTTTCGGATTTCAATATTTCATAATATGGGCATGACAAGAGAGAAAGGAAGAGAGCAAATTTTGGGTTTAAAACGTGTGATCACATGACATTGATGTCCTTCAAGCGACTTCCCATCTACATCTTAATTTTCATAGATACACACCGCTCCTTACTCTCTTTTTTTAATAGTATTTTTCTCTCTCTTACCAAAGTAACCTCTTAACTTTTATTTTTATTTTTAATTTTTTTATCATCTAATTAGACGATCAATACTCGCACGTACATGATTGAGACATATTTACATTATTACGCACACACTACATTCAAAGATAACTGTCTATATAAAGGTCTACTATTTATTTGTTTTAGGGATCAAATTTAAATTATAATTTCTTGAGAGAGCTAAAAATGAAAATTTGTCATTGTATTAATATAAAATTTTACAATTATAAAGTTCTTATTTTTAGATAGCACATAAATAAATTTTAAAATTTAGGAAGGATTGAAATATAATTTTACCATCAAATTAACTTCAATTATTGCAACTACCCTACATTTGCGGCCAATTTATCAGAAAATACCAAATTTTAACAAAATTTACGGAAAAAGATCTAAAAATAATTATTTACCAGAAAGGGCTATTTCCCCCCGAAAACGCGTCCACGTCAGCGCGTTTTCAGGGGATGAATCAGGAAAGCGCGTCCACGAGGGAGCACTTTGTGCCACATCAGCAAAAAACGCGTCCTTGAGAGCGCGCTTTACTGATGTGGCAAAAGCGCTCCCTCATGGACGTGCTTTTGCCCTGCAACGGTCAAAAATAAAAAACTATAAAACCCCCATCCTTTTATTTTTTTCACACAAAAGTCCTTACTCATTTTTCTCTCAACTTTCTCTCAAATTCCTCTCAAATTTCTCTCAAATTCCTTTAAAGTTCCTCTCAAATTTCACAATAGTCCTTTAATATTTACAAAAAAGCCCTTTTTAATTTTTTTGAAATATTTTTTTGATAAATTTAAAAATATTCGATAGTATTAACAATGGCCGGAGAATTAATCTGTCTCGACAATAAACATATCTCCGTCGATCAAATGACAATGGTAAGTTTTAATTTTAATTTTTCAATACTATTTAATATTTTTTAGGTTTATGCAATTTTAATTAAATTATATTTTATAATTTTTTAAACAGTATGTAGATCGGGTGTTGCAATGCTATATTCGCAATACGCCTAGTCTGCCATCGCCGTTGATCAAGAATTACCTGCGAGAAGTGGGTTTTTGGCACGTAGCCACAATAGGCTGGGGGCGCAAGTTAGACCCGAAGTTAATCAGTGCGTTGATAGAGAGGTGGAGACCTGAGACGCACACTTTCCATCTTCCATACGAAGAGTGTACTATCACTCTGGAAGACGTGCATTTGCAATTAGAATTGCCGATGGATGGGTACGTAGTCACCAGGTCCGCAACTTCTGGCAATTGGGGAGCCGTATGCTACGAGCTTTTGGGTGATATTCTGGATAACATTTACAGAGGTCGAATCGAGATGGGCTGGTTACGAGACATATTCCCGGAGTCGGATAATAATTCGACCGAAATAGAAAGAATACGGTATGCTCGGACATACATTCTTGAGATGATTGGAGGCTATCTGATGTCGGACTTGTCACGAAACCTCGTACATCTGAGATGGCTGCTGAAACTCGTTAATTTTAGAGCAGCCGGTGAATTGAGTTGGGGGTCTGCCGTGCTAGCAAAATTGTATCGGGGTATGTGCAGGGCAACGCGGCCGAATAAAGTGAAAATTAGAGGTTGCCTATCACTACTGCAATCATGGACACGGTTTCGATTTCCATTTTTACATCATCGAGTCGACCACCCATATACATTCTTACTCATAACTAGGTAAATTTAATATTAGATTTTACAATTATTACGTAGATTTAAAATATAATTGTATGCTAAAAATTTATTTAATTAGGTGGAACCATTCGGCGAGTTATGTTGGAATACCTAAATCGCTTGAAGATATACGGCTTCTATTAGAGCAACGGTCGGAAGCACAAGTAAGTATTAAATAAAATATATTTTAGTAATAAAATAGTCGTTTCGTATGTAGTATTTAGTATTTAGAATTTAGTATTTAGTATTTATTATTTAGTATATAACTAATATTTTTTATAATGTTAATATAGTTTGAATGGACACCATATGAGGATCCGTCAATTCGGGCAGTAATTCAGGAAGAGTTTTTTCAAAATCCTAACATTTGGCATGTGAATGTGCTATTGGTCAACTATGCCACTGTGGAGATGCACCAGTCAGATCGAGTTCTGCGTCAATTTGGATTCCGACAAACGATTCCTGTGGCACCTGAGGTGCTCGATGATGAGCGCAAAGTCGACTTACGATAGTTGCATACAGATTGTCCAAGATTTTGGTCAGCGTATATCGAATTGTGGGAGAATTGGTATGATTATATACCTATTCGGGAACCGATCATTGTTCCTGAGTTAGCATGCGTACCGAAATACATGCCATGGTTTAGGATCCATGGCAAGCCGTATTTATTGTCAGAAGAGGAGAGGCGACGGCAACTTTGTAAACAAAGGGAACGACGGGGCTCTTTAAATCCAATGAGAAGGGGTGATGAGACGGGACCATCAATAGCGCCGACACAACCACCGGGCCCATCAACAGCGCCCACACAGTCACCGGGCCCAACACTTCAGCCGACGACACCCACGTCACAACCTTTTCAGATTATGCCAGGTGCGTACCCTAGCCCTTATATGTATCCTAACCCTTATATGTTTCCTTTTCCCAGTCCCATGGCAGGTTGGAATGCATAGTCTGGTTCGAGTTCGTTACTGACTACTCCGACTTACCAGCCAATCTATAGGTCACCGTCGTATGAGGGATCGCACGAAGTGCTGTTAGAGAGCTCTTTTTTTTACCAATCTCATTTGGCTTACGGGATTCAGACACCTCCGCCATGGGCGATGCAAATACCTCCCCAGTCAATATTTTATCAAGATGGGTCATCCTCCCAACACCCACAACCAGACCCCCTGCCAGGGGAACCAGAATCCCCTCCTGAGGTTCCACAACCCCCGCCAGAAGCTAGAAGAATAAAGAATCCAGCGCGTAACTGTCGATCAGCCCATGTGGCACTGATTCTGACCGGCACTAACATTGATTCCGACCGTCATTATTTTTTTTATTGTAATTTTTTATATATTTAATAAATAAAATGTGTTTTTTAATTTTTTTATTGTAGTTTAATTTAATTTTTATACCTTAAATAAAATAAAAGTTGTTTTTTATTTTTATTGTAATTTAATTTTTATATCTTTAACAAAATAAAAGTTGTTTTTTTATTTTTTATTGTAATTTAATTTTTATATCTTTAATAAAATAAAAGTTATTTTTTAATTTAATTTTTATATCTTTAATAAAATAAAAGTTGTTGTTTATTTTTATTGTAATTTAATTTTTATATCTTTAATAAAATAAAAGTTTTTTTTTGTAATTTAATTTTTTTATCTTTAATAAAATAAAAGTTATTTTTTATTTTTATTTTTTGCAATTTCATTTATTTTTTATATTCTAAATAAAATAAAAGTTGTAATTTATTTTTTATTGTAATTTATTTTTATTTTTTATATATAGAAATTAATAAGAAATGGATGAATTAGGACTAAATTGAATAAATGAAAAAGTATAACGGGTTAATTTGTAATTTTATCAAGATGGATGTTGATCCAATGTATGAATTTTGAATGATCGTAAGGGGCAAAATAAGCATTTAGCAAGAAAGATAATTTTGAAGAATAATGATGATGATGATATTTTAGATTAACTGAATAACTTTTTTTTGTTTTGCAACTTAGTCCTTCTACAAAATTTCACCATTTTCATCAAGAAATTAAAAGAATTTTCAATGCCTCCAATAGACAAAAAATGATAATGAGACTATCAACTACTCCGATTTGGACACGAGCGAGATGTATGGCCTGGGTTCCTACACTATCCGCATAACTTTCGTTGGTTGGTTGTTTCTCGGATATTCATATTGTTGCGTATTCTAGTCGAGCAAGGTCGACCATTTGGTTTGCGACGCAGTTCTCTATCCGGTAACAGCTTATACGGAGCAAGCGATACAGACGGTCACTTACGTTCATCCGGGACTGGTGGGAATACGTGTCTCCACACGTTGTACATGTATTCTATTTTATATACTTCGTCAACATAGCTCATGGGATCCAGACGGAGATTCTGACAAGCCGCAATTACATGAGCGTATGGATAACGAAGTGCATCAAATATCCCACAGTCGCAGGTCCTATTTCTCAAGTGTACACGATATTGCCCGCCAATAATACCTTGGTTCAGTCTGTCAAACTCCGTCACACGAAGCCATAGGTTGTAGCGATCGTGACACGCTGTGTGCATGGTGTTGGCCCGTGCCTTCCCCTTGTTAATTTTTTTGCAATACCTTTGCGCACCATACATGGCCTCCTTGCATTTGGCCTTTATAACTCGCTGCTCGCTTCGAAAATAGTACCGCTAAACGAAAATATGTCTCTCGCACAATCGATGTTATTGGCAAATGACGGGTTCCTTTTAGAACAAAATTTATGCATTCGACCAAGTTTGAGGTCATATGACCATATCGTAGACCGCCGTCGTATGCTTGTGTCCACTGTTCGAAAGGTATGTTGCATAGGTAGTTTGCGTCTTCTTCGTTAACTGAGCGCAAACTTGCCAACATCTCATGAAAACGACCCTTATTGATCTCGTACCCTGCCAATATAAGTTGATAGCGAATATTACATACCACTCTTCAGTTAAGAATAAATTGAATATTACAAACAAAATTATATTAATAGATATTACATACCCATGTTGGTCACTTGCCGTCGTTCACTTGTAGATCGATGTTGCCCGTGATAGTTGGACGCAACATGCCTTAGGCAATATCGATGGTGTGTGCGATGTCATAGGCTTCCCTGTCGCTCTATTGTGGCTAGTATTATTGGGCCCCGATCCAATATAACGCATATATCAAGTTGGGGGCAGACATGCTCCTTAACCTAGATAGAAAGAAATCTCAGTCATCAGCTGACTCCCCCGGTGTTATTGCAAACACAATTGGAAGGATTCTCCCACTGTCATCCTGTGCCACAGCTAGTAATAGCCGATGCGTATATCTACCATACATAAAGGTACCGTCAATTTGTACCAATGGCTTGCAGTATATATATACGTCTCGGCATTACTCAAATGTCCAGAACAGATGCTTGAACACTTGGCATCCACGGAGCAATCGATCGTTATAGTACGCTGGTTTCGTTTTAATGTATGTTATGCTGCCTGGGACATATCTCTCCAGCACCTGACACCATTGCCACACTTCATTATATGAAGCGTCCCATCGACCATGCAACTTTTCCAACGCCTTCTGCTTAGCTATCAAAGTCTTCCGGTAAGAGGGCGTGTACCCTAATTGGCTACGAATATTGCCAATTAAGGTCGACACTATAGTCTTGGGATCCGCCTTCACCATTAGTATTATTAAGTCAGCCAACATCTCTGAATCCATCTTAGGGTGATCTTGTGAAACACCTGTCAACGAAGTACGTTAAATGATACAACATTACGTAATATCAGTATTATTCAAAAACCTTGAACACTTAGTGATACTATACTGGCAAGACATTTATATGGACCTTTGTACTTTTTAATCTCCCACGAGTATGTCATTTTCCTCAACGAAGTCATAATTTTCCATGAACATGTATCGTCTTGCATTGCACACTTGGCCTCATACTTATCGAGTTTGGATTTAACCACGTTGTAGTTAACCCTGTTCTTGATGCTATATTGTTTCAATGCACCAAGAAAAGTATCCTTGTTGGAAAACTTTTTACCAATTTCTAATTCTCCAAAATCCAACGACGAACTTGTACGGTCACGCATTCTGTGTGGTAGTTCAGGAATCTCCAATGCATCATCTTAAGATAGATCGACATTATGCATGTGGCCTGGAGGCGAGTACGCCCTGAATCGCGGATCCTCTTCTTCTTCTTCTTCATCTGAACCACCTTCAACATCTTCAGGTACGGTTGGAATAGGCTCCGGTTCAGAAAATAATACAACTTCTACACCATCGAGGCCGGACTCTCGAGGTGGATCCACATCGGACTCATCATCCGACCCACCATCATCTGCAGCGAACGAGAGCCCCTCACCGGTGGATGTCGCGGGGAGTACATTATCCATTCTTAAACAACTTTCGTAACGTTCCCAAGCATATGTAGATTGCCAACCACTAGAAGTTGATGACGTTCCCCAATACATATTTCTAGCATCGAACATCGAAGGAAGGATATGCATGTTCCATCCACCAACTGAGTGTCGTGCAGGGGTTGTGTTTTCCATACTACCACCAAACACGGGCACTTCCGTATTTTGCCTCCCACTAACAGAGTGTCGGCTTGGGGTCGTGTATTCCCCTCGAACAGAGTAGATGTTGAAGTCGAAGGAAGATTACTTGGCGATGAAAATTGTACATATACCTCAAGATAGGGTGATCCACTGGCAAGTTGAGTCTCCACCATTGCCTCCAAGCTTCGAGGACCTATGATGTCAAATGAGTCATGTCTCACGGGATCAACCGAAGTACAAAAATCTATACTTAATAGACTGAACTTTCATTGGTGTTGTTCCGAAGATTTTACGCCTAATTCTTTTGCGAAGTTCTGTCAAATCTATGTTATGGTTAAAAACCAGTCGCGCTGTGTTCTCTGATAAAAAAACAACACCATTTTCGGTGTCACAAATCTCACCATCATAGTAAATAACAGTACTAATACGTTCACTCATCTTCAGTTTCTATTTTTGTTTTGCCTCAATTTCTATTATGCAACCTGAGAATGAAATTTGGCTCATTTATAGTCTAATGATTGCTAGAGACTACTGTAGCAAAAGAGCGTCCACGTGGGAGCTTTTTTCAGTACTCTTGTTGACAGTGCAGCCTACTTGAAGCGTTTTGGTCACTATTTGTTCAAAAACATCTTCTCAGAATTATTTTGTCAGTGACTACTGTAGCAAAAGAGCGTCCACGTGGGAGCTTTTTTTAGTACTCTTGCTAACAGTGCATCCTGCTTGAAGTGTTTTGGTCACTATTTGTTCAGAAACGTCTTCTCAAAATTATTTTGCTAGAGACTACTGTAGCAAAAAAGCATCCACGTGGGAGCTTTTTTCGGTACTCTTGCTGACAGTGCATCTTACTTGAAGCGTTTTGGTCACTATTTGTTCAGAAACGTCTTTTCAAAATTATTTTGCCAGATACTACTATAAAAAAATTCAAATAATTTTTTTCTGATATATTTTTCCCAAAACCCTAAACCTAAAATTATTTTAATTAATTAACTCTAAAATCTAGTTTATTAATTTTTCCCTGAAAACCTTAAACTCTAAGGCCCTAGAAAACCCTAAACCGTAGCCCTAAAACCCTAAAAACTCATACCCTAACACTAAAAACAACTGAAAAACCCATCGGGGGAAAGGGCAAAAGCGCTTCCACGAGGGAGCGCTTTTGCCACATCAGCAAAGCGCGCCCTCAAGGACGCGTTTTTTGTTGATGTGGCACAAAGCACTCCCTCGTGGACGCGCTTTCCTGATTCATCCCCTGAAAAAACGCTGACGTGGATGCATTTTCGGGGAAAATGGCCCTTTCTGGTAAATAATTATATTTTAGGTCTTCTTCCGTAAATTTTGTTAAAATTTGATATTTTCTGGTAAATTGGCCTACATTTGCTCCATCGGAGGCTCAAACCCAAATAAATTTTATAGGTAAACATTTATTGAACAGTGGGCCAAACACAAGAGTTAAATTTTTTTATTTTCAATTTAAAATTATGATAATAAGTCTCGCTTTAGTTTGTAAAAATATTTCTTTATTTTTATTTTAAAATATTATTTTAAAATTTCTTCTTTTTTATAATTGAAAAACATATTAGGTAAATCAAAATAAAAGAAATTGTTTTCAATGATTTAAAAAAAAAACCATGTTTGGCACTTGTTTTGTTATAATAGAAACATGAAAATAAAATAATTATTACATTTATAAAGATTTGAACTAGAGTAAAATATTTTATATTTAAAAAATTGTTAAGAAAAATAATATTTTTACTTTTATATTAGTTTAAAAAAAGTTAATATGTTGATTGAGTTTTAGCTTGATTAGTATGTATATTGTTGCCAATATAAGAGGACATGAGTTCGAGTGCGCTGAAGCGCATTGTCCTCCTATTTATGGGTTGTAGAGAGACTATAGATAGTTCTAAACATTATATATAAAAAAAAGAAGCAAAATTCAAAAGATCAATAATTTATATGCAACATATTAACAAAAATTGTTGCTCAACTTCATGTGTTTGTCAATAACTAAACTAATTATTTAGTTTATTTAAAATTAGATGGACTGAATTCTTAATTTGCACAAAGTGAAAGGATGATATAGAGAATTAAACTTATTAGATTAAGTACGGTTGAATTTGAAAAAAAATGTTGATTTGAAAAAATATTTAGGGTTTTGAGTCGCTTCCTGATATATTTAGGGAAATAAGCTAATTTTAAAAAGAGAAGTGAAAACGTGTCCTACGGGGCACACTTTCTTACTTTTTAACACGTCAATTCCTTTGGTCATATGGTTAAATGTCGGTGGTTTTGTCTTTGAGTTCCAAGTTCAATTTTCTCCCACTTACATTTGTATTTTTATTTCATTTATTTAAAGCTTTACTTTTATTTTTAATTTCTACTTTTAACACATTAGTTTCATTGGTTAGATGGTCAATTAATAGTTATTTTATCCTTGAATTTCGAGTTCAATTCTTCTTTTGAACATAACTGTATTTTTTATTTCATATTGTTTCAAGCTGTATATCGTTTTCAAGTTTTTTTTTTATTTTTAATTCATCTTTTTAATTAAAAATATATTAAAAATTAACTTATTTTTCTGAATATCCCAAAAATCGACACAAAATCTTAAATATTTTTTTTTAAATTCGACCAAGTAAATGTAACACACCTCTCATGGGATGCTACAGCAAACAAGTCTTGCAATTTCAACTCAAATTTTAATTTAATCAATTATTAATAAATATTCCATAATGATACTAATTATACAAAAAACGAGACTTAAATCGAGCCTAAAGAACTCTAAAATCAATTTAAAAACGAGTAGGAATTAATTTAAAATAAAACAGAAAAATGAGGTAAAAACAGAAAACAAAGATCACACCACCAAACATTTTTAATATATATATATATAGTTGATATTATGAATAATATTGCAAAGGGCTGTTCTAAGATTTTGAATACTCATATTTTAGTAACATCTTATAAAAAAAGAGTAAATTGCACCAAATGTTCTCAAACTATTATTTACATTTTAATTTGATCTTTGAACTTTAAAATATTCTAATTACATTTCTCTGAATTATTGAGGTTATATCAATCAAGCCTTTTCGTTATTGAAATTGTTAGTTTCACTGTTAAGTGAACATTAGATCCCATGTAGCATAACTTTTTTTATTTTATTTTAAATTATGCCACAAAAGATACGATGTGTCACTTAACGGGAAAATTAAAGGTTTTAGTAATGGAGGGACTTGATTGATATAATCTTGATAGTTTATAGGATGTAATTAGAAAGTTTTAAAGTTTCTGGACCAATTTAAAATGAAAATAATAGTTTGGAGGCATTTGTTACGATTTAATTAGAGTTGAGTTAATTTATTCAATTTAGACCGATTGAGCTTTTGCTCAATTGACACTATTACTATTGCAGCAACTAAAAAGAAGTGAGTTCGAATCCGATTTAAGAGCTAGGAGCGATTATAAGCATGAACAAACATTACTTCAAAAAAAAAATCAATTCAATATTTATAATGATTAATTCTAATTAAAGTTGTTAATACAATTAATTAAATTGTTTAATCACTTAACATTGTTGTAATTTTGCTTGTAACAAAATAAGAGTTGAATATAGACACGAACTTTATGTTTGGGATATAATGAAATAGCGTAGTCATTGACATCTCTAATGGCCGACTGTGGGTCGGTGGAGGCGCGTAAGCAGGTGGACAAGGCGTGCGGCATGGACTAAATACGCCTCAACCATGCTGCCGCACATGCCTGGCTGGTCGGCCGACACATGCGGCCCAAAAATAACGGTTCTTCTCAACTTTTCTTTCGGTCTTAGGTGTGAGGTTATTAATCATTAAAAAATTAAAATTCATAATGGGATTGCTTCGGATTGAATTCAAGTTCTCGTGCCTACAACATAATACTTTAAGTTTAAAAGTTGTTAGCATTTAAATTCTATTATTATTATAGGCAAGTCGTGAAAATTAACCTTTATAAATTTGATTAATTTTAGTTATTTTTTATTTTTGAATTTTAAATTCTAGTCGTCGTTACAAGTGTTTATAGGTTGCATAGAGATTAGGTTCCAAAAAAAAAAAATTCAAGACATATGGTGAGTTTGGATGGGCGATTGAGTGCGATGCGTTGCGTTTAGCTTACTTTTTGTCTCACGCTACAGTATCGTTACAGTATTTAATCTCACCGCCACCGCTATTTTTACACTAACCGCAGGTAAACGCACCGCCCATCCAAACTCACCCTTGAGCTCGGTATGCTGAATAGATCCATTTTATTGTTCAAAATAGATAAAAAGTACTTTTTATTTAAATTTAATTATAAATATATGAATATATATATTTTTATATTTTATAATCTGTAAAATAAGCAGAGTTACTCGCGGCTGAAAAATGTAAACCCAAACCCAATTCAAAGCAAAATTATGTGGAATCCGAAATCTTATGCAACAAACATATTATTTTGTGAGTAATTCTATGCTAACTTGTTATATTCGTGTATTACGAGTGATGGATCCCAGGACTAAATTTTGGGGCTAGTAAAATTTCAAAAAATTTAAGAGTTTAATAAAAAATTTAAAAAAATTACGTCTAATTAAAATTTTTAAAATTTTTGTGAGATTAATGAGAATTTTCAAAATTCTCTGGTATCTTAATTAGAAAATTTCAAGAGAAAAATCATAATTTTCTAGGCCCTTTAAACAGTTCGTCTCTGTGTATTATTAAAAAAAATAGTTAATAGATTTAACCATTATTGTTTGTGTTAAGATTAAAGTTTCAAAATTCAAAAAGTATAAAGATTATTATGATGCATTTACCACTTGTCTATTTTTAATAAAAGGACCAAAATGTAATCTAAAATATAGTATATGAACGGTTTTTCCATTTTTTTATTAAAAAAAAAAAACCCTTTCTTGTTGTTACATGTACGTGTAATAATTTTTAATAAAACTGAACCAACAATTGCAGTTAGATTAAAGTTTAGATTTTCTTAATTTTTTGGAATCGATTTGATTAATATTTGGGTAAATTATGAAAATAGTTATTTTTATTTGTCTCAGGTTACATTTTAGTCATTTATGTTTGAAATATTATGTTTTAGTCATTTACGTTATCGTATTATAATATTTTAGTCAATGAACGTTAATTGTCGTTAATAGTATAACTGTAAGCTGACATCGCAAGTTAAATTATAACTTCAAATAAAAATTTTAGTTTAAATTATACAAATTGGTCCCTATATTTTTTTGTTCTGAGAAATTTATTTATTTATCTTTATTTCCCATTCTCTTCTTTTTTCTTCATTTATTTTAACGTAATTTTTTATATTTTTTATTTGTTAAAACTTTTTTTATGATGACCAATTGTATAATTTAACCTGAAATTTTTATTTGAAATGATGACTTAAAGTGTCACGTCAACTTATTATTACACCATTAATGATAATTAATGATTTGATGACTAAAATGTTATAATATATAAACATAAATAACTAAAACGTAATATGAAATAAAAAAAGTGACTACTTTAGCAAATTACCCTTATTATTTTGAACAAACTTCTATTTTTGGCTGTTATATTACGTGTACTAACTTTTAATCAATAAATAAAGAAAAGAGGAAACTTTGTCTTAAACGTAATTAAAACTGCTAAAAGCGATATATACACTTTAATAATTAAGAATCAGTTCAAATTAAGAATCGAGTTAATCCATCAAATCGGTTTGAATTTTAATATTTTTAAAAAAAGAAACCAGTACAAGCTAATACCTGTTATGACAAAAAGTGGACACGTGTTATCAACCGAACGAAGACATGAGAGGTCTGTCATGTTCTGGCAAAGAGGCTATTACGTGTCTTGTCCTCAAATAGATATCTGTATTGCGGTCTCTACAAGAAAAGGTGTCACCCACTTTCTTTTTTTTGAAACTAATTAATTGTTTTATTATCGAAATTTTATTATTTTTGAGAGAGACAAATCTTCTTATTAGCCTAACTATTAGGTGTTAAATTCCAACCCGAAAACAATGTTAGATCAAAGTTGTTTATATTGAATTGCTTGTTACAAAAATGTTTTACATCATATTCTAGTTTACGTAATTTAACAACTAAATTGATAGTTAAGCTATAAATAATACTTAATGAGTATAACATTAATACTTTAATAGCTCGATCAAAACGTTTTAAAGTTTAAAAACTAACTTAGAACCAATATCATGGTATGTCAACGTATGATATAATTAACCCTAAGTGACAATAATTCACTTACACTAGTTGCTTGAATTAGTCCATCTATGCCATAAATTCCATACATTTCACTTTTTAATAAAAAGACTAATCCATTTCTCTCGTTAAAAAATCTCATCCATCATGCTTGAATTAATCCCTCCATGTTAGTATGGGGTACACGTAACACACTAAGTGTCACAATTTTGTTTTTCCATTAGTCGTATCAGCACTTGCCAGTAAAAACAGATAAAATTTTCAATAAAAGAACTGGTTTACTCTTTGATCTATGCTTTTTTTAACATTAATCTCATTATAGGTTCTTATTATATTGTTTTTTTAATACAATACCTACAATTACCCATAGCCCTCCCAAACTCATAAATAAAAAAATAATACATTTTAACACACTCCAACTACATTTTTCTCGACCGACAACATTCCTACTCTTAATAGAGTTACATGCATAGGACTTTTATTCATTTATATATATATATTTGGCCGACAATCCAAGTTGCAGATTTTTGAGGAAAAAAAAGGATAAATAGTTAGAATATTTTTATTTATTATATTTTTCTTGGTTGAAAAAGCAAATTCTTTTATGGAGTTAGATTCTATTCGTTACAACTGGTGCAACCACTTTAGACTCTAAGAAGCTACCGTGTGATAATAATGTATATTCACCAGAAAAGGTCTTCGATCTTCTTCTTAATTTATCAACGAATCTGAGTCATGATTTTATTCCCCAATAATTTTCAAAATAGGCGTAAAAAAACATCGTATTGAACCTAATATCATCATCACACACGAGAGTATTCTCGTATCTTAAAAATATCGTAAAAGTTTTTATACTATAAGTCGGATTATATTCTGTTTTCTCTATTTAAAAAATAGGTAAATTCATCTCTATACATTAGATTCAACAGCGCATTGGTCCAATTGTTAAAAATTTCATCCAATTTTACTTTTAATAATTGGTCCATGTAGGTCAGCTTAAGGTATAATGGCATGTTGCTATGTGTAACTGTTTGGTTATTTCATCAACCACACCGGTTTTTAACAATAGAAATGGATTAAAAATTTTAACAGAAATTACTAGTTTACTCTTTAATCTAACGTATAATGACTAATTTACCTATCTTTTGAGTAAATGAGACAAAAATACAACCTGACTCATAGTATAAGAGCTTCCATAGTACTTTTACTATTTTGTTTTGATAAAGTTTATTTCGGATATTAAATTTATTACTCAACTCGGATTAGAATTAGATATGATCCACGTGTTTAAAAAATTCTCAATCTCAAACTCAAATTGGTATTTAACACTTAAAACCAGGTTTAGGCTAATAGAATGATTAATTGGTAAAATACTAAATTTCTAATATTTGAGGACTCAATTAAAATGTTTTGAGATTTAAGGATCAATTTGGCATATAAATGATAGTTTGATGATGTTTGGTGAATTAACCCCATTTTTGTTAATTTCGGCTTGTTTGACTTATCCTCTTGATTAGACTTTATTGGACTTGGTGGCCAATGAAGAAACTAGAGAAAAAATAAAATTACTTCGTAATTTTGAAAATTTAATAGAAGTGATGGGACAAATATTATATAACAATTATATTTATTAAAGATTAAATAAAATATTGGATGAAATATTAAAGTTCATTGCCCCATGTGTGGCCTGGGTTCGAGTCGTGCTAGTCACGTTGGTTGTTCGTATTTCACTCTGTTATTGTAATTCACCAAAAAATATTTATAGTATTTTTTATTCAATTTTTTCTATGGGTGAGTTTTTATTAATTTATAGAAAATATAAAAAAGACAAACATTACTACTTTGTAAAATGAAGGGTCTTTTTGTCATTTTCCAACTGAATTGATGCTCGGTAAATTTATGACACCGACTCAATCAAAGACTTAAACAATATGAAAATACAAGCATGTTATCTCAAAATCCCAATAAAGAAACAAAGATGGTTATATGAAAACACAAAAGTGTCCTTATAGTGATATGAGTATTTTATAAAATGAATGGTTTCTTTTGTCATTTCTTAATTGAATTGACGCTCGGTTAACTCATAACACCAATTTAATCAAAGACTATTAAAAGTTTAGAAAATAAAATCGATATTGGAGAAAAGTATATTATCTCAAAAGGTTAAAATATGTCATAATCTTTATATTTTTTGTAAATTTAGAATTTAATATTTATACTTTTATTCCTATGAATTTAATCATTTACTTTTTGTATTCTGAAATTCAGGTCCAATAGTTAACACAGTTAAAATTATTTTGTTAAATTCAGGTCTTTTAGTTACATTGTTACTAAATGAGTATTTTTTATTTCAAAATGTCCTACCAACAAATTTAACAATGTTAATAATTTAATCTAAATTTTAAAATCTCAAAAAAAGTTAGAGAGATGGAATCAAATAGTGTATATGTCTTTTAAACGGTGAAGCAACTCCCTTTTTACACTTGTGAAGCGCGGTCTGGTAGTTGACTTGCACCACACCCCTCAAATTTGGCTGGTGCTTTATGCTCCGGTGGGAGTAAATTTACTCGGATGGAGAATTGTTTTACACAAATAACTTTTTTGAGTTATTTTTAATTAAAATAAATATATAATAAATTTACTATTGTCCTTAACAGTTATTTTCTATTCTCACATCACCGATAAAGTTGCGTTCGAATCCAAATACACACCTCAACCTCACCGAAGGTAGACACACCGCCTATCTAACTAAATTCCAAAATCCCTAGAAAATAAAAGTAAATGGATTAAATTCCAAACAGGGGCGAAGCCAGGGGGCTGGCATGGGCCCTGGCCCCCTCTTAAAATGTAAAATTGTAATTTTGGCTCTTAGAATTTTTTAAAAATTTTAAATTGTAAAGGCAAAATTTCACTTTGGCCCCCTTAAAATTAGAAAAATTCGATTTAATCATTTACAAATTATAAAGATATAAACTATAAAAAATTAAAATTTTATCCGGCCCACCTAAAAAATTCTTCTGGCTTCGCCCCTGATTCCAAAACTGTGAATGGTACAGGGACCTATATCATATTTTTACCCATCTCAAAACCAAATCAAGAAGCAAAGATGGTGTGAACCAAATCATATTCTTCTTGTTATTATTATTTAAAATTGTGTGAAGTGTGGAGACAGTCAAGTGAAGGCATAAAATAAAAGAGAATAAAGGCAATGTGCCAAAGCAACAAAGTAAATACATGATATTAACTTAATAAATATATTAATATGAAATAATAAAGTTTATGGTAATATGCTTGACTTGTTGCCTCTGCATGTAATCCAAATACTTACGTTGAATGCTGAATAAGAATCACAGCCAGCCATTTGCTTTTATATGCCATTTCCTGTCATATTCGTAATTTCATTTCATTTTTTTTATATCTTAGGTAAAATTTAGTTTTGGTCCCTTTACTATACTCAAATTTTAGATTTTATCTTTGTACTTTTAATTGATATAATTTGATACGTCTACTTTTATAATGTCATTAGTAGAACAATTTCATTAAAAAAAAATAGAGTTAATCATGTCAAACTAAACTATAGAAATTAAATCTCAAATTTTGGACATAGTAGAGGGATCAAAATCATAAATCGACATATATTTTTGTATTTTATAAGTTTCAAGATAATTTTATTTTGTATGAATCTTGACTTGTTTTTTATTTTATTTTTTGATCTAATTATAAATTTTATCATTTCACTTTTAAAATATCGAGAAATTAACCCAATTCGGTAAAATTGTTAGGTTTTTACATTGAATTGTTAACTTGAAAAATTAGCAGTTTAACAATTTATATATGTATAATTGTAAAAATTATCTGTCCAAACAATTCATATGCAACAAATTAGTAAATATTAGCAATTCAAATTCACGTGTTTACCAATCAATTGACTAACTTATCAGTTTTCATAAAGTATGGAGACTAAATCCTAGTAAATTAAAGCAAAATGATTAACTTCTTAAATTTCAAAAAATAAAAGGATTAAATTTAAAATTATACTATTTTTCGTCGTTGAAGGAAAAGGGAGAATTTACTTTAAAGAGCCCTTACGCGTTTTAGCACGAAAACAGATAAACATTGAAAAGAAAAAGTGAAAGGAAATAGTGAAATTTACTTCTTCCACAAGGATTCTATGTCACATGAACTCTTTATAATAATTAATTATCATATTTTATGTTTTACACTTTTAAGATAAATATCAAATTTATATATAAAATTTATTTTATTTTAATTTATAATTTGATATATGAACTTTGATTTTGTTTTGATTATACTTATTTTAAGAAATAAATACATCAATTTTTATATTAGTTAAATATAATTATTTGTGTATGCAATATATAAACATAAAATGATACTATATTAATAATTATGTTAACAATTTATGAATATTAAATAAATTTAAAATTTAATGTACAAAATCGCACAAAATTAAAATTTATCCCATCTATTATTAATGTGTGGAGTCAATTTAAAATTTATCCCATCTATTATTAATGTGTGGAGTCAATTTAAATTTACTAGTCAGTTGATTCTACTTCTAGTTGACCGTACATATATTAAAAAAAACACATATTTTATTAATAAGTTGATATGTAATCATAAAAAAATTAAAACCCAAAATTTTGTCAAATTAAAATACAAAGATCAAATCTTCGAGTTAAGTATAATACATGACAAAAATCATATTTTGAACACACTTATATTTAGATTCAGCCGTATAATCAAAATTTAAAAATGCAAAAATATTTGATGCATCGTTAGTGTATAAATTTCATGAATAATAATATGACACGTCATTACTGAATAAAATAAAAAAAATAGCAAGGACTCGTCATTACTGAATAAAATAAAAAAAATAGCAAGGACTTGAAAATAAAAACTAATGACTTTATTTAAACATTTTCACATTTTATATAATAATTAACTATAAATAAATATTAAAAACTAACCATGCATCAAATAAGAGAACTAATAATATCATTCACCACAAAAACTATTAAATTACCAAATGTTAAATATAAAATTACTTAAACAAGTGGTCGGCAGATAATGGATGATGTGAAATGTACTTTCCATTCAAAGATAAGGTTTGATTGTTTACAACTAAAAGATAGTACATGGAATTGGCCACAACTACTTGAATTTTGAACAGAAATTTGATAAGTGTTCATATTACTCTTGTGGTTTTGTACCTGGATAATTATGTGTGTTTTGACAATCATGCATGGATTTTTCTTCACTCAACCACTTCCTATGGAAAACATGAGTAACTCGTTTGAAATTCTGGTAACCACCTGTATTCCCAAATTATCGAACTGGACAAAGTTTCCATATTACCCATCAGTTCCATTTCCGGAAATGGGTATTGTACATTTGTTCATTGTCCTTCCTAGACTGGTGCCAAGTTTATCCTGATGCAAACAGTGATAGATTGCATTAATGAGTCTTTGTATCAAAAAATAAATTCGCCATTCTGTTAAAAATTCCATTCATTTTTACTATTAAAGACTAGTCCATGTATGTCAACATGAGATATACATGGTATGCCAAGTATACCAGTCTAATTACTCCATCAATCATGCCGGCTTCTAATAATAGGAATGGATGAAACTTTTAACAAAAAGGACTAATATGTTCTTTGATCTAATGTACAGGAACTAATTAGCCCATTTTTTTAGTAAAGGGAGCAAAGTACAATCTGACTCTAAGTACAGGGCCTTCTATGATATTTTTACCAACATGAGCAGATTTTTGTGTTGCAACAATTACTTAGTTCTCTCCCTTTTGATTAATAAAAAAGCTCCAATCTAGATGTTGGAAGTTAAATTTTACCTCTTGAAAATTGTTTGTTAAAAAACAGATTGGCATAGATTAGCTCATTCCAGGTATCGGGAACTCCGGGAAGACACCAATGGCTGCAATCTTGATGCCTTGAAGAAACTTTTTTCCCTTCTGTTAATCCCTTGCGGTAGATTGACGGATGGCCATCCTTTCGAGAGTTAGTCAATCTTGTTATGTTTAAAAGTGCCACGGGAAACTTCATTTCCCGGATCACTTCTTCCACTATTTTCATTTTTGGAGGATAGGTTTCGAGAAAGGCACCTCTCTTCAAAATTGGTTCGGTTTCCCCATGACAAGTTCCGCCTGAGTTCCAATCTCCACCTCTATTTCAAGGATCAGAAATTAATTAGCCAACACAAGTTAATCCTATATACATATGTATATGTGCATATGTGTGTATATACAATACACTCGTGTGGTGCATATTTTATATAAAATTGCATGTTAAATGCAGGAATTCTATGAAAACAAACCTTTTTTATCAAATGGTACACAAGATACTTATGGATTTTCATTTCAATAATGAATAGCATTAATCTCATTTCCCTGTATGGATTTTCTTAAAAGGGAAAGGGCTGAGGGTCAAACCCTGGTTTACAGTCTAGGTAATCTAAATATAGTTAATAACTAATAAAAACATGCATTTAGCTTAACGGTACAATATTCAATATAAAACTAAGAGGTTAATTGCTCAAATCTCATCAACCACGATCAAAATTACGGATTTTAAAAATATATAAATGGTTTTATCTAATGGTTTGCATGTTACACCAGTTCTCTACCAGTTTTAGATACTATACTGGGTTAGACAGTCAGTTCCTAGTTCAACCGGTCTAGCTTTTTAATCACTAAAAGGAATGAGATCGAAGCTAGTCTAATGGTAATAAAGTGTGTTTCGGTTATACCTGAAATGAGCAGAAGAGTATCCACGAAAGAAGACCAATTGTTTTGTGGGTTTAATATTGTGATCGATCCATTTTGCCCAGGTCTTCAAAGCTCTTCGATAAGCTTCCATAGCATCAAATTTCGGATAAAGATAATCACCTTCTTTGTAGTAATTTCTCCTGTATCAACTAATCATATTTGTCATTTCTCCATAAGGCTTTGCTTGATAGAACAGATATGTTGGTAAGAAAGATGGAAAAGTGAAAAGAAAAAAATAAATTTCTTTCCACACATTGTTTGCTATGATTGAAAAATGAAACAAAAGAAAATAAAAGCATACTGAGTTAAGATGGAAAAACAAGAATGAAGGATTATCGTGAAAATATACAGGGCTTGAGACACTCTCATTTTCGTCCATCTGTTTTTTTTCGATTTTAAGTGATTTAATTTTGTTAATAGTAACAGAAAATGAGAATTTTTCCTATTTTTTCCCTCTTACTTTTCTCTTCTACCAAACACACCCAAATTTCATTTTCTTTCAACTTTTACATTCTCTTTTATCCATCTCTCCCACTTTTTCACTTACCAAGTACAACAGCACGCCCTAAAAGTAACTTTTCTTTTCATTTTTCGACTTATGATATTGCAACTCTTAATCATTGTAGCATAAAAATAAAACATGTATGAAGTATAATTGTAGTGAGATTTGTAACGTACCCTCGGGCAGTCTTTCCATGAACCCACCAATGGGCGGTATTGAAAATGAGAATATCAGCCCGCTTCCATTTACGAGATGACTTATCAATTAAATCTAATGATAGAGTGCGAGAACCTTGTCGTACAAGAAAATGAGACCTTACAAATTCCACTGTACAGTTATAGTCCTGCTAAAAAAATTCAAAGTTTAGATTGTTTTGAAATCACAAACCGCTGTTTTTCATTTAATCCTTTTTCTGGTTTCATTTGTTTGTAAAAGTTCTTTTTTTTTCCATTAGCAGTTCACGGGTGAAATTAGTTTATTTTTCAAAATAAAAAATAAAATAATGTATACATGGTCTCAATATGCTATTGGAATGAAACTGTATACTCTCAACTCAAAAGATTAAGTGCTTGATGAAGTTAAAAGGATTGTTGAAAAAGATGCTTTAGAAAACACTTGTCCAATTAATGAAACATGAAGAAACTTAATGGAAGATACGAGAGATTATGGACAATTTTGAGGATTCCTATAGAAAAATGTGGTCTTTAAAAGAATATATAAATGAAAGTATAAAGGAAAAATGTAGCAATTAAAAGAATGCATTCAACTAAGTAATGAAGAAATATAGCAAGCATCTTGTTACCTTGATTTTGAATAAAAAGTACCCTCTTCCTTTTGATACTTTGTTGCCATTGACCTCGTACATTTTGCTCTTATCGGTAAGGCCTTTGTGGAGGAGGCATAAGATTGACTCAAACTGATTGCGGTTCATTGAGTCTCCAACCAGCATCAGTCTTTTACCTCTTAGTCTCTCCAAGAAGTCCGTAGCATTAAACCTGAGTTCAATTGGTAAATTAAAAAAAATATCTTGCAATTGGCAAGTAAATGTGAGGAAAAACATGGTTAAATAGAAAGAAACCACAGCTAACCAGGCATTAATTAGCAATAGAGTTAAGTGAAAGGGCTGCCTTGTCAAAACTGAACAGAAATTCAGTGCAATAGGATATCATCAATTTGCAGTATTTATAGCTTCAAAGATGAACTAAAGTTTTTAAAGTACTAAAGATGAAAGTAAAGTATTAATCGTATTCTTAGGTTCTTGTATGAACTATTAGAGTGTGCTTTAACTTAAGCAAGGATAGCAAGTCGAGGTTAATATTACAAAAATGCATGAAATGAGAAAATATAAACCTCTTCTTTAGGTCCAAAAGTCATTAACTCACCCTTGGTCACTTCTAACCCGAGTTATTAGCATATTTAGAGCTTTGAAATACTCAAATTCTCATCTATTCTACAATCCAGAAATATGCATTTGCATGCACTAAGCATCTTTCCCAGTTTGATGCCAACACAAAATAAACGAAACAGGCTGAAAGGAAAGACTTTCCTCCTGTTTATCTATGCAAGTGATTTCCCCTTTGTTTTCCTGCGACTGCCCAAATCTGTAGAGCCCAAAATTATCAAAGTCTAGCCTTTTTCTACTCTTACACAATATTTGTAGCTTTGGGGGAATTTTAAATGCACAGGTTGGGGGGCAAGCTGCCAGGAATATTGCTCTTCTCCACACCCTTAGATCAATATAGCTTGCTACATTGCTTTCTCTTAAAACTTCCTAAAGTCAAAATTACATTTTGTTCTTAAGTGGAGTAGCAAGGAATGCCCCTTGATATGTCACAGCGACTCGAGAAGGGGTCTATAATAAGAGTATCTAACCAACATGGGCATTTCATGTTTTTCGGATGTTTTTCGGAATCTTGAGTATCCAAGTCTCATACTTATTTGCAGTTATAATGCCAAAGAAGTATCAGCCTCGGCAGGTATATTAGGACAAAGCAAACAGTTCATGTAGCATAATGTTCTAATCTAGCACTAGTGATAGCTAGAGTAACTCATCCTCGAAGAATTATTATCACCGAACTGGTACAAAAGAGAGTATTTCCACCTATATTGTTGTTACTAACAAAGTAATAGAAATATTTTACAAGTCCAAAAGAACCAAAGATGTACTTGACAAAATACACTAGTTATAACAATAATCCATAAGTTTTACATAAAAATGTAAAAATAACCTAGGAAGTTTAATACAAAATACATAATTATATAAAGTATTATGCGACCGGAAAATGTAAAAACTTGCTAAGAATTTGAAAATGAAAGAAGAATTCACCATAGAAAAAGTAAACAAAATTTGACTAACAAATATGATAGCTTTTAACCCTACAGAAAGAATCCAGGCTAACCCCATTACAAGCCAGTATTGACCTAAGATAACTCTAATACTCGATAACTCATTTATGCATACAACTGACTGTAGAATTTTAAAAGGGAATTCTGCAAAACATTCAACTTGAGCCACAGAAATTAGGGATTAACTAAAATCATTGACAAACAATACACTTAGGCCTCCACATGTGTGGCCTTAGAGAAAAGTTTTCCTAAGATATATAACTAAATATACTAAAAATTTCATCCCAATTTTTAATAAGACAAATTTGCAATGACATTAGATCAGCAAGATTAGGTAAACAAAGTCATTAATTTAGCAAGAGTATTTTACTATTAGTTCATTTGTTTCATACAACCATTCTTAAGATGAGGTATTCAATAGATTTGGGGTTCAGATTCCAATATTTGCAGACCCTTCCCTGATCCCCAAGGCAACTTGTACTACTTGAAAATATCATTTAGCACATTTGAAGACCACAAAAAGCAATGAACCATTTTCACTAGATGCATCTATACTACAATAAATTGTTTGCATAATGTAAAGAGAAATTGCTTTTGATACACAGTAAAATTATATAATTTTAAGGAAATGAACACATACCTTGGAAGATCACAGCCATCAGGCTTCCACCGCCATCTCAAGTAATCATAATCTTTCCTTCCATTGCCATGACAGTCAAAAGCCTCGTCAACGTAAGGGCAAGAACCCGGTTTGTAAATTGGGTACTCTTCATCTCTCACCCAAGTCCCACTGTAAAGATCACAGGTTTCCCTCTTCTTCACTTCACCCTTGCGAACAACTCCGTTATTTGGCGGTGGTGGGTTCCGTTTCTCTGGAGCAGCTCCGTTACCAGCAGGTGGGTTCTGCTTCTTTGGGGCAGAGAACGGATCATCCACGCTTGTGGCATTTGAAGAAGAGTCAAGCTTAACAGTTTGAGAAATTGAAGGAATGGGGTCTTGGTGGGTTGATAAGTTCAGTGGCTCTGAGCCAGCCGGTGGCGGCGGAGATGGCGGTGGTGGGTTGGGAAAAGGGGGAACTAAAGAGTGAATGTGCGATGTCGTGACTGAAAAAGATTCCTGGTAAACGGAAATGGAGGGCTCAAGCGTGCGTTTACTGAAAAGAACAATGCTGAAGAAGAACAATGCAATGAAGACAACTGTGGTTAATGCAAAACGGGTTTTCCGCGAAATGGAAGGAGAATCGTCCATTTGGGTTTGGGTTTGGGTTTGGATTTGGTTAAGGGAGATTGCGTAGGTTAAGGTGGGTTAATATTGAGTATATTCATCTCTCAAAAAAAATCGATTCAATCTGGAAAGTGAGAAATTAAAGATAATTAATCTCAATATTAATATTTTTTTTAATTTTATGCAAGTTTGATTGCTATAATAACAACTTTATTTCTTGAAGTTTAGACATTTTTTCAATATGGTCTCGATTTAATAAATTTAGCGTAAAATATTTATGTAAATATTGAGGTTAAATTTATTAATTTTTTTATAATTAAGACCAAATTTACAAAATATGTAAATATTAAAGGCTAAATTTGTTTTTATATCAATCAAAATTATTTACACATGATGAAAAATATTAACACCGTGATTAATTGTTCTAAGTTAATTGCTTTCAAAATTGAAAAGATTAAGTTTCTCTAATTTTTTGAGAGGGATCAATTTGCTCGATTTTAAAATTAAGAGGTACTGGGAATGTCTTTTTACGTTTACCTTTTGAAATGTATAAATAGAAAATTGTAGCATGCCGCTGCAATTCGAATTTTTTTTATTTTTAAGGTAAACTACTTAGTTGGTCACTTATTTCACTTTGATCATTAAAAAATTATTACAATTTCGTCACTCAAATTTTAGGGCATTTTCATTCTGGCCACTCAAATCATTTCTTAACGGTGGTTAACTGTACAAGTGAAATCATGTCGACATCGTGTTTACACCTTTATTTTGGTCACCCAATTTTTAAGTAGTTTTCATTTTAGTCATCAAAAAAATTCATTTCAAAATTTTGATCAAGGTAAAAAAAGAGTTAAGAATTAAATTGAAAAACCAATAGAAACTCAAATAATGCACAAAAAAAAAATTGTACTTGTTTATCCAATTATCGGGTATTCAAAATTTTTCTTTTCTCTTCAAGGTTGAAATTTTAAATTTCAAAACATTAAAATCAATTAAATAAATTATTTAATTAAAAAATTATTTAATCTATTACTGTAATATAGGAATTAATAAATTTAATTACATTCTGAATTTTAAAAAATTATTTATATTTCTAGATTATCCTTGATGAACTTAACTTAAATAAATCATGTTTAATAATTGTCTATAAAACTTAAAAAAAATTGTCATATAATCTTGAATCTTCTATGCTAAGCTAGAAAGAAATAAAAAAAATCCTTACAATTAATTAAATTAATTTTAATAGCTTGTTTTTCGTTTTAGTAAATAAGCTATTAAAAGTAGCAGGTTTTGTTAGACATGGAAAATAAAATTAATTAATTGTAATTTTTTTTTATTTTCAGCTTAGCATGAAAGACTCGAGATCATATAATCAAAAGAAATTTGGACTTTGTAGACCACTATTAAAGATAGTTATTTGAGTTTATTTTAATTTGGAAAATTGTAAATTCTAGAATGAAATTAAATTAATTAATTTCAATATTATAATAACAAATTGGTTAATAGTATTAAGGGATAATAAACTTTCAATAATTTAATTAATTGATTTTGATATTTTGATATTTAAATTTTCAAAATTTCAAATTTAAAAGAGAAAATAGAACTTACGGTAAGAGGGTAAACAAGTACGATTTGACAATTTTTAATGTATTATTTTAATTTTAGTTGTTTTTCACTTTAATTCTAAATGCCCTTTTTACCCCAACTAATACTTAAAAATAAATAAATTTGGTGATCAAAATGAACGTGACCCAGAAGTTGAATGACTAAAATGAAATTATGAACATGATGTGGCGAGTATTAGAGATTTAATGCTTGAATAATTAAAATGAATGTGCCCTAAAAGTTGAATGACAAAATTGCAATGACCAAAATGAAAGCACATTAAAAATTGGATAGTTTACCATAATTTTTTATACATAAATACGAAAATAGATTTTGGTGTATATTAAAAGGCATAATAATGAATTTATCCCTCAACATTTACATAATTTATCAATTTGGCCCTTGTTATTTTTTTGGCTAAATTTGGTCCTTGACATTTAAAAAAGAGCCAATTCACTTTTTATTTTTAATGGAAATGAGGATTAAAACATTAATTTTTTAACAACATTAGCGTGGAAAGTTGTGTGACAATTCACACGTACTTCATATGACAATATTTGTCTTATATGTCACTTTAACGAATAATTTAAAAGTTATAAATATATTTAAAATTAAAAACATTGAACTTTTCATAAAAATTCATAAATTTAACATAAAGTACATGTAAATTGTCATGCGAGTTGCCATGTTTGGAGCTTTAATGTTTTAGTCCATACTTTTATTAAAAAACAATTCGATTTTTTTTAATGTTGATGGTTAAATTTAGCTAAAATAATAATAAAGATCAAGTCGAAAAAAAATGTAAAAATTAAGAACTAAATTTATGTCATTTTAAAAAAGAAAAACATCTATAACTATAATATAATCTAAGTATTATCCAAGTAACTATAAAGCATATTCAAGCCATTACCATGTACAGACAAATGAAAAATAAAAAATGATTCAGATTAAAACACGAATATAACCCATTATTCCACGTATTTGACAGGATGGTTAATAGATTATTTATGGTTAAACTATTCACAACTTATCAATGGGTATAACTCATTTGGTATGTGTAGGGCCCAAATTTATACCCAGGCCCAAGAACAAATAGTCAAAAAAATACAGTCCACAAAGCCCAAACAACTTAGAAAACAAGGTAGAAATCAGAAACCCTAGCCGCAACCACCCCTCATGCACCAGCAGCCCCCTCGCGCACCGGACGCCACCACCCCGCGACGTGCGCTACTACACCACGCCACGTCAGAGATGTCGCCCACGTAGCTACGAAATAAAAAAAAAACTGTTTGTAAAAGAGGCTTTAAAAGCCGAAATCAAACATGTAAAATGGGGGATTTCCTTGATAGATACGAGAAATATACACATTTTTTTACGGAATCAATAGAAGAAAACCAAAAGAAACAACAAAAACAAAAGGTTTTAGTTTTTTTTAGTTTTTCTTTTTCTTTTTTCTTTTTTTTTTTGATTTTAGATTCGGTTTTGGTTGTTTTTCCCTTCTCTTTTTTTCATATACTAAGAGTTTTAAACCTTTTTTTAAAAAAAAAAGAAAAATCTTACCTTTTTGGAGTTCCGGCCACCTTGAGCGGTGGTCGGCGACAACGAAGGACGGTGGTCGGCACGGCGGTCCTGTGACTGGACCACGCCAGAAATCTCCCAAGGGGAGAGCATTTGGAAGGCTCCCAATTTTTTTTTCTCTGCTGGAATGAAAGAATGAAATTTTTTTTAAAAAAAATCAACTTATATACCCCTATGAAACGGCGTCGTTTTGAGCATTGGGGTCAGAGGCCAAAACGACGTCGTTTTGGGCTTCTGACCTGTGACCCGATCCGTGCAAAAGGAGGATCAGCGTGTTTTTTAGGGAGGGGCTAATTGCGCATTAGGCCCCTCCGCTTTTTCATGATTATACAATCGGTTTTTTAATTTCCTAATTTGACCCGATAATTTTCCCATTGTTTCGATTTGAGTCCTTATTCCAGCGCACTGTTTCAGAGGGAGGGTTTATTGCTCTTTCGGCCCCTCCAGGTTGCGCGCGAGTTGCAATTTAGCCTCCTATTCGTCTTTTATTTTAAATGTGGCCCAAATCTTTTGATTTTGATCCCAATTTTGTCCATTTTTTTATTATTTGACTATTTTATCACTGAATTAGTTTTTTATATTTTATTACTACCATATATATATATATATATTTATATTATTGTTACGATATTTATATTTATTATTATATATTGTTGTTATCATATTTTATATTTACTACTATTATTATTTATTATTATATTTGTGATTATTCTTATATTTATTACTTTTATTATTATATACATTTTTACTATTATGTTCTATTAATACTGTAACACCCCCTACCCGTATTCGTTGTCAGAATAAGGTACGAGGCATTACCGGAGTTTACAAATTTTTTTTCTATATAACCCCTTTATAATTATCTAGCCTTCCCTGCAAATTTTGAACCGGAACCGTTCCACATCAACCAATTCAATTCAATATATTTTCAAAATAATTTCATGCATATTTATAAGATAACTTCAACACATAAGCCATACCAATGGCTGACCTTACATTCATTTCATATTAACACTTATTTTATTAGCTTATACATGCCATTGATTTCCAAAATAAAGTTTCTTTAAATACCGAAATCTTGGGGTTGATAGTGTGATGAGTCTCCCACCGATCCGACCTCCGAGCTCTTAATACTACAAAACAAGGGAAAAGAAAACAGAGTAAGCACTTTGTGCTTAGTAAGCCCATGCAACAAGAATTATACTTACCTAATATTTTCAATATAATGCAATAAACATTCATATATCCATTCAATGCATTATTATCCTAACAATCACAAACTCAACATTCAAGTTAGTCAATACCATGATTGATGAGCTCATTAATACCATGATTTCCATTTCTTTAATATTTTTTTTAGATTTATCCCGTTGAATTACTCGGAATTTCGATGGATTTTCAAATGTACACTTTAGTGTACAAATTCGGGTCCGTCAATTCATATTCATGTGCGCACATTTTCATTTCAGAGAGCACACTCCCGCGAACCTCATCTTTACAGTGGGATTACCAGTCCAGGCTAAATCCCCTGTAATAGAAACTCATAGAGTATTGTCGGGATTACCAGTCCAGGCTAAATCCCCTGTAACGACAATTACTCTAATGAGCTTGGATCTGAATTACCAGTCTAGGCTAAATTCAGACCCTAATTCGGTTTACCCGTCCGGGCTAAATCAATTTTCCACATATTCTTCGGGAGGGCTATATCAAGATAGGATCACCCGTCCGGGCTAGATCCTTTTTACCGTCAATTCCTTTTTAGAGATCCATCGAATTTTCCTTTCATTCAACCGAGATTTCTTTCCCTTTTTATCAAATATATCAATGTATCATCAATTTTCATACAATGAACATTTAAATTATTTTCACATCAATAACATACATTTCAAGCATTTAAGAATATAATTCAAGTTACACGAACTTACCTCGATACTTTTTCGTACACAAAATCTACTACTCAGGGACTTTTTCCTTTCCTCGATCTACCTTTGTATTTGAGTTTTCCGGATCTAAATAAATAAATTCAATCATCCATTCAATACTTTTCATGTTCACATGTTAATTTTATTATTATTTATAGTTCATTCAAATCTGTCTACTTGAGTCATAGTCACTAAATTATTTATTTCTCGAACTACAAAACTCCAAATGAAGAACCGTTAATTTTCCCTGAAACTAAACTCACATATCTTCATACCATAAAATTTCCAGAATTTTTGGCTCAGCCAATTAGTACAGTTTATTCATTAAAGTCACCCTTATTCTGCTATCTGGCAGTTCTGACACTTCTTCACTAAAAATTTATTATCTCCTCATACAGGATTCAGATGATGTTCTTGTTTATTTCTATTAAAAATATATTTATTCAAGATTCTAAATATATAAATTTAAGCCCCTAATTATTTTTCTTCAATTTGTTATGATTTTCTAAAGTCAAAACAGGGGAACCCGAATTCATTCTGGAACAGTCTTACAAAAATCTAAATATCTCAAAATACAGAATTTCTTTTCTTTCCCTGTTTCTTTCATATGAAAATAGACTCAATAAGCTTTAATTTCATATCTCACTCAACTTCTAATTCCACTTCTACGATTTTTGGTGAATTTTCAAACTTACTCTACTGTTGCTGTCCCAAAACTGTTTCCTTATAGCTTGTTTTACAATTAAGTCCTTTATCCAATTCTAACTTCAAATTCTTTCAATTAAACCACTAATTCATCATTTTATTCATCATATGCTATATTCAAAAACTTTAAAACTTCAAAAACTTCAACTTAAATTCATCAAAACTTTGTTCTAAAACTTATAAAGCATCAAAATTAAAAGAAAATGGTTAAATTAACTTACCTATTAAATATCCAAGCTTCAAACTTTCAATTTTCCCTTTTCTTCTTTCTTTTCTCTTTTTCTTTCTTTCCTTCACGTTTGCTCTCTGTTCTTCTTTTTGTTTCTTTTGTCTTTTCTTTTATAGCATATATATATATATATATATTAGTTTATAATAATAATTATCTTTATAAAAAATCTCATATTTTTATACAATACACCGCCTCAACTATACAAAATGGCTTAATTGCCATTTTGGTCCTTTATAATATCTTTTAATCTATAATTCAACTTTTACTTCTATTTCAATTTAGTCTTTTTCATTTAATTATCTACCCAAACGTTAAATTTTACTAACGAAATTTTAATACCACATTACTAACATTTTATAAATATTTATAAAAATATTTCCTATCATATAAATATTCATGCAAATATATATTGAAATAAATTTCTCTTTAAATCGGATTTATGGTTGCGAAACCATTGTTCCGATAACCTTGAATTTAGGCCATTACAAATACTATTATTTTAAGATTATTATTTTTTTATTATTAATATATTTTTTTATTTTAAACTTTATTACTATTTTTGTTATCAATATTTTGCAAACTTATTATTATTTTACTTTTTACTATTATTATTATTTTATTATTATTTTTTATTAGCATATAGTATTTATTTATTTATTGATTTACCACATACTTTTATTTATTTGTCCTTTTTCCAATTATTTCGTATAGATTGTTAATTCTAAATGTTATTGTATTGTATTATTTCTGCTTTTATTTTTGTTGTTTACGTTATTACCCTTGTTTCTATCCTATTATGTATTTGTGTTATACCCCATATTCCATTTTACTACAATCAAATCACATATTACTTGATGCATTAAAATTTTCCGTTTTGAACTAAGCAAACATTCCGCGTTCTAAGGTTCGAAAGAATCGTACCCTAACTTACTGGGCTTCGATTTTTCTCTTCGAGTCTAAATAACCAATTACTTTCTTTTTAAAAGTTAAATAAAAGCTTATTCTCGAGAATTCAAAATTGTCGTGCCCTAACTCACTGGGTATGGCATTTCGTTATCTCAAGATAAGGATTTTGAGAAATAAGGCAATGTTTCATGTTTGGAAATTCGAGGAATCATGCCCTAACATGCTGGGTTTCGGTTTTTTTGTTTGGCCAAATGATGGAATACCCTTTTTTAAAACGACAATACATGAATTTTGGAAGTCATGAAATGATCTTGGTGTCAAAGGTTTGAAACATCGTATCCTAACGTGCTGGATGTGATATTTCATCCCTTCGGAACAAGATAATTTTAATATCCAGTTCAAATTACCCAAACATTTTCCAAAGGATCCGTATTTTAAAATCTCCTCTAATTTTCGATATTAGGACATCAATCAATCAATACGGTATCAATTTTGGGCGTTGCGAGGGTGCTAATCCTTCTTCGTGCTTAACCGACTCCCGAGCCCGTTTTCTTAAAATTCGTAGACGAAAATATTTTCAAAGTGACCCAATCGCACTTCAAAAGATTGGTGGCGACTCTGTTTTTCTTTTTAAAGTCAGCCCGTTTTCAAACATAAAAATGGTTTCGACAGCTTGGCGACTCCACTGGGGACCAATAAGAGAGTCAAGCCATAGAATTGATCGATTAATGTCCTTTTATCGAAAATATTTTTTTTATTCCGTTTCTTCCATCGTATTTGTTTGAGTCGTGTCATATGCTTGTTACGATCTAAGTGTCTAGGATACATTTGCACCATATTGCATGACCGTAGTGGTCACACCTTTAAGTGAGAGTGGGAAGCTACTCCTTCGTGAGGTTTTCACCTCCGTGCAGGATATTGGATCGCTTTCGGGATACATCCGTACCTATGTCTTCGTGAGGTTTTCACCTCCGTGCAGCCATAGGGAAATGTATTCCCTTGAATTGAACTCGGTCTGTATGAACCTATAATGGGTGAAGATCGAGGAATCTGTTGGTTCAGGTACCCTTTTCCCTTAGAACCAAACCACATATAGTGAACCCTAAGACCCCACTTTAGGTAGAACTATGCTGAACCCTAGCAATCACCTAGATAGGTGTTTGATTTTTACCATCTGTATATGATACTAACATGTTTCTTTTGTTTATGAGTGCATTGCATTTCATCATCATATAAAGGAGGTGTCGATTCATATTCGATTGCTAAATAGAAGAGTTTGTCATAAGGAAATGGATTACTTGATAAAGTGGGTTATAATACGGTCGTTCGAATATAGTCTAGGTAAACAAAGAGAGAAGGCTGATAGTCCACAGAAATATACAAGACTTTGCCCGAGGATTCAAGCTGGCAAAGACTATTCAAAAGCCGTCACGTCTCGACTTTTTCCAAGAAGCTTATAAGTGTCGCAGAGAATAAGTGAGTGAGGAGTCACGGCCTCGATCAATCAACAAGGAGCCGGAAGAGGTGTGTATTGAGAAGGTTCATGGGACACGACCGTAACATCCGGATACGAAGAAGGAGTTTGGTGTATTCACCTGGACTATAAGGACGAAGTCGCATATGTAATCCGTTTTATGTAAAGAAATTTATTTTCTAGAAAAGTTCTTCTGATAGAATTGAATTCAGAATCAATGCCTCTCTTTCTTTTTGCATTCATTCCATGCATTTGCATTGCATTTCATCCATTTGCATCACATTGCATCATATGCATTTAATGTCATAAAAGAGCCCTATTAACTAGAGATCGTGTTATAGTTATCCTGGAACACTGCTACTACACTCGGAAAAGGACGAAAGCCATGGATCAAAGGTTAGAGAGGTTAGAACAGATGCAGAAAGAGATGTAAGACCAGCTGCAAACTCAGATGCCAGAACAATTGGCTAAGATCCAACAGGATATGATGGATCAAATGCTAGAATCCTAGAGAAGCATGATGAGCCAGTTAACACAGCTGTTGACTGGAGGGTCTGGTAAAGGAAAGATCCCTATGGTTGATACCGGAGGTAACAATGAAGATTCTACTTATTCTCCAGGCTTGGCCCCGATAAATTCCCAGATTCAACCACCAAGAGTGTCAATCAACATCAAACCCCAGTACCAATCCAGTATCCCAGCACCGACAAACTTCCCTACAGGCTCGAGCTCCAACCCAGGAGATAATTTGGCAAATCCAATAGTTGTAACACCCCCTACCCGTATTCGTTGCCGGAATAGGGTATGAGGCATTACCTAAGTTTAACGAGTTAATACTATTTTTATTATGAATTCAATATAGCCCTTTTATAAATATCCAATCTTCCCTGAAATTTTAAAACCAAACAATCCTGTCCATTTCAGTCCAATTTGATACCAAATCATACTTCTACTATAATTATATTATTCAGCATATTTATCACAGTTTACTTTAATACATACTCATTAAACAAGTTTTAGTATTTATATAATCATCAAACATATACATGCCATATAAATCAAAAAGGAAATTTACAAAAGCTACCGGAGATAATCTTGATAGTGTGATCCTCAGTGTTGATCCGATCCTCCGTATATTTACACGTCAATCTACATGAGACATTGAATACACTCAAGTAAGTTTATAGAAACTTAGTAAGTTCATAGGCATAAAATATAAATCTTACCAAACATTCATACACTTATACATTATGTACAATTACTAAGTTCACCTGTCAACCACAATTTGGTGAGTGCTTTCGTATAATCTCACTACCATTTATCCATTTACTTTAACTCTTTTGGGCCCTTTTTGTCACTTACCATTCTTAATCAAATTAGGGAACGGTTACGGAAAATTGAGTACTTCACTTCCACTTTTCACTGATCAGGTAGCCGAAACTACCACTTTTCACTGATCAGGTAGCCGAAGCTACCACTTTTCACTGATCAGGTAGCCGAAGCTACCATTTTTCACTGATCAGGTAGCCGAAGCTACCACTTTTCACTGATCAGGTAGCCGAAGCTACCACTTTTCACTTTCACTTGCCACTGATCAGAAGTACTCAAATCCGATGTTCCGCTCAATTTGATCATTTAATCACTTTTCGCATTGTCATTTTATCCTTAACTTATCAACAAATATATCTCATCATACATGATATAATTCATAGGATTTACATTTAATCATTAAATTTCAGCCATATGAACTTACCTGAGTCGATTTGCAGAATTTGAGAAAATTCAGGGACTATTCAGCTACTTTTTCTTTTCCTCGACTTGCTTCGGGTTCTTGATCTATCATTGTAAAATCATTCACTTATCAGTATTGATTTCACCTTTACTCTATTTCATATCCTTAAGGATTACAACCCACATATAAGTAACATGGTCTATAATTTAACTATTTACTTGTATAGATATTCAAGCTGTCCATCCGTGTCACAGTCACTAAATTATTTTATCTTGAGCTACAGAACTCCAAATTAAGATCCGTTAATTTTCCTTGAAACTAGACTCGCATATCTTCTTACCATAAAATTTTTAGAATTTTTGGTTTGGCCAATAAGTACAGTTTATTCTTTAAAGTCACCCCTGTTCTGCTGTCTGACAGTTCCGACCCATCTTCACTAAAAATTAATTATCTCCTTTTACAGGATTCGGATGATGTTAACGTTTATTTATATTGAAAATAGACTTACTCAGGATTTTAATGATATAAATTTAAGACCCAAATTATTTTTTTACAATTTTTGATGATTTTTCAAAGTCAGAACAGGGGAACCCGAAATCATCCTGACCTTGTCTCATAAAACCTATTATATCTCATTATTTACAAATCTATTGCTTACACCGTTTCTTCTATAAGAAACTAGACTCAATAAGCTTTAATTTCATATTTTATTCATCCTCTAATTCTATTTCTACAATTTTTTGTGATTTTTCAAAGTTAGACTACTGCTGCTGTCCAAAACTGTTTCAGTGCAAAGTGTTGATTTCCATTTTGCCCCAAATTTCAGAGTTCATACAATTCAGTCCTTGACCAATTACCCTTCAATTAAGCTAATTTTTGTAAATTAATACTTTACCTAATCATTATGAGTTATTTCAAACCTATTGGATTTCAGAATTTCCACATAAAAACCCTAACTTCAAATTCTTTTAAAATTAGGTCCCAAACATTCACTTTCTATTCAATTCTTTCAATAAAATCAGCATATAAACCATTTAAAGTTATAATTCCATGCTAAATCATCATATACTTCCAGCACATAGTCATAGAAACTTTCAACTTCATTCATAAAATCTAAAACTAATGAATTCACCAAGTGGACCTAGTTGTAAAAGTCACAAAAACACAAAAACTTCAAGAAATAATCAAGAATTGAACTTACTTGCAGTAAAAATATGAAAAACCAGCTTAGGGAAAACCCTTCTATGGTGTTTTGCTGATGAGAATGCAGAAAAATAAAGAGAAATCTAGATAATTCCACTTTAGTCCTAGTTTTATTAAGTAAATTTTGTAATATTCCAATTTTACCCTTATTTCTCCTTATTTTCTCTGGTTTCATGCCCTTGCCGTCCAGCCCAAATACACCTTGGGTCTATTTGCCTTTTAAGCCCTCTTTCTTTTATCATTTAAGCTATTAATCATTTCTCATAACTTTACATTTATTACAACTTAGTCCTTTTTGTTCAATTAACTATCGGAACTTTAAAATTTCTTGACGAAACTTTAATACTAACTTATTAACACTCCATAAATATTTATAAAACATTTATGGCTAGATTAAAAATCTCCGAGGTCTCGATACCTCGTTTTCGATTCTAATTATTATTATTATTTATTATTTTTTTTAACTTCACATTTAACTTATACTCACTAAATTAATAATATTTTCTACTCACTTGTCAGATTTAGTGACCTCGAATCACTATTCCTACACCACTGAAAATTTAGGCTATTACAATAGTCCTTGACTTCGATGATGCAGCAGAAGGAGAAAAACAAAGGCGGAGCTCCCAAAGGAGTTTGAGGATCGATGCAAGTGGTTGGAGGAGAAGATCCGAGCATTGGAAAGTGCTGATTACCAATGCGAGGTAGATGCTAAGAAGTTGAGTTTGGTCCCAGATCTGGTACTCCCACCAAAGTTCAAGATGCCAGAATTTGAAAAGTACAACGGGACCAGCTGCCCTGAGACCCAGATTACAATGTTCTGTCGGAGAATGATGGGATATGTCAACAACGACCAGTTGTTGATCCACTGTTTCCAGGATAGTCTGACTGGAGCCGCAGCTAAATGGTACAACCAGCTAAGTCGTACTCAAGTCAAATCATGGAAAGATTTGGCACAAACCTTCATGAAGCACTACGGCCATGGGGCTGATATAGCACCTAATAGAATCATGTTGCAAAACATGGAGAAGAAATCAAATGAAAGCTTCAGGCAGTATGCACAAAGATTGAGAGAGGTCGCCATGCAAGTTCAGCCACCACTCTTAGAAAAGGAGACTACAATGCTCTTCATCAATACCTTGAAGGTTCCATCCATCACTCATATGATAGGAAATACTACTAAGAGCTTTGCAGATATAGTGATGGCAGGAGAGATGATTGAAAATGCCATAAGGGGTGGCAAGATTGAAGTAGGAGAAACTACTAAAAGGTCTATTCTTAAAAAAAGTGATGACGAAGTGAATAATATGAGTACATACAACAAAGGGTACTTAAAAACAATTACTGTTAACAGCCAAAGGTGATCACTGCTGGGCAACAAGGGTCAATGAGACAAGAGTCGGACACAAGGCAAAACTCCGAAAAGTTCCAATTTACGCCAATCCCAATGACGTATAAGGAGCTATATCAAAGTTTGTTGAACGCACACGTGGTGTCCCCATTTTATTCGAAACCGTTGCAACCTCCATTCCCAAAATGGTATAACGAGAATGCCCAGTGCGAGTACCACGCGGGAATATAGGGCCATTCAATTGAAAACTCCACTACATTCAAAAAGCTGGTTGAAAAGTTCATTAAAATAGGAGTTGTGAAGATCGACGATTCATCAAAACATGGTCACTTTGACGAGGCAGTAAATGTGATAATTGAAGGAGGAGAGAAGAAAGTTGTGACTCCTTAAAGAGAATGAAGTTTCCAAGCCCTTGGGCACTTGGAAGTGTTTTGAATAATGGAACTGTGGAAGAGATCCCTGTATTTTTTAGAACTGATCTATAGTAATTTGCAAAACATGTTTTTTGCCTTAGGCCTAGAGGCAATAAGAACTCTTTTGTGAAATAGGCTTATGTTCAGAATTATAATTTCAATAAAATGCATCTTTTTGAATACATATTCTTTTATTCTTTACATTTCATACTGTACATTCTTTTTTTTTTTTAGTGTTCTTTCATGACCATACCAATAATCATCCTTAGAATCACTCATTCTTTGGATTTCTTACCTTCGTACCTAGGTACCCAGATATCAACGACATGAGCGACGTTGTTACGGACTTCCTTTTTGAACGAGATATGGGTATAGGGGATCTAAGGACTGTGAAGATGACAGAGATCGTAACATATCTTCTGATTTGTTAAGAATGGTAAAACAAGATGAAAAACAAACCTTACTAACAAATGATCAGCAGATGTTATGAGCCTAGAGAAGGGGTGAAGATTGAAGCCCAACTCACCATAGAAATAATGCAAGACGTCATGGGTTTATTCAAAGATGTTTTTGGCACAATAATATCAGAACATGCCTGGGCTACTAAGACGCGGGCTTAACATAAGGATCGAGTACTGCTGATCTACATAAAAAGGGATGTCAGCTATGTCGTATTTAATGAGACAAGATTCATGTACTTTCTCCAATTCTGCACAAATTTTCTATATGTGGGGCATAGATGTGATGGGGCCAATATTGTCAAAAGCTTCCAATCGATATCGATTTATTGTCGTGGTCATCGTTTACTTCACTAAGAGGGTGGAAGTAGCTTCATATGCTAATGTTACAAAGTCGATAGTCGTCAAATTGTCAAAAAAAAAGAAAAGAAAAAAGAGGAGAAATGCCATAAATGATCACTATACAAAGTCAAAGTTTACAGTTTGTCTAAAGTTTAGGCAGTATATCACAGTGCAAGAAAAGTTGCCAAAAAAATGAAAGGTGGCTAAGACTTGAAAAGATTGGCATAAAGAAGCTATCATTTACCCTCTGTCTTATTGAACGTCGGCCAGAACCTTCGCTGGGGCAACATCTCACCCATTATGGAACTGAAGCGTTTTGCCAATTGAACCTAATTGAAAAAAGGTTAAAAGCTATTCGTCACGGCCAAATGATGCGAGCTTACGTTAAAGAAGTTCATATTAGGGAATTCCATGAAGAAACCTGAGGTTGAAAAATATTTTTTCTCTACAAAATGATTTTAAAGGAAAATATATGCCAAACTGGGAATGACTTATATAGGGCCTATTCTAGAGGAGCATTGATATTTACCGAGACAAATGGTGAAGACTTGCCCAATTTGGTGAATTTAGGTTTAGTCAATAGATATTTTACCTGAAAAAGGAAAGACCAAGGTGAAAACCCGTAAAGGGCGCCTCAAAAAAAAGAAAAGGAAAAAAGAAAAAAGAAAAAGGAGAGGCCAAGGTGAAAACCCGCAAAGGGTGTTTTGAGACCAATGGGGATTTGAGTTGAAAACCCGAAAAGGGAGGCTCAAATTTTAACCAAAAAGTGGGGCATACCGTAGTCTTGCTATATTTGAATTAATAATGAGGAAATATGTCACGTCTTAGGGCATCGATAAAGTACTCCGGATCCCTTAAACACATATTGAGCTTAAAATGGTTCTGAAGAAGTTTAGACAGAGAAGCTTAGATTGCGATATCCGGGGCACCTAGCTTCATTCTTACCCATTTTTGAAATTCGTTATCTTTGATTGCTTTATTCTTTTTTGAGATACACACAAATCAATTTTCTTTTATTGCCTGGGTTATCTTTGAAAAAATTATTTCTCGGAACTATGCTCCTGACTAATTTCTTTCTTATCCATTGATCGTTTTCAAGCATTTTATATTGAAATAATGATTATTGGACTAATACTTTCATAAAAGGAGTTTCGCATATTACTCTGGAAGCTTCTAAATAATATGGAAATCTAAAATAGGACTATTGTTCAGAACTCACCCAGCTTAAGGGGATTGGAAACATTGAAAAATGATTATCTTTTCAAGTTCTTATTGGATAAGACAAATTCATTAGTAACACCATATCGGCAAATGACGAACAAGGTCAATCCATGTATAAAATGGGTTTATTGTCGAAATACCCTTCATGCATACATCTGGTCATTATACTCAGGGGATGATATAATAGACCAAGTTGATTGAAAATTCCATACCTTTAAGTGATAACTGAATGGATGGAAAAACCAAATGTTATTCCCCAGAAGTTGCAGTGGGAGGTATAAATTTTTATGTCCTAAGGTTTAAGGAAGGGTACTCTGGAATTACAGCGGGGCAAGCTTGCTGAGCAGAATGATTGTTCTTTTGGGTTTTTGTCCAAGATACCAGCTGAATGAGAAAGCATGGTAGCGCATCAGTGATAGAACATTGATGAACTATGAGCAATGACAACCCATAGGGATCATTCTCTCATTTCCAATTAGGAGCATTTGGTTTATGCCGATCATTGTGTCCTAATCGTTTAAAAAAATCATTTTCATGATATTCTGCATTCATACAAATGTCATCCCTAAGATCATTTAGTTAGGAGCATTAGATTCATTCCGATCATACATCCTAATCATCATTCTCATGGCATTCTGCATTCATGCAAAAAGTCCTTCAAAGGACGGTGTAGCAAAACGGAAAATTTCAGATTTTGTTCCCTAGTGGAGCAAATTGAAGAATTGAAAATTTCAGATTTTGTTCCCAAGTGGATCAAACTGAAGAATGAAGTCTTCCTGAAGGTAGTAAGGAAGCAAATTCAAAATTTCAGATTTTGTTCCCTAGAAATGCTAGTGGAGCAAACTGGAGAATTGAAAATTTCAGATTTTGTTCCCAAGTGGATCAAACTGAAGAATTAAAAATTTCAGATTTTGTTCCCAAGTGGATCAAACTGGAGAATGAAGTCTTCCTGAAGATAGTAAGGAAGCAAATTGAAAATTTCAGATTTTGTTCCCTAGTGGAGCAAACTGAAGAATTGAAAATTTCAGATTTTGTTCTTTAGTGGAGCAAACTGAAGAATTGAAAATTTCAGATTTTGTTCCCAAGTGGATTAAACTGAAGAATGAAGTCTTCCTGAAGATAGTAAGGAAGCAAATTGAAAATTTCAGATTTTGTTCCCAAGTGGATCGAACTGAAGAATTGAAAATTTCAGATTTTGTTCCCTAGTGGAGCAAACTGAAGAATTGAAAATTTCAGATTTTGTTCCCAAGTGGATCAAACTGAAGAATAAAGTCTTCTTGAAGATAGTAAAGAAGCAAATTGAAATTTTCAGATTTTGTTCCCTAGAAATGCTAGTGGATCAAACTGAAAAATTGAAAATTTCAGATTTTGTTCCCTAGTGGAGCAAACTGAAGAATTGAAAATTTCAGATTTTGTTCCCTAGTGGAGCAAATTGAAGAATTGAAAATTTCAGATTTTGTTTCCAAGTGGATCAAACTGAAGAATAAAGTCTTCCTGAAGATAGTAAGGAAGCAAATTGGAAATTTCATGTTTTGTTCCCTAGAAATAGAGTGGAGCAAACTGAAGAATGAAGTCTTCCTGAAGATAGTAAGGAAGCAAATTGAAATTTCAGGTTTTGTTCTAAGTGGAGCAGTTTGAAGAATGAAGTTTTCCTGAAGATATTGTAGGAAACAGATCAATGACATATCACCTTATCTCCCTAAGCAGTAGGGAACATGCTGAAAAATACAAGTCTTATCTCCATGTGTCGGCAATGGAGTAGATTTAAGCCACCAAGCCTTACCCCCTAAGCAGGAGTGGAGCAGGCTAAAGATAGCAGATCTTATCTCCCTAAGAAGTAGTGGAGCAGATCGAAACAAAATTCCAATACCCCGAAAGATGCAGTGGATGGAATGAAGCTACCTGAAGAAGGGAAGCATCAAGACGTCAAGATTCAACAAGATGGGGCAAATTTGGCCCCTTTAAAATCTTTGCTTCGTTCCCGTTACACAACAACAAGCAAAGAGGGGCAGCTGTAGGGCCCAAATTTATGCCCAGGCCAAAGAACAAATAGCCCAAAAAAAAAATACAGTCCACAAAGCCCAAACAACTTAGAAAATAAGGCAGAAATCAGAAACCCTAGCCACAACCACCCTTCACGCACCAGCAGCCCTCTCGCGCGCCGGACGCCACCACCCTGCAACGTGCGCTACTACACCACGCCACGTCAGAGATGCCGCCCACGTACCTACGAAATAGAAAAAAAACCGTTTGTAAAAGAGGCTTTAAAAGCCAAAATCAAACATGTAAAATGGGGGATTTTCTTGATAGATACGAGAAATATACACATTTTTTTTACAGAATCAATAGAAGAAAACCAAAAGAAACAGCAAAAACAAAAGGTTTTAGCTTTTTTAGTTTTTATTTTTCTTTTTATTTTAGATTCGGTTTTGATTGTTTTTCCCTTCTCTTTTTTTCATATACTAAGAGTTTTAAAACTTTTTTAAAAAAAATCTTACCTTTTTGGAGTTTCGACCACCGTGAGCGGTGGTCGGTGACGACGAAGGATGGTGGTCGGCACGGCGGTCCTGCGACTGGACTGTAACGACCCAAAATCCGTGGGCACCAGAAAAAAAATGTGTTATCGGGCCTCCGTCTTAGTAAATCGAGTTAGTAAATAATTAGTAGGAGTAATTATGAGTCTAATAGTGTGTTTAATTAGATTTTTATTTAGTGAATTTAGCTTAATTTAAAGTAATTAGGAAAAAGGACTAAAATGAATAAAGGGTAAAAGTTGAATTGTAGATTAAAAGAAAATAAAAAGGACTAAAATGGCAAATAGACCATTTAGTATATTTGAGGCGGCATAAGCATAAAAATCTGAGATTTTTATGTGTTAAAATATATTATTATTATTAGATAACTATTAATATAATATTATATTATATAATAAAGTAAATAGAATAAAAGAAATAAGAAAAGAAACAAAACAAAGAAACAAAAAAAAAAAAGAAAGAACAGAGAGCATACGAAACAGGGGAAAGGAAGGAAAGAAAAGAAAAAGGAAAAATTAGGGATTTGAAGCTTTAAGCTTTGAAAGATAAGTCAATTTAGCCATTTTCTCTTAATTTTTAATGTTTTAGAAGATTTAAAGCAATATTTTGATGAAAATAAGTTGATATTTTGAGAGTTTTTAGGTTTTTAACTATAGTTGATGTTGAAGAAAAATATAAATTATGGATTAAATTGAATGAAATTTAAGTTAGAATTAGTAAAAGGATTAAATTGTAAAGTAAGCTATAATTTTTGTATTATAGAGATTAATTTGGAAGAAATTATAAATTAGGGTTTCATTATGAATATTAGATAGTCAAGTTGAATATGGAAGGAATTTAAGTAGAAACAAAGCATGAATTAAGTTAAGAAAGTAAGTAAACTTAATTAGGATTTAATTGCAAAATAAGTTATAAGAAAATGGTTTTGGGACAGCAGCAGAAGAGTAGCTTTGAAAAAATCACCAAAAATTGTAGAAATGGAAGTAGAAGTTGAGTGAGATATGAAATTAAATCTTATTGAGTCTATTTTCATATAAAAGAAACAAAGAAAGCAAAGAAATTCTGTATTATGAGATATTTAGATTTTAGTGAAACTGATTCAGATTGATTTCGAGATCCTCTGTTCTGACTTGGAAAAATCATTAAAAATTGTACAAAAATAATTTTGGGACATAATTTATATGGTTAGATTCCTTAATGAGTCTATTTTTATAAGAAACAAACTAGAACATCGTTTTAATTCTGTATAAATAGATAATTAAATCTTAGCAAAGAGTGGTCGGAACTGTCAGACAACAGAATAGGGGTGATTTCAAAGAATAAACTGTACTTATTGGCTAAATCAAAAATTCTGAAAATTTTATGGCAAGAATATATGTGAGTCTAGTTTCATAGAAAATTTACGGATCTTAATTCGGAATTCTGTAATTCAAGATATAGATAATTTAGTGACAATGACTCAGGTAGACAGCTTTGAAAGAACTTATAAGTAAATAATAGAATTGTGTATAAAGGATGTGGAATGAAGAGGAAGAGTAGAAATTGAATAAAATTCAATTTTTTTATTGTAATTTAAGGTTGTAACTAATAATGTAAATTATTATTATTTTCGTAGCTAAAAAGGAACTCGAGGCATCAACCCACAAAGGAAAGGAGAAGGTTACCGAGGAATAATCAAGCAAATTCGGGTTTGTATTACTATAATTCAAACTATTTATTTATTCATTAAATGTTAGATTAATTTTTGTATATGGTAAGTAAATTATAAGGTAAGTGTTTTTATTGAATTGTATTTGGATTGAAATGAAAAAGTGTAATTGATATTGAAATTGAATTTGTTATGGAAATGAAAATGAAATTGAGAACTGAAATACCCTATTAACTAGTCGGGATGAGTCGGATATAATTGGCATGCCATAGGATTTGGAAGAGTACGGGATTTATCGGCTTTGCCGATCAGGCACTTTATGTGTCGTAAATCAGGCACTTTATGTGTCGTATTTCAGGCACCTCGTGTGTCGTATTAGGCACCTCGTGTGTCGTTTCAGGCACTTATGTGTCGTATACTGATCAGGTACTATGTACCGTTTTAGGCACAATGTGTCGTACTGGTGTGTTTGGGTTGGAATCCGTGTATCCGTTAACGTCCGAGTCTGTTAATAGGGGTAAATAAGGAAAAAGTTAAATTGAATAAAATGAAATGGTTGAGCCATTGGAAGAAATGCGAAAATAGAACATGAACTGAAAAATGTGATTGGAATATGAGTATGAGAATAGAAAGTATGAACCATTGGATCAAGAAATGGATAGTGACTCAACATGATTGTGTATTATTTCAATTGTTGAATAGCTAAAATTGAATTGTATGAATATATTGAGAAAGACAAACTTATATGAAAGTTATGTTTGGAATTGGTTTAGTAAAATTAAAGTTATATGATTTAATGATATGATTATTATGTTTATAATTTGAATTATGGTAATACTACTGAGTATATGTATACTCAGCGTACGGTTGTTTCCGTGCGCAGGTTGTAGAAGTCAAATACTGAACCAGCATCCGAAGCCAGACCCGACTTCAGCAAACCTTTGGTGATGTATATTTCCTTTTGGTAATGTGGCATGTACGTAGGTTGTGTATAAAGGTTATTATGTTTTGAATGTAAATGGTTAAAAATGTTAGTATTACAAGTTTAAGAATTATAATGAAAGAAGTATATTTATTTTAATTTAACTAATATTTTGATAAATTTTAGTTGATATTATATTGATTGAGTTTGATTAGAAGGTATTTAGAATAGAAAATGAATATATGAAATGAATTGGTTGAATTGGTTATGATTGAAATGAATACGATTTAATTTACAGGGGGTTTTATATGATAATAAGCAGAAATGCTGCCGAAATTTATATTAAACAAAATAATTTTGAAATACTTAAACGAGTCCCATTTCACTTTTAATACAGATTTTAGACTTTGAAAGTTCATAATAGGGATCAGTTATTAAAATTATACTATGAATGTTAATTTTTTTTGAATTATTTGCAAATTGTCTGATATGTCCGGTAATGCCTCGTAACCCTGTTCCGGTGATGGTTCGGGGTTAGGGGTGTTACATGGACCACGCCAGAAATCTCCCAAGGGGAAAGCATTTGGAAGGCTCCCAATTTTTTTTTCTCTACTGGAATGAAAGAATGAATTTTTTTTTTAAAAAATTCAACTTATATACCCCTATGAAACGGCGCCGTTTTGAGCATTGGGGTCAGAGGCCAAAATGACGTCGTTTTGGGCCTCTAATCCGTGACCCGATCCATGCAGAACGAGGATCCGCGTGTTTTTTAGGAAGGGGCTAATTGCGCATTAGGCCCCTCCGCTTTTTCATGATTATACAATCGGTTTTTTATTTCCTAATTTGACCCGATAATTTTCCCATTGTTTCGGTTTGAGTCCTCATTCCAACGCACTGTTTCAGAGGAGGGTTTATTGCTCTTTCGGTCCCTCCAGGTTGCGCGCGAATTGCAATTTAGCCTCCTATTCTTCTTTTATTTTAAATGTGGCCCAAATCTTTTGATTTTGATCCCAATTTAGTCCATTTTTTTTATTATTTGGCTATTTTATCACTGAATTAGTTTTTTTATATTTTATTACTACCATTATATATATATTTATATTATTGTTACGATATTTATATTTATTATTATATATATTGTTGTTGTCATATTTTATATTTACTACTATTATTATATTTATTATTATATTTTGTGATTATTCTTATATTTATTACTTTTATTGTTATATACATTTTTACTATTATGTTTTATTAATACTATTATTTTAAGATTATTATTATTTTTATTATTAATATATTTTTTTATTTTAAACTTTATTACTATTTTTGTTATCAATATTTTGCAAACTTATTATTATTTTACTTTTTACTATTATTATTATATTATTATTATTTTTTATTAGCATATAGTATTTATTTATTTATTTATTTACCACATACTTTTATTATTTTCTTTTATTTATTTGTCTTTTTTCCAATTATTTCGTATAGATTGTTGATTCTAAATGTTATTGTATTGTATCATTTCTGCTTTTTTTTTTGTTGTTTACGTTATTACCCTTGTTTCTATCCTATTATATATTTGTGTTATACCCCCATATTCCATTTTACTACAATCAAATCACATATTACTTGATGCATTAAAATTTTCCGTTTTGAACTAAGCAAACATTCCGCGTTCTAAGGTTCGAAAGAATCGTACCCTAACTTACTGGGCTTCGATTTTTCTCTTCGAGTCTAAAGAACCTATTACTTTCTTTTTCAAAGTTAAATAAAAGCTTATTCTTGAGAATTCGAAATTGTGTGCCCTAACTCACTGGGTATGGCATTTCGTTATCTCAAGATAAGGATTTTGAGAAATAAGGCAATGTTTCATGTTTGGAAATTCGAGGAATCATGCCCTAACATGCTGGGTTTCGGTTTTTTTGTTTGGCCAAATGATGGAATACCCTTTTTTAAAACGACAATACATGAATTTTGGAAGTCATGAAATGATCTTGGTGTCAAAGGTTTGAAACATCGTATCCTAACGTGCTGGATGTGATATTTCATCCCTTCGGAACAAGATAATTTTAATATCCAATTCAAATTACCCAAACATTTTCCAAAGGATCCGTATTTTAAAATCTCCTCTAATTTTCGATATTAGGACATCAATCAATCAATACGGTACCAATTTTGGGCGTTGCGAGGGTGCTAATCCTTCCTCGTGCGTAACCGACTCCCGAGCCCGTTTTCTTAAACTTCGTAGACCAAAATATTTTCAAAGTGACCCAATAGCACTTCAAAAGATTGGTGGCGACTCCGTTTTTCTTTTTAAAGTCGGCTCGTTTTCAAACATAAAAATGGTTTCGACAGTATGAATAGTTAATCAGTTTGGGTGTGGATGTTCTTATTTGGACATCTTATTTGAGTTACCGGATTTATGTTCTTAATTTATTGGAGCGGATATTGGCAAGAATTGATTGAAACTTTAGCATAGGCTCATGAACGCACGCGCCTTTAGCTAATTTGATTCGATGGAAAGATAAACCAGTAGCAATAGAAACACATAATAAGATTGGAGACCACACAAGTGTAACTGCATATGATATAACTCAAATCTGAATATTTAAGACTCAAAGTCTTAACATTTACCAACAATACCAAAACTTCGTTAACATAATAAAACATGTTTTAAATTAGAATTATGCAACCAACATTAGAGATATAGTTTGTTAAATATAAAAGTTTAACGATACAAATTGATAAAATTAAAGATAGTGATTTATAAAGAAGTTTATATTAAATTTAGTGATCTAGAATATAAATTAAATTATATCACACTCATGATGTGGGTGAAAAAAATATTTTATGTAAACCACGAGATGGAGTAGTAAAAAACTTGTATATAAATTTTATTAAACATGTATTTGATCGATAAAAGTACTATAGAGATCCTTGTACCCGGAGTTTGATTGCATTTTGCCCCGTCTACTAAAAATGGGTAAATTAGTCCATACATGTTAGATCAAAGAGTAAATTAGCCATTCTATTAGAAAATCCATTTCACTTCTATTGTTAAAAGCTGATCATTGTATGTCAGCGTGCCACATGTTGTTGATTATTCTGTTAGCCATGTCAATTTTTTATAGCAGAAATGAACGAAAATTTTAAAAAGATGACAAGTTTGCTATTTGATTTAATATACATGAGCTAATTTATCATTTTTTAATAGATAGGGCAAAATATGGTTTAAAACCTAATATAAGGGATCTCCATGATTTTTTAACGTATTTCAAATGCAAATATATATTTTTTCATATTTTATAAGAAAATTTTAAAGAAATGACATTAGTATTGTTTTAATAATTTTAAAACTTATTTAAAAAATGTTTTGAAAATTACTATAAAAAATACAAAAAACTATAGTATTTCAACTTCAAAATTTATTATTTGTATTTTTTATATAAAAATGTAAAAGAGTAAAAACATCATTAAATGATATAATTTTTTAAAATAATAATATTTTAGTTATTGATTACCTGAATTGGTCCAATTGCATCCATGATGCCAACTTAATCAAGTGATTAATATATAGTAAGTACAAAAATTAAAAATACATTAAATAATAACAAATAAATTGTTAAAAATATATAACTACTATTAAAATGGATTGGACTGGTCGATTAAACCAAGAACCGATTAAAGCATTGATTTGGAGGGAGGAAATAGACTAGTTGACTCACAAACCATTCAAAACCTATTGAACCAAGTTAAAAAAATTGTTGAACCTGTTTTCTTTATGTTTATTTTTTTTAATTTTATGAATTCTTAATAATTTATTTAATTAAATTGAATGAATTTATCGAACTGGAAACACATGATTTGATCGGTTCAACCATCTATCATGTTCTAAAAACCTTGATTTTAATATTAAATATTTAAACTAAAAGTTTAGATAAATGGCATTCATTCATTTTTTATTTAAATTTATTTTTTACTATTAATTAAAAAATTATGAAAAAGTACAAAAGTCTTCGACATAAGCAGGGTGTTGTTTCTGGTATAATTAAAAACGAAAGATTTAGCTGATTGAGCCTTAACTCGTTTGGTATGCGCATTGTTGCCATTGTAATAGTACACGGGTTCGAGTACACTAAAACGCATTATCCTCCTATTAAGGGTTAGGGATGGCTATGAGTAGTTCTAAGTATTATGTAAAAAATAACTGATATGATCAGAACTTATAAATAAATTACAAAAGAAATGGCTTAATGCATAAATTGGTACTTGTGTTTTTGTTGGTTTAATATGGTACCTGAATTTGACAAAAATTATAGTGTTTAATTCGGGGTTTAGAGTTTATCTAATAAAAAAAATCATAATTAGCTAACAATATTAGCAATGAATTTTCATCGAATCAATCATAAAAAATTAAATTACATCCATAGGATTGTATTTGACAAATTAAAAGCAAAATTAAACAAATTCACAATTGACACTAAATAGCTTCCTTCAGATCAACCATAAAACTCGAATTAGATGCTAAAAAGATAAAATTGTTACTTCAAGTACCAAAATATATAGTTTTGGTCAAATATAGGTACTATATTGGACCAAAATATAAAACAAGTATCGCAATAGAAACAAGTGTAAAACTAAGGTACCAAATAATATATTAAGCCTAAAAAAATACATAATCTTAACACCATATTTATAAATATTAAAATACCTTATTTTAATGGATAAACTATACTCAATGTCACTAAACTATTAGTAACTTTACGATTTAGTCACTAAATTTTAAAAAGTTACAAAATGATCATCAATCTTTTAGAAATATTTCATTTAAGTTATTGTGCTGTTAAAGTCGTTATTGTATGACATTTTCTATTCACTCCGCTTGCACCAATCGAAAGATTTCATTATTATTCTCTTCTATAGCTCATTTTTCATGAAACAACATTAAACGTTACGAATCTACGAATCAAAACTCAAACAATTTTATTTTTTGATCTTCAACATTGACTACCAAATCGATTTGGATCTAATGCATGTTCTACTACTCATCGATGGGTATCGATCAACCTCATTGATCGTCAACTCATCACTTGGACCTAGCTAGCCAGGCTAAAAAATAATTAACATCACAACGACTTAACTAAAAAAGTTCAATGACTTAAATGAAAACTTTCGTATAGTTTAATTATTATTTTGCAACATTTTGAATTTAAATGTTATTAACGTAAACTTGTGAATAGTTTAGTAATATTGAGTGAAAATAGTTGTGCAATATATTTATTAAAAATTGACATAAAAATTAAATATTGTATTAGCAGAAATGATAAAGTAAGAAAAGTGTATATGATGGTGTATTGGGTTCAAATTAGACATTATCATGGCTAATTTGGACAGGGTTGAAGCAGAATTTTAGGCCCATTTTCGGGTTAGGTCGATCTAAATTAAAAATGTTAAACCTCACGTCGACCCTACTCGCAAGTATTAATTATTTTTGAATTTTTTATATAAAAACAAATTTAAAAAATATAATACACCAAATACACTAAAAACATTAAAATAAATATTTCTCAACAAATTGGAAATACATTAAAACAATATTTATACTTAAATAACACTAAGATAGGTAGCTACTTAATAAGCAAATGTATCAAAAATAGTAACAAACTTATCAATAAAACAAGAGTTATACAATATACCAACATTAACAATAAAATAGTAGTAAAATAATAGCGGAACAATAGTGAAACAACAACTTATCAACAGTAAAATAATAACATAACAACAACAAAACAGGAAAAAAAAGTTCACAGGCTAAAAAAATCATACCCGAAGCTCAATCCATTTAGAAAATGAGCCTTATTTTTTTTTATCTAAATCCATTTTCAAGCCTATATTTTTCTCAAATCCTTCAACTTTTTGGATAGCCCTTCAGATCATGGTAAAGTGTAATTTAGATTTTATTATAAGCTTACAATTTTTTAGATTTTATATAAGAAGATAAAAATACCCTTAAATTACTATTTATTATTTTATTAAAATAAAATTATTTTAGATATAGATTTATGAATGTTACCTTATTTTAATTCAACACAAACCCGACCCGACTTTATCTATTATAAACACCTCCGTAGTAATTGACGAACACCGTTTTATTTTCTCAAGCAAGTCGAAATAGAAACCTCTTTTTCGAAGCCTCGACCAGCTCTTGCAAGTAAAAAATTCCCGCCATGGAAATCGCCGACGCCTCGGAGAACGGTTCGGCAAAGACCCAGGCACCGAACAACACGGCTATAGTAGCCGACCCATCAGCCGTAAACCCTTCAGAAACGACCGCTAATAACCCAGCAGTAGAGAAGTGGCCTGGCTGGCCGGGTCACTGCGTTTTTCGGCTCATCGTGCCGGTTTCTAAAGTGGGCAGCATAATTGGTCGTAAAGGCGAGCTTATCAAGAAGATGTGCGAGGAAACCCGGGCGCGTATCCGCGTACTTGATGGTGCTGTTGGAACTCCCGATCGAATTGTAAACGCCCTTTCTTTTTTTTTTTTCTTTTTTTCTTTTTACCTTAAAATATTTTCCTCATTTTCTCTTTCACAGTAGTCGATTCATTGGTCTCTCTTTAGTTTATATAATAAGTTTGATAATGAAAAAACGAGCTAAGGGTAAGAGAAGAGAAACTTTAGGCCTAATTAATCTATATTGATGCAAATCTTGTATCTCTTGATTCGAAAAAGTTAAAAATTTCGTTTTTATTTTCTTTTTGGTAGCGAAAAATTGCAGTAAAAGTAACAACTGAGCTTACTAGGATGGTTTCCCATTGTGAGATTTATGTAAATCTAGGTACCCTTTAATAACTATTACTGTATAGAGAAGTAAAACTGTTGTTTGTCGGCAAAGATTTGTTTTTGGAGCAAATAGTAAGTACTCTGTCCATTGTGAGATTTATGTAAATCTAGCTACCCTTGTTCTGGTTCCTTGAATTTATTGGCTTTTTCTTGTAGGTGCTAGTATCTGGAAAGGAAGCACCAGAGGCACCTATTTCGCCTGCAATGGATGCTGCTATAAGAGTTTTTAAACGTGTCTCTGGATTGCCGGACAATGATGGGGATGCTAAAGCAGCCGGAGCTGCATTTTGTTCGATCCGGTTGTTGGTAGCTTCTACGCAAGCAATCAGTTTAATCGGAAAGCAAGGCTCCTTAATTAAGTCATTACAAGAGAGCACTGGTGCATCTGTGAAGGTGTTGTCAACAGGTATGATTTGTACATCTTAAAAAATGGGTTTAATTTTTAAGAGTTCTTTGCATTTAGGTTTCAGTTGGTGCATATGGATTGGTTAATGAAATATCTTTATCTTGTAGTTTTAATGCTCTAGCCCTATTTTGTGTAACGCTATTGTTTTGGGATTATACAATCCTTTTGCCTTTTGATTGAGTTTTTTAATCCTCTTCATATAGGATAAATCCAACTGATTGTTCTATCCTTTAATTAAAAAGGTCGAGTAATTGATAAATATGAAATTAAATAAGAACTTATCCTACCCATTCCCATGCTAGGCATGAAGTAAACCTTAAATCAATAAAGTCTTGGCTTAATTCTGCATGGCTCAGTGCATTAATGGACAATTATTGAAATCCCGTGCCCTTTATTATTTATTTAATGGGTGCACACTTATGCTCATTTATGTGCATGCTTCATTTATCTATTTTGGGGGGATTTCACGTGCTTTGGTTATCTGTTTGTTTTGGCTGGAGGGACTTTGTTGGAAGGGGTTATTGCTTAAATCAACCAAACTTGCCTCCTCTTTTAATTTTAGTAAAGATTTAGAGAACTTAAGGACGCCTTTTTTCCAGCTGAATGTCTTCTCATCCCTGTTAAAGTGAGGGCCCTCCTTGGTGGTGCACGAAGTTTTCCAATCTGTATAGTTGAATATCCTAACCGGCTGATTTTATTGCTTAGCTTTGTTATGTGTAGGAATCAATAAGTGGCTGCCTTAGGTTGTAATGTCCAAAATCTACAAAGTGTTGGTCATATTGTCTGCTTCAATCATTTGATCCTTTGATAATTCATCTGAACTTTACTACTATTTTAACTCAAACCATTGCAATTGTATGGTTCTAGACACATAGAAGCAGTTTTTATAACTTATACATGATACTTACTATTCTAGTAATAGAAGGTAATAAGTTTTGACATTTCCTTCGATTATTTTAGACTATTATGGTTGCATAAATTGTACAATAGATCCAAGTTTTTGTATATTATTCTGTTCAAGAAATGCCCTATAAATCATTGGTTTTTTGGTTTCTGTAAAATTCACGATGAACACGTTTCTGTTGTACAGATGAAACACCATCTTATGTGGCAGCAGATGAGAGGATTGCGGAGTTGCAGGGGGAAGCCCTGAAGGTTCTTAAAGCTCTTGAAGCAGTGGTGGGGCACCTGAGGAAATTTTTGGTTGATCACACTGTTCTTCCTCTTTTTGAAAAGACCGTAAGTTCGATTCCTATCAAACTGTTGTTATGTAGACTGCAGCTGTTTCATGCTAAGAGTTGCTATGTATGTTTGTAGCATAATGCAGTTGTCACTCAAGATCACCAAGCAGAGACAAGGGCTGAAAAGTCATCTCTGCTTACTGTTTCTCAAAGTGGAATCGGAATTGATCTTCCTATTACAGCAAGGAGAGACTCTTTATTCCTTGATCATGAAAAACAGTTCGAGTCACGAATCCCATCTGGAATTTCATTCTATGGACAGGATCCTGCACTTCCGACAGTACATTCTAGTTCAGGGCTTCTTCGAACTGCTGTTCCTATAGTTACTCAGGTTTGTTTTTACGTGTGCCTCGATTCTTATTACTATTTTTAATTCCTTTTACCAAAATGGGAAAGAGTGAAATCAGAGATTATGATGTCAAACACGGAAGGGAAAGGGGGATATGGAGATGAGATTGAAAATTAGAGGGCAGAACCAAAATAGGGTAAGAGAGGGAAATCTCGTATTCAATATTCTAAATTGTCAATAATTCATAATCCGAAGCTGGTCGAAATTCTTAATCCGGTGAAGCATTTATTTATACAAGACATGAACATAAAATGCCAAATAAGTAAAACCCCAAGGTGATTCTCCATGAAATTAAGTACTATTTTAATTAGTAGTTAATTTGAGAGGGTGAGAAGAAAATCACTTTGAGCCAATTTTTAGGTCATTCATGCCCTACTTGCTCCAAATCATTGCTAAAGAACTTGAATGTGGCAATTTTTTCTCTTAATTACGTTCTCATCATTACATACATTTAATTCAGCTTAGAGATTTTTTAATGATGTTTTGTTGTTGAAATTAGGATTTTGCATTACATTGGTTTATTATGTATTGTCATTTCTCTTCTTGCATTTATGGAATCAGATTGCTCAAACCATGCAAATACCATTTTCTTATGCTGAGGACATTATTGGGATTGGAGGAGTTAATATTGCACACATTCGTCGCACTAGTGGAGCTGTCATAACCGTGCAAGAAAGTGGGGGCCTATCTGATGAAATAACGGTTGAAATTAAAGGCACCTCATCTCAGGTTCAGTTGGCTCAACAACTTATTCAAGTAAGACACTTTCCCATACAACCTATTTGTTAATTCAATTATAACCGGCTGGCGTTTCAAGTTTTACTATCACTACTACTTCTCTTTTGCTATGTAAATCATGGAACTATGCCTCCTTTGTACTCTCTTTAATGGGTTTGATCCGTGTTTAACATCCTTATTCAATGCATATTTGAACATGGGTTCCAATTTATGATACTCTAAAACCCCTCCAATACATGGAAACCTTGAGAAAAATTGAACACACATCCGACACACAGCCGAAGACTAGTAACATGAATAGATATTTTTCTCTATAAACAATCATTTTGGTGCTTGCATTATTTACATATTAAGACTTTTAATACAGGAATTTATGAGCAATCACAAGGATCCAGTTATGAGCAGCGGTTACAGAGACACGAGTTATAGGTCCTCGTTTTCGCAGTTAGGCAGCTCATCTGCACTTTCATCCCAACCCTATGGTGGATATGGGGGATCTTCAAGTGTAAGTGGCTACTCTACTTTTAGGCTTTAAGAAAATTATCATTTTACCTTAAATTCACTTTGGAGTATGAACTTGAATGGGTGTGTTTCTCTGATGGGATTGACAACGGGGCGGGACGGGGCGAGTGAGGAGTGCAGACTCGGGTTAAGTTTCAGAATATATCTATAAACTTAATATAAATTATATACATATATATATTTATATATATGTATGTAAAATTATTAGTTCATATTAATGCTTTCTTGAAAACATTTGATGTAATAGGGATATAAGTAAAATATGTAATGATTTACATCCAAGTTTGACACTCAAAAACTTTAAACATTGAACCTATTTTGCCTAATTCTACTTCAATTATTTGATAATAATAATGCCATAAGATTATTTAACTAATTATCTTTATATTTGTAATTGTACCCAAAAAATATAATTTTCGCTATTATGTCCATTTACATAATATTGATACACACAATATATGTTAAATTAAAAGTAAATAATGCTTAAGAAATAATTTTTAATTTTCTAAATATAAAAATTAGTGTGTACTATAATGTATTAAAAATATTTACAATATATTATTTTCCGTATCATTTTAAATATAATGTATGTAAATGGAATGTAAGTACGATTTTATTACCATAAATTTGAATTATATTAATAATAGTATATAAGAAATTAAAAATATAAAAAGAGAATTATTATTTCTACAAGGATTAAATAGGCATTTTATCTTTATTTTAATATTATTTTAATCAATACAATATAATAGCGTATTTTATTTCATTTAACAAACCATTCATAATCGAAATAAATAGCGTTATTCAATATTCAATAATTTTATATTCAAATTGAGTTTTTTTTTCACATATTAAACATTTATTAAATATTCAGTTAATTTTATATTTAAATTGAGTAATTTCACACATGACCCAGTATGTTTTTCCCACCTATTTTTAGCACAATCTATATTTAATAATTTAAAATGTGTTTAAATTATTAATATTAAAAAAATGTTTAAACAATAAAATGGGTTGGAGAGGTTCATGAATTCCACCATTAAGAATATCATGCGCTTAATGATGATTGAATTCTGTACCCAATTTGATCTTTAAATAACACCTTTTATAAATAATTATAATAATAAATAACGATTGTGAACCCAAATTAACAAAATTTATATAAATATAAGTGATTGAGTTGTTTAGATTCAAGATATTCAGTGTTGTTGGAATTGGATTAGATCAATTGATCAGATCAGGTAGGTTGAAATCTAAAATCGTGAAAAAGATTGGGTTTTTAACAATTTTGAAATTTTTATTAACTTTTATGATTTTTTAATTATTACTGGTTGAATTAAAATTTAAGGAATATGCCCTTTTTAGATAATTTCTAAAATTTTAAATGAAACTTTATTTTAAGAATATTAAAAAGATATTAACATGCCTTAACCCTTATTCTATAATTATAATAATTTTTTATTTTTTGATAATTTTTTAATTGAATTGGTTTCACTTTATTTGTGAGATTAACTTAATAAAAGGAAAAAAATATTATTAGGACTAAATTTTGACACAATCAGATGGGGAGAATTTTTTTTTCTTCTAAATTATTTTGGGAAAAATAATGTATTAAAAATATGAGTAACGTTATGTATGTTTTTGGCTATGTTAACATACATAAAAATAAAAATATTAATATTGTTTGGTGATATTTTATTTATTTACACTTAAAAACAATGATAGTTAATTTGTAAAATACAATCTTAGATTAAACTAGTATTTGGATACATTGAATATATTTATGATGATTCTTTTTTCTAATTTAGAGTTAAGAAATAAATTATAATTACAAAATAAGCAAATTATCCCAAGATAATTTTTAAAGTAAAATTTAAATAATAATTCAATATAACATAAACACAATACCTGTCCAAGAAAGAATCTAATTGATTAATTGCCTAAATTGAATTATTAATTAATGTGTTGAAAATTATATATCAAATAATGTTAATTAAATTTAGAGAATAAAAATGTTAAATTTAAGGAATAATTAATATATCAAAATTCAAATAAATAAAATATTAGTAATACATCTAATATGATTATGGTACGCCCAATGACTACATGTTATTTACTTTGCTTTAGTGATCATATTATTATGTTCAGTATTTAATTTTATGCGTTAAATAAATTAAAAAATAATAATTTTTTTACCCTATGTTTGGATAACTTTATTCATTTATTTATTTAAGGGAAAGTTAATGGGAGTTTAATACTCAGTTGCTTTTCTTGAAATTACTTAATTTTTATTTACTCCCATTTGTATAAAAAGTTAATGAAAGGAAAGATGTTTCCCTTTCTTTTATTTATTTTAACCATCCAAATGAAAATTTTCTTAACCTTTCCTTTATCTTCTTTTACAATTATTTACTCAAACATAGCGTTAAAGTAGTATGACTATTCTTGAACTGTTCATGGTTGTGGATTGGAGCAACAATAATACGACTAAGCTTGGTGTGCGGTTGATTGATGACAACATGTTGTTATAAGTATGAGAGTCAATGCATGGATACATGTCAGAGAAGTGATTTGGATTGACTCGACAAGAGAATGCTTATTGGATTGTTATGTGAAGGTCACAACGATTCTCATAGTGCTAATGGTGTATGTGATATTTGGACTTGAGGTCACCATGGTTCCCTGCATCAGAAGTCTATTCAGTAATTCGAAAATAAAAGATTGGATGGTACTAGTATGATTGTCTTGTGATTTATTTTCAATCTGAAGAACCGACGAAGGGATAGATTGCGTGATAATGTTATTGTGGAAAAGTTTTGTTGAAATTCATATCCTTATTTTTAGGCCTTCAAGATCATACCGATGGTCGAATTGGTCAACCCATTAGTTTACAAATCGATTGATTTGATCTGTTTAAATAAATAAATTATTAAAAAGTTCGTAAAAAATTAAAAATAAGAAATTATTTAAAAAATAGAAAATCATTTTAGTTGGTTGAATTGTCAATTCAATTAGGGTTTTAACTCGATTCGTGATGTCTAACCCTTCTATATATCAATATTCTAGTCGTTTCTTGTTTTGATCGATTGGTATGGTTTAAACAACATTATCTACTAGCATCGGTAGAAGGTAGTTGGTGACTTTTAGTCTTTAAATGATTCTCTCTTATCAACAATTAGGTAGATGACATAAAAGTTGAGATGGATAAGTTGCGGCTAGAGGTTTGTGGAAATGTTTTTTTGGTTGTATGAACGCATCATCTTAATTCGATCTACGCTTATCGATCAAAGGTGAACCATTCACTCTCTTTCACTTAGATTTGGTATCTCGCACTTGGATCTGTTGGTTTGGACTTGTCGATATGTTTTTTCACTATGTCGATGGTGCTTTAACGACCCAATAGCAATGTTAAAGCCCTGAGTTCGAGTTTATTTTGTGTCAACACATGACACTGATTGGATTTTGATGAGTTTTCGATAAGGTTTATTTTGGTTACTTTTGGTTTAATATTCGATTTTGATTTTATACTCCCAAATTTAATATTTTAATTAGTAGCAATGGTTAAGTGTTAATGCCTTTCATTGCTTTCCCTAGTCAAGCCCTCTTCGATATAATGTAGATTTTGCCAAAGGTTGGTGCCTAACCATTTTATCCTAATATATTTAGGGACTTAAAGGCAAGTAAGTTGGTAGGTTCATTAGATGATTTGAGTGGTTATTCATTAGCTTTTTGGGAATTACATAAGATGTAATAATTAGTAAAAAATGCTTACCTAAATATCTATAATCTTGAGTGATTGGCTAAAACTATTTTAAAAGGAGGTGAAGTTTAGATCTTGATCCATTAAGAATTCTTTAATAAGAATTTTTGAGATTAATAGTGACCATTATTAATTATGAATAAAATAGTGAGTATTGCTTAATAAAGTCTTGTTTTAAGTGATCATATCATGGTATTTTACTTTGTGCATTTTTGTTGTTATAAATTACCATGGCATCAAACACATTTAACACCCTTTCATTATAATTAATCCTTGAGGAGGACAAGTTAAATGGTCTTAACTTTTTGGATTGGTATCTTAATTTGAATAGTCCTCAAACAAGAACGAAAATTATATTTTCTTAAAGATCCCATTCTTGAGCCTTTGACGATTAATGCTTCTTAAGTATATAAGGATGGTTACAAGAGGCATCCTGATGATATGGTAGACATAAAATGTCTAATGCTTGCCACTATGACCTTTAAGCTTTAAAAGCAACATGAGGACATGGTTACAAATGATATGATCGAGCACTTGAAATAGTTTTTTCAGGGGCTAGCACGTCAAGATTGGTATGGGACTTTTAAGCCCTACTTCAATGTAAAATGGTAGAGGGAACTCATGTTCTCAAGATGATAGACTACATAAAAGATCCTGCAAGAGTTGGCCATTGATGTTGTCTTGCAATTGTTCTTGGACAGTTATAGTCAATTCATTATGAATTATAACATGAACGAGACACAAAAATATTTGTCAGAGTTGCTTAGCATGTTGAGAACAACTGAGGCAAACTTGAAGTAGCTTGTACTCAAGGCTATACTAATGGTTCGAAGGGGTAAGGGCAAAAGTAAGAAAAATTGCAAGGATAGTGCTAAAGGCAAGTCTAAGTGCTTTAAAGTTACATTGGAACCAAAAAAGGTGATGTGGTTAAAGAAGGTAAGTGTTTTCTCTATGATCAAATCAGATGTAGGAAGAAGAGTTCTACTTACATTGAGAAGCTTATAAAGATGAAAGGAAGTAAGGCTTTTGCTTTAAGTATTTTTGTTGTTGAAGTCGGTTTGTTTTCTACTACTTATTTGGTATTTATTATCGAACGTGGTTCTCACATATGTGCTTCTGTACAAGGACAACAAAGGATATATATGAAACAATAAATTTAGATGCTAGATGTGGTTCTCAATACTTTGTTACTTTTGCCGACGATATCAATAGTTATGAGTATGTTTACCCTATGTTCCATAAATCTAAAGCCCTTGAAATGTTTATGGACTTCAAGGATGAAGTAATAACTAACTAGGCAAAAGTATCAAAGAATCTCAATTAGATTGAATCGGAGAGTAGTTAAGCTAGGAGTTTGATGACCTTTTTTTAAGGAATGTGGCATAGATTCACAATATACTACTTATGGAATTTTACAATGGAATGGAGTGTTTGAGGGGAGGTATTCAATTTTGTTAGATATGGTTTGATCAATGATGAGATATACAAATGTTTGTACTTTTTTTAAGGAAATACATTAGACTAAGATGCTTTTACACTGAATCGTATTTGATCTAGATGTGATTTTGTGAAGCTTATGTTAGATATCAGATATTTACTAAACTTCAACTCAAATCTAATAAATACATCTATGTAAAAATCCCATCAAGAACAAAGTATTATTAGTTGGACATGTGTTTTATCATAAAAAGGGTTCATATTTAGAGTGGAAAGTGGGAGAAAGATTGAACTTAAAGAAGTTTAAGATCTATAAGACTGAACCGAAGGTAGAACAATAGCAAGCTCTACAAGTTGTGGAACAAAACTTATGAAGAAACACACGCATTGTATGGGTTTGTAAGATAACATCATGCATTTAAGAGATATGGATTTCTTACTATAATGTATGGTGATGTTTTTCTTATGGATTGACCTTATGAATTATTTTCGCTATAGTAAGCCGAAATCCATATCCTATTTTTGGCCATTCAAAGCTTCGGCTAGCATGAGTGTAGGGAGGTTGATGGACTCCAATTTCAAAAAGACTTCGATTGTTGATCTAGTGGATGCGTAGAAGATGGTACGAATGAATTGCAATTAAAGGTTTGTGAAAGCATTTTTCGATTGTGTGAATGTGTCATCTAGAGTCGAGCTACACTCATCAACCGAAGTTAAACCCTATACACACTCCCTTTCACTTGATTCCGGTTTCTCACAATTGGGTCCATGAAATTGGGCTTGTTGATTTGTTCTTCCACTACTCCAATGGTGCTCCGACGACACAACAAATAACAACAAAAACTAGCACGTATATTAATGCAACAATAAGTGGCACAAAATTTGGAATTATTTAGTATCAATTAGACAATTTTGAAAACATGATAGTGAGACATGAACATAATATAAAAAGTAACAATAAAAACACAATTAGGGCGAAGCCTGAAATTTTTTCTTTGGGGTGAAATCAAGTTCAATGTTTTTATGATAGCTAAAATGTAACTTGACTATTTCATTAGCTTATAGTTTTATAATTTTCTAATGATTAAATTAAAATTTTAGCATTTTGAGGGTAAAGTGTAATTTGATCATATACTAATTCATAATTTTATAAAACTTAAAGGGTCAAACATGTAATTTTTCAATTTGAGGGGGTTGGAGGCCCTCGTCAGCCGCCTGCCATTGCCCCTAAACATAATGATACATATAAATACCAAAATAAATATTAATTTGTCATAACCATATAATAATAAGTATGGTTCACATGTCGTGCTTCGTGTTGGATTAATTATCTTTTGTGGTCAAATTATTGAGTAAAACTTTGAAAGTTAAAACATGTTCAATGTTAATGTCTATTTACTTTTGCATACTTTTAAACCCTTTTATTAAATCAAACTAGTAAATCCATAAAATTTAACTCAAGATTTTCATTAATAAGTGTTCACTTTCTTTGTTTTATTATGTTTAAATTTAGGATTTACTATCTATATTTAGTTTGACATAAATTGGTACACACACTAGACTTGTCTAAGGGTTAGGAGTCGGGTCGGGCTTGAACAAGAATTTTTACAATAATGGAAAATAATTTTATTAATTAATTTAATTATAAATATATATAAAATATTAATTAAAAATATTTTTTATATTTTATTAAATTTTGAATAGTGAAAGATGCTTTTTAGGCAATTTAGGTCAATCTGAAAATGGGCTTAGACTTGAAACTCTTTATGGAATTGAGCCTCAATTTGGCCTGATCCGTGGACAGCTCTAGTCCACATAGGCGAATCAATGTAGACAGATAGGAATTTTGGGCCTCCACAAAATGGAAAAAAATTGTTGTGTGATCTCCTTATAAATGATGATAAAACAAATTAGTACATGATAAAATTACACTTTTGGTCACTCAATAATTTATAATTCAATTTTGCTCACTTAAAAAAATTCATGGCTTCGCCGTTGTTGGTCCCTCTACTTTTATAGAATCATTAGTTACTCCAAATTATTGGCACCTTAATTATTTCAAGTAAAATGCTACTATAGATTTTATTCTAAAAAAATATGAATTCTAACTTATAATGTTGAGATTGATTTTTTTGTGTGTTAGATGTTTTTATTATGTTTAATTTTTAATCGAAATAATTGAGGATAATAATTATTTGAATTAAATAATATCATTATTAAAGTAGAAGATCAAATTATGTCAAATTAAAATATAAAAATTAAATCTCGAATGTGATCATAATAGAGGGATTAAAATTGAAATTTTATCGTTCAGTATGAAGGGTGGGTTTGGATGTGCGGTGGAGTGAGGTGCGGTGCAGTGTGTTTAGCTTTCTTGTTGTCTCATGCTATAATATCTAATCTCATCGCTATCGCTGTTTTTACACTAAACGTAGGTAAACACACCGCTCATCCAAATCTACCCTAACGCTCTAAATCTTAAAGAAAAAAACAAATAAAGGTAAATTAATTATTTACATAACATATTAATGATTTATTTAATTAGGAGTTAGTTACATTTTAGTTAGCTCTTAGTAATTTCTAGTTTTACAATTGTTTGGTAGACTTTTAATATTTATAATTTAAGATAAAAAAAATAGCAATGAAATAAATCTTATAATATAATTTATTATAAGATCCTTATATTATTAGAAAATTATTTTTTATACAATTATATATTAAATGTAAAGTTAGGTATCATATATGTAATTATAATTTGTATTAGTATTTAAAAGAATATAAAAATTTCTTTTCATACTTTCAAATTAATAAGTTCATTATTTTGGGTTAAAAAAAATTATAACTAAACTCAATATAAATTTTAATTTTTATTATTATATAAATTTATTTAGGTGAAGTTAATGAAAAAAATATTACATTTGAGGTAAAATGATTTAACATAAAATTTAACTTTTTTTATTAACATATATTTTGCTAAAATTTATTATAAATCAACTCATTTAACCAAAGCTTGTGAATTGAATTAGAATTTTTTATTTATAGTTATATTTTTAATAATCATATTAATAATAAAATAATATGGAATGAAAAAATTAATATAATGAGCAATAAATTATGGAAAAAAATGATAAAATTAGAAATATAATGAAAAATATTAATTATTTTTGTCAATTCAAAAGATTTTTCAAACTTGTATTTATATATATCAATTTTTTCAATTCATTAAATAATGTATTTTTATTTCATATTATTAATGTAAAGTAATATAATTTAAATTGTTGAACATAATCAAAATATTACAATAAAAAAATTCAAACCATAAATGAAATTTGAATGAAAATAATTATGAAATTAGACTTTTTTGTGATATTTTAGCTTTTAATTGAATGAAAATACTTAAATCTTGAACGATAATACGAATATAATAAATAATAAAAGATATTTTTATTAGTTTAAAAAAATATTTAATTTTATTTTTATAGATTGTAGATTAATATCAATATCAATATATGATTTTGTGTTATATTGTTATATATTGGATTTACATAATGCAGATTCATATTGTTATATAGGAAATCAAAACTTAAAATTTTCAGATCAGCTCCTATCATGTGTGATGATGCCATGGCTTCAGGTTTCACTTAAGAAACTTGTGGGATTTTGCCCTTAAGATATTAGCGCCCCCATCGGCGGTTAAACCCGAGATCGCACCGTCCCTCAAATGTCAATCTCCCGACTCCGAGCCATTTGAATATGTTGCAGCTTGTTGAATATGTCGGTTTTATTAAGCTAATGAATCCGACAGGAAAATGGGTTTAAGATTTATAATTTAGGGTTTTGATGAAATTTGAGTTGTTTAAGCGAGAAGCGAATATGGGTGTTATCTAAAAGATAAATTATCTAAAACATGAGGATGGGTGTAAGAAAGAGCGTAATCGTAGATCTATCCAAGAGTCGACCGTGAATTAAAATTTTGAAAATATTCGAGTCATGGTTTGATCTCATTCGGGAATAATGTTTTGTTAATTATGAATGAAGGATGAGTTTTTTTCTTTCGATTGTGTTTCCCATTCTTTTTTATAGTTTATATTGCTCCACTTGTACTTATTCAAGGGTCAAATTATCGTCTAGGCTCAAAAGATTTACTCAAAATATGAGAAGCTTTTGGCAAAAATGTTAAGTTTGACAAATGAGCTTGAATAAGATATTGAGCTCGTATCTTATTTAGTTCAGTGCTAATCTCAAACCTGGTTTGACTCAAATATGCCTTTATCTAATAATCTTTAAATATATATATATATATATATATATATATATATATTTAAAAAAAGCATTGTTAATACACCATCGAATGGGTAATTATGACAACAAAATAAATAAATCAAGCCAGGTTTGAGATTAGCAATGTCTTTAAAGTCGTTAATTCAAACTATTAACTGAAATGATAAGTTGTTTAACTATTAACAATGTTTTTAAAGTCGGACTGATGGTCAAATTGATTAGGCCATCGGTTTGTCGTTTAATCCAAACAGTTAGATTAAACAAATTATTAGAAACCCCATAAAAATATAAAAAAAAAAAAGAATTGAATCGTTGCTTTTTAGTTCAGTTCAACTGATTTCGAACCTAAAGTTTTTCTCTAAATTAGTACCTCGATTGATTTCCAATCTAATTGATCAATCAAATCCATAAATAAGTGATTTTGACTCAATTCACTCAAATTTTTTCAAAATTTTAATTGATATTTATTTCGATTGAATTTTCAATGTTTTTTTTTAACTTATTTTTATAATATAAACTTTTATTTTAAAGCTTTTGAACAGTAATTGATAAAATTTCAAAATCACTTTCATAAATATTTATAAAAAAATTTATATGCTATTTTTAGAATTTTTTTTATATAAAGCTCTTAAATAATTCTCACTACTTTAAATATAACATATTTAGTTTTACATAATCAATATTTTAAATTAAATTAAAAACATTTTTTCAAGTTCTCAACAATTCTAATCATATCTCAAGTAAAAGAAATACTTCAAGTAAAACCATTAGTTTAAGGCTCCGTTTCTTTCAACATAAAAGCTTTTATGGAAAGTATTTTCCGCCTTTTTGTTTCATGTAAAATAGGATAGTCAATATAAAAGTTTTTCAGTAAAATGTCTCACCAAATTTTTTTTCCATAAAATATTTTTCAAACTGATAAGACTATGTTCACTGTAATACCCCTATACCCAATCTGAGCATCAGGTCAAACTACCGGGATATCACATTCTCTACTACATTCTTCACTTATTAAACATTTTCTTATAAACTTCCACAGTTTTTTAATTTAGTCCATTTTTATCGTAAAAGTTAAAATATCATATTTTTATGTATTTCACTTTTATTATTTCATCCACATATTTTTTCAAGTTCAATAATTTAATCTTTGTCATCATAAAAATTTCATATCTTTCCACAATTTCATTTTTACAATACTTTATATGCATATTTCATCATCTCATAACACATTCATTAAACTTTTATCATAATTTTTTTGTTCATATATTGAATTGTTTCACACTTAAATTTTTGTACATTTTTCAATTTAATCCCTATTGTCAATAATTTATTTTTCATCATATAAGCATTTTAATCAAACAATTCATTATAATATTTTATTTCAATAACAAATTTTCATGCATATCACTTTTCATGTTTTAATTATAAATTTTACAAATTTTACAATTTAATCCTTAACATCATGATGATTCATTATTTACTATAATTTTACCTTAATATCACTTTATAATCAATTTACTACTTATCATAAATCTCAAATGCATGTTTATTTCATTAAAAACAACTTTTATGAAATATTTTCAGAAAATTTATCAAACAACAAAAATTATTTTACACATATTTATCCAAATACAAAAAAATATATTAATTTTTCTATAAAAATAAGTCATTTTTCAGAAACTATTTTCTGTGAAACAAGTGGAGCCTAAATTTGCAGTCAATTTCCACTATAAAAAAAAATTCAGTATTTCATCGATTGATCCCCAACTTATCAACACCCAACAAAAAATAGTCCATAGAAATCAACAACACACCACCATAACAAAAATCCACTGTATTTTTAATTTTATTTTATCACCATAATGCTGCAATGCATTTGATCAAAGACAGTATCTTCCTGCCTAAATTGTTCAGAAATTACAACCAGAAGCATTATGCCATAAACGCCACTCTTTAACCTGCAAAACATAAATTGTGAAATGATAAATATTTGCAACATAAACCAACCAAAAAAAAAGCATAAATTAAATAAAAGTTTATTCACATATCAGCCATGGTTATGCTTTAAAATAGTATATCTAGCAGGAGTATGTTGAATTTTTTTTGAAGGTTTTTTTTTGGAAGTTTCTCGGAGAGGGTTATGTACTCGTACCAACATCCAGATATGCACCAGACATTGGTATCAATCATGGCATAGAGGCTCCTGTATTAATTGCCCCCTCTACTAAAAAAATGAGCCAATCAATCAATTACATTAGATAAAAGAGCAAACTAATCCTTCTGTTAAAAATTTCATCCATTTTTACTTTTAAAAACCTATCCTTGCATATCAATATACATGACATGTCACGTGTAATTGTCTAGTTATTAGAAATGGATTAAATTTTTAACAAAAAGAACCAGTTTGCTCTTTTATCTAACATTTTTTAGTAAAGGGGGCAAGATACAATCTAACTCCTACTACAAGGGCCTCTGTGGTACTTTTACCATATGATGGCCTCCTTTATAATTTCAATTTCAAGGAACATATGAGATGCATTCTTCTCATATTTCTTCTATCATTATTGTGCAAGTTATCTCATCAGAAAGGAATGATATGTAACCTAGTACTCTATACTTCATGGGACATATAAACCGACTATCTACTCAAAATAATTGCTTGGTCTTTTGCCATAAAGGAAGCATAGGAAGATACATCCATCAAAACTCAATATTTATAATTACAGGGTGAATGATGTTTTAAATTGAATAATACATATGCATAACTTTCATTGGCAGAACAGATACAAATCTTACACAATTAAGGGCACTAACATGATCAGAATTAGGATAATGATGTTTTAAATTGAATTATACACATGCATAACTTTCATGGTATTAGTTAAAACCAGCATTCGTATGACAGCCAGTCCAACCAAGCTGCAAGTTGATGCCCAAAAAACGGAACAATGACAATAATGATTAAGGAAAGAACACATAGTTGAATGTTAGTACTCATCCATCCCAATTTGTAATAAATGTTAAGCTGTTCAGAGCCTGCACATCATCGGAATAGTTTCATTAAGTTTTAAATTTTATCGTATTAGTTAAAACTAGTTCTCATGTGTACATTTTCATCCATCCAACACGAGTTCTATCAAATGATAGTAAGTCCAACTGAAGTTGATGATCAAAAAACCGAACAACAATGATAGAGGAACGATCATCACATCATAGAAGGTTAGCACTCATTCCATCCCAAATTGTAATAAATATTCGCTAAAACCACATATAAAAATGGTTGAAATCTCCTATGACCAATAAACACCCAAATAGAAACAAGTACATAACGAAACAATTAAAACTACAAATCCATCATCACTTAAACTTCACTAGAATCGAACATCAAAACTAACATCAATGTTACAAAAAGCTTGACTTGAAAAAAGTGTGGTGAGAAATGTGGTCTAAGAACTTCTAAGTGGTAGATAAAGCTGGTGCAAAGAACTGAAATCTCGAACTATATATAGGTCGAAAATTTTCGCTGGTTTAGCATTGTGAAACATAGCAATTCTATGCAAACATCAATGCTAAACAGGGGCCGAAAAATATAACCGGAAAAATGCAATCAAATCTCTCATATCAATGCTCCTGCTCCAGCAAAGCAATCCCAAAATTATACAAATTTATATGCAATAAAAGATCATCAACATCATCAATCCAATAAGCATTAACAAGCATATCTCCTTTATTCCTTCTTTCCTCAATTCGAAATCGAAAACCCATCTATTAAATCAGCAGTCGATTACATAAGCCAAAATAGATCGATACTAAGGAAATCAAATCATCATCGAAAGAAGCCCATCGATCCATAGCCAAATTTACCCACATTTCAACAACGAGGCATCAAATCATCCATCTAAAACAAAACCCACACATATGAACCTCTAAAAATCCCTAATAAAAATTACCTGGGCGGGGATCAGTGATGACCATGTTCCTTGGCGTGTCGCTGGTGCTCGAGATGGCGACGCTCATTTGGGAGAGCGACGAGGTAAGAAAAGACCATCCCACCGAAACAGACATGGTAAAGAGGCTGGATCGAATCGGTTTGAATGTACTTTGAATTGTAATTGTCCAAACCCTTTTGAAAAGCTTTCTTCACGTAATCCATTGATAGCATCGGTTTCACGTAGTTAGGGACTTCCTTCACTTTCATCCCTTTTATCTCGCTATAAACTTTCCTCATTGCCATTTTCTGCAAAATTCAACCCTAACCCTAGCTTTGATTTCCCCCCTTTCCTTATTCTCTGTGAAATTTGGAGGATTGAATTTAAGAGTTTTTTTTTTTTTGTGTGTGTGTGTGTGTGTGTGTGTGTGTGTGTGTTAATTGAAGGGCTTGTCTCAGTTAGGTTTAAGGCTTTTTCGTTGGGCCGGCCTGCTTCATTGTTTCTTTCGCCTAAAAATATTTAGGATAAACTGCATTAATAGTCACTCAACTATTTTTTTTGTTGGTTATTCAATTATGAAAAGTTACAAAATAGTCACTCAACTATTAGTACATTTCTTTTTTGGTCACCCAAATATGAAAAGTTACAAAATGGTCACCCAACTATCAGTAAATTTATTTTTTGATCATCCAAATATGAAAAGTTACAATATGGTTATCTAGCTATTCGATTTTGTCTTTTTTAGTCACCCAACAGTATCAGATTTTTGGACGCTTCCAATTTTATATGATACATGCACTTATGAGATGAAATTTATTAAATATAATTCAACTAAGCTACCAATTTTCAAGCTCAAAAGATTAGTTAACTTGAGACAAATTTTTGGATGGGATCCAAGCAGTTATGGGTTGGGATGTCTTCATAGCATTTAAAGATCTGTCTTTTAATCTCGAAACACACTTTGAATTACTCGATTTCGAGTTTAGGAGCTCAAGTTATGATCATTTTAATAAAGACTACGCGGACAGAATTTCTGGACAGGATAGTTATGGAAATTACGAGTTCTAGCCTTTTAATTCGTGTTTAAATCATATTGTGTTTAATTTTTAGGCTTAATTTTTATTATATATGAGCCCAATATTAATTTATTAGATCTTATTATTTCATTATTTATTTATTCTGAATTTTAGATTTTTTAAAGTAATTTAAGTTATTTAGGAGTTTTATATAACAATAAAGTTTCGTTTAAAACTGTTTCTTATTTAGATTGATTAGAATTTCAGTAGATTTAAGAGTTTTATTTTGATATACTTAGTCAGCCTGTATAAAGGCCAATTTATTATACACAATCAATTCATTCATTATTCAATTTGAGTTAATAAAATAAAATTCTCTTTGAGTTTTCTTTTTAATAATTTTTCTTGAGTTTTCATTTTAATAATCTTTTCAGATTGTGATAATCATTTTCAAGCTTTTTCTTAACAGACTTTCTTTCTTAAATGGAAAATTCGAGCTATTTTAAGGGGGTTGTGAATTCATTTAGTTTATATGGCTTTTTAAGACTTTTACACGTTACTTTTCATCTTTTTCATCTATCTTCTTTATTTTATCTTGTTCTTGTTTAATTGTTCAAACATTTGATTTATTTAACTTTTCTTTTTTTTTCATATTGTTTTTTCAATTAATAGATTTAACTTGGTTTTGTTTGTGTTTTAGGTTTTGTTAAACTCTAAGTTTTCCTTCATTCGTCTAGAGTCTTAGGCTAAATCCATGGCTTGGACAAACTCACGATCTTATTCCGTGCGTGTGTCCTTATCATTACATTAGCTAGCTAGTGATAAAAAAAGACAAAATTGAATAGTTGGGTAACCAAAAAAGAAATTTACTAATAGTCGGGTGACTACTAACATAGTTTACCTAAATAAATAATGTTAAAATATGTTATAAGTCATTGTTTCACAACTTTAAAACTTAGTCCTTGTACATTTTATTTTCATGATTTTAGTCCCTCTAATTTCCAGATTTCAAAATTCAGGTTGAATTGTTAACGCTATTTTTTTTGTTAAATTTTTTGGTATGATATTTTGAAACAATAAAAAAACTCACTTGACAATAATGTAACTAAAAAATGACATTGGTAATGAACTTAAATTTAACAATATAATTTTAACAATGTTAATAGTTAGATCTGAATTTTGAATCTGAAAACTAGATGACTAAATTCTTAGAAATAAAAGCATAAGGACTAAATTTCAAGTTTATGAATAATTTTGGGACTTATGACATTTTACCCAATAAACAATATTTCTTATCTATTTGTTTTTTCTAATTTGGTACTTAAATTATTATTTTTCATCTCATTTATTTTAAAAATTACTGAAGCTCAATAATAATATGCCATGTGTTACATTTTTATTGGTAACTTTAATTTTTAAGTAAACTGAAATGAAAATAATAATTCAAATACTAAAATGAGAAAACAAGTATGTTTCAATGGCTAAATTGTGACAATAATTGTCAATACTTATCTATTTTGACTCCAACTAAAAAAAAGTGATTAATTAAATCTAAATCTAATTTTGATCCAACTTGATAATAAAAAATCAATAAATTGTACTCAATTCAATCTGAACCAGAATGACCTAAAATTGAAAGGCCAAAACAATTCGAATTCAAAAGTAATTATGTTTAATCAAAATTTGAAATCATCAAAACCCAATCTCAAACTTAAATAATTTAAATTTAAAGAATTCAAAACTATTAAAACTTGAAATGATACTAACCTAAACTCGAATTATCATAAACTAAAACGAGTGAGAAACTCAAAAAAAAAAAAAAAAAACCACTACCCCTATCCAAATTGGGCAGGTCAGTCCAATTGATAGATGTATATATGCAAGGCTAACTGGCTAGGAATTATTTAAGTGTTAAATTAAGAAGATAAATATTTAATTATATTAATGTAAATTTAGTTTAATTTTTATAAAAATTTTATTAAATCATTTTTTAAAATGTAATTTTATTAATTTATTCAATAAATAAAACTATAAAATTCAGAGGGAAAAAAGAAGAAGTAAACACTCGTCGTAGATGATAAAGAAAAAGTTCCATCAAATACAATAAATGTTTAGCCTCCGCATCAATAGAACATTATGATCTGTTAACAATTGGTTTTTTCACAACTCAAGTATGAGATATTTAGAATGATTATAAACACTTAATACGACAAGTAAATTAGCCTTAAATGGTCCAAAACGATGAGAAAAACCAACAAAAGAATATAATAACAAAATTATCTCTAATATTAATTAAATCACTCATTTAAATTATATCCGTTGTGTCAATAAAAATTTCATGAATTTTGGGATTATTAAATAAAACTATCACAAAAAAATGGTTAAAAAAAATTTAGATGAACATATATGGAAATTGGAATCATTCTGGGGCAGTGAAGTGGGCAGTCACATGTGGTGTATAAACAAAACGACAAATTCTGGTGGGCCATACTCACATGTGATTCAATCTCTCGTTTTCCCAAAATAATAATAGTATAATAATCCTCAATTTAATTTCAGTTTATAATATATTTGTAAAAAACAACATAAAAATTTGTTGATTTGGACAATGTAAAAAAATTTGTGACTATAGCTATTTTAACCTATTAAAAAATAATATTTGAAAATTTAATCTCAATAATATTATTTTTTATTTAAGTATTTATTTTCTCCAAAAAATATTTTTATTTGTAATTAAAGTAAAAAAAATTTGTGAATAAAAATTAAATAATAAGATAAAAATTTATTTCATTGAGGAAAAAGAAAATCCATAATAGCTTGGTTGAATAAATTGAACCAATTAATTGGAATCTTTTAAAAGTATATTAGCTTTTTTCCCCCTAAATTAAGTAGGCTAAGTGTGAGCTTAATTGTTACTCAATAAAAAATGATTTTAATTATTAAAAAATAAAATATTAATATAAAACATTCTTGACAAATAATCTTAGGTTTTGAATGTGCTACATTCTCCAACATATTTTTATATATTTAAATATAATTATACCTTGCATTTATTCAACATTTTGTAGACACTTATTGGAGATATACGCGCGACGATCTCTTAAAGTAGGAGTAGGGGTGGCGTCGTGACAATATCTCACCTAATTTAACCGTGTTTTCGACTTCAAGCAAGATTTATTCTCCCAGTTAAACTATGATTACTCCATGGATATTTTAGTATGATTAGACCTCTAATCTTAGCTTATTTAAAGGGGTCATTGATCCCTATTTTCATATGCCAATCAGCAATAACTTTTCTTGAGGACAACAAGATGAAATTGCATATAAGTTTCAGTGAGTATTTTGTGATAACTATGGAAAGAATTTTGTTCCCAAGTTAAGGTTTTGTTTTCGAGGTTTGGTATTGTTCGTTTAGTACATTTAAGTTTATTTTCTCTATATTACACTTTCATTTGTTTACTCGTTTAGTGAAAAGTTGAAGCCTCCTTTGCCCATAGTTTTTATCCTCTTCGGAAGAATTTTCCACGTAAAATATTTGTGTGTTTAATCTATTCTATTTTACTTGTTCATTTATACGTGTTGATCCTTGACAATACTAAAAAATTATAAGATACCAAAATTATGTTTATAATTAAATTAAAATATATAATTTTGTAAAAGTGATTTATTAAATGTTTTTTCAGGGAGAAAAATAGGATTTGAATGTTTTTAATGTCCTTATAAATGTGATATAAAGGTGGATATTACAATCTCTACCTGTTACATCTCATTACCATCCTTATTTAAAATTAAGTGGAAGGGCATATACCTCCCTAAAATGCGAAATTATTTTAATGTCTTAAAAATTCATAAAAATTTAAGTTAATATATAGTAAATTTATAGTTTGGTCCCTTAAAAAATATTAAAATTTAAATTTAGTCTTTTTAAAAATCATAAAGATATAAATCAATATGATTATAAAATTATATACTAACTCTTTTAAAAATATATAATTTAATATCAAAATAGCAAGAATGGAGAAAGCATTTCTAAATGTTAATTTTTTTATTAAATCGAATTGGTTTCTATGGTTTATTAAGTAGATTTATATTGAATCAAGAGAATCAACATAGCACAAAGAAATGAATATATTAAAATATATAATTTTAGCAATTATTTGTTTAGTCCTTTTTTACGAATATTTTTTTCTTTATTGTCGACATAATATCAGGTGAAGGTGATTATAGATAGTTCACACAGTCATGTCGAGAACTATTGAAAAGTAATGAAATGTCAGGGAACAACTCTGAAAGGTCTTGAAATTTTATTTTTTACACTATTTGATGATGATGAAAGGTTTACATGAAAGGATCTTGGACGATACTTGAGTATCGCAGGATGAATGCTCTATCGTGTATGGCAATGGAAAACTTCATTATGATACAATCATATATGACGGGTATGATTGGACTTCTAAAAGAATAGTTTTGCAGTTACAAGATGAGATTGAAGATGTCCCCTTAATAAATCTTCTTATGACCCAGTAGCGGTATTCGCATCTTCTTGACGAGCAAGGTCCCATACAGCCACAGGTGAGTCCATGTAAGTCTGGGTACTTTTCTCTAACGAGGACGAAATTAAACCAATACAAAACACAATAGATGAAGAACCGAAAATAATATGGACAAAACCCATACAAGGAACACGCACATGAGGAACTTATAAACCTAGACATCACAATTACACAAGGTGAGACTCGAACCTCAATACTTAAAGATGTGAGTCTTCACATTAACCAACAAATTTAAGGCCTTATTGGCAATGAAACCATTAGTTCCCGATTCAACCATTGGTCTAATAATAATTAAACAAATAATTACAACATTCATAAAAATAATAAAGATTTGGAAATTTATTAAATTGTCGATTGTCTATCCCAAATTCTGATTTTTTACGATTTCGAGTCATTTGTTCAAAAACCAATTCAATTTTTATACTCGAATCCATATACCAATTGATTCCCGATTTAACTAATCCAAATCGATTTCTAACAACTTTGTTTGGTGAGATATCAAGTTCCATTTTTATTTTCCTCGTGATTTCCTTCCATTACTTTTTAGAATAAGTTATTTCCTAATTGTCATGATTCTGTTTTTTTTTTTATCTAATATTTTCCTTTTTTATTTCAAGATTTTCAGTTCACTTTTTGTCCACTTATCTTTTAAGATTTTTGAATAAATAAATAAACAGAACTGTAAAATACACTTAATAATTGGAAGAAAAAATATATAACCTCTGTCTTTTCCTTTGGACATTTTCCCTCACATGAATGATTAAATACATCCATATATAATATTATATATTTAAAAAATAATAATACAATATATACAAAGCGAGTATTTAATACACTAGCAGTATATATATTTTTATTTCACAAACAATTTTAAAAAATTATAATGTGTACCGATTGATTCTTAGCTTGCTTAGGATAGACATTATTGTCAATGCAGGAAGATGGAGGTTCGATTGTGTTGAAACGCATAATACTCCTTTTTTTTTTGGTGAAAAAATATATTATCTAATTAATCTAACATAATCGAAAATTAACAAAGCTATCAATTTCAAGAACAGGTAATAAATCTTCAGGAATGTCTTTAAACACATGCAAATATGTACTTCTAGTTGTGGCCAACTTCGCAATACAATCCACAACTTGGCTTCTCTCATTGGGAACGTGTCTTATCCTTAAATGTTGGATGTCTTTTAATCTCGTATATCCTTCGTAATAAAGCTGAAGATGATTTAGTCAAATGAAACTCTTGAATGACTTTGACTACCTCTAGATTATCTGTGTGGATCACAACCTTTTGATCCCTTCCTTTGGATGAGGGACAAATCATTTAGGATACCTCAAAGTTTGGCATAGAAAACGGAACAAACCCCCAATTATCCTTCTATTTAAGTGTTGGGAAGAGATTATAGGTAATTCTAATAATTGTGTCAAAAACAGCAGATATGATCAGAACTTATAACGAGATTGTTTAAAAAAAATTATCGTGTATTTTTTTAATATTTTACTATACACCCCTTATAGAATAATTGTAAACCCCCTAACATTGATTGTAAAATCTAAAAACTTTGCCGACAATGTATTAAATATTTTATCATATATATATATATATATATATTATTATACATGTCCCCATCGCATCTTGCACGCTTTAAGCCTATATGCCTAATAGTTAATTAATCATTTTTAAATCAAAATTAGGAAATTAATCACAATAAGTTTGAAAAAAATAATTTATTTGTGGGAACCTTTTGACTTTTAACTTGGCTCATTTGCTTCATATTCTACATTTACTTTCTGACCATTGAAAATTTCTTCTTCCTTTTTTGAAAATTAATATATTTTTATTAAAATATTAAAAACAAATGTTGGACTTTTTCACATTTATTACTGTTATTTCTTTATTTCATTCAAATAAATATAATCTTTTAATTTGTACCTAATTAAGTTTTTATTCCAAGTGAGAAGTTGACTTTTTTTAAGTATTATACATGTTATGAGGTGATAAATTTAATCTTTAAAGGTAATTTTTTTTGTCATAATTATTTTCTTTTGATTAATTTGGCCTTCGACCTTTAAATATTAGTCGAATTATCTTTTTTTTATGAAAAAATTGATCGAACAATTAAAATTTTAATGACATCGATGTGGTAAATCATGTGACAATCCACATATATTTCATTGTAGATAATTTTTTTTAAATGAACGTTCTAGAAAATAATATATTTTTATTAATTTTTATGAAGCACATACGAACTGCTATATGGGTTATCATATCATTGTCGTTAAAATTTAAATAATTTGACTAAATATTGAAAGTTGAGGACCAAAGTAGTATAAAAATGAAGAATTAAGACCAAACTGGTAAAAATGATAAACATTATGGGTTAAATTTATCATTATACTAATTTTTTAATGTTTAGATTAATATTTAATACATTGTTAGTGTAATATTTTAATTTCATAAGTAAGTTTTAAATACCATCCCTTACCTTTTTTTTAAAGATTTAATTTTTATTACACCCAAAATGAGATACATGTAGAGGGAATCCTAGGGGATTATAGGGTCCTTGGCCCCCTTAATGAAATGGCTTTATTCCATTTTCAGTCCCTTCAGAAAATTATTAGTTCAATTTAGGTTATTTTAATATAAAATATATGGTTTTGGCTCCCAACAGTTTGTCTTTTTTGTCTTTAACACCTTAACAAATTCTTTTTGGCTTTGCCTTTATATACACATCATCCTTTGAGCTTTGCTTTTGTAGTTAAAAACTCCAATTCTATTGTATCAAATATTTTTTCTTAACTTTTTAATTGTTTATTGGGTAAATTACATCGCAGGTTACTCTAAAACAGCGTCGTTCCTATTTTGGTCACTGGATTTTTTTTTTGTTAATTTAGTCATTTTGGTTAAATTAATTGCTCGAATTGGTCACTGCAGTTAAAATTTCCGTTAATCCACCAAAGGATTGCTAACGTGACATTTTTTGACTTTTGACTATAGTTAGAGACCTCTTTGTAATAGTTCAAAACATTCTTTTTTTTTTTTTTGTTTATTTGCAACATAAGATTAATGTTTTCTCGTTTTCTTTCTATTTGTTTGTTTCATAGGTAAAGTAATAGAGGAAAATGAGAATAATTTTGACTTGTTTTTTACTCAAATAACCTAATCCCTCTTTTTTTAATTGAATTTCTCTTAACATTTTTAAGAGAAAATATGCAAATGAGAAAATAGAAGAAAAAACTAAAAAATTCCTTAAAAAACCTTAAAATCTTCTCTTGAGTACCCTCAAATTAAATCATCCTCATTGTTAACATTCAATATCTGATAGAGGTGATCATAAGCTAGGCCGGGCTGGGCCCAGACAAAATTTTAGGCCCGAGCTCGGTCCGGCCCGAAATATGGGCATAAAAATTTGTCCAAGCCCGTCCCGAAAGAAAATTGATAAACCCAAGCCCGGTCCGGCCCATATTAATTTTTTTTAGCTTTTTTCATTAAATAAAAAATTTTAAAACAAATATTAAAACAAAAAAAAATGTAAATTTAAAAAGTATATTTGATTAAAATAAAATATATATTTAATATATAATTTGGGTCGGGCTTGGGCCAAAAAAAGTTTTACCCGAGGCCCGACCCGTTTTCTAAACGGGACTCTTTTTTTTGTCTAAACCCATATTTCGGACCTATATTTTTACCCGAACCCTCCCATTTTTCAGGCGGGCCGGACCGGATAGCCCAACCCATGATCACCTCTAATATATGGTAATAATAACATAATTACTATGGAAAATAAAAAGAGAAGAAATATTTATATAAAAAAAAAACATTGTTTAGTGAATCACTGTTTTTCATTAAAATTAAGGGAGAAAACTAAAATTTTCTTTAAAAAAACAAAAAAGAAAACTTACCATATTAAGATCAGATCTTGAAGAAATTGCGAAGGATCTCCAAGAAGCAAATAGCAGAATCCGAGCACAAATAAACACAGTAAACATAGTACTTATTGTAAAACCTTTAAGTCAAAACTATTCTCATTTTTTTCTATTATTTTTCACAAGAAACAAACAACAACAAGAAAAAAATGACAAAACTTACGAGTTTTAGTCTTGCAAATAAACAAAAAAAAAATATTTTGGACTAATTACAGAGAGATTCCTAATATAATCAAAAGTCAAAAAATACCACATCAGCAATCCATTAGTGGATTAGCAGGATTTTTAACGACTATGACCAATTTGAGCAATTATCTTAATTAGAGGCTAAATTGACAAAAAAAAAAACTAGAGTGATCAAAATAAGAAAAACATTATTTTAGAGTGACTTGTGTTGTAGTTCACCCTTATTTATTTGGTTACAAGTAAAAGAAGATAAAATACTTATATAAAAGTAGGATTATTTACATTTTAGGTCCTTTAACTTATATCGACTTTAATGTAGGTCACAATTTTTTAATTTAATCAAATTACATCACTTATTTTCAGTTGTTAACAAATTAAGTCACTTATTCTAATTATGTTAAGTAGCTCTTGTCAAAAAAAAAAAAAAAAAAAAAAACTGAACACACAACCTAATCTAAAGGATTTATTACTATTTAGGTCCAGGTTAGCTTTGGATGTATTATATGTAACTGTGAATTATAATTGTACTCGAATAAAAAGTTAATTTCTTAAAGGCTTTATTATTGATTTAGCCCCTAAATTATACCACTTTTTTCACTTTGGTATTTAATTTTTGTTGACCCACTTCGATACTTAGGATTTAATTTCGTTTACCGATTTAACCATTAAGAGTTAATGCTGTGAAAAAGCTCCCGTTAACTTGTGGAGTCAAACAGAACGTGCCATGTGGCATTTTTCCGCATCATCTACTTGGAATTAAAAATATATATTTATTAACATTTAATTTAATTAATAAACTTTTTTTAATTCCCTTCCCAACTAATTTTTTTCTCTCTATCCTCCACAACCTATTTGTTATAATAAACATTGATAATGGCAAATTAGCAATAGAACAAATTGGAAAGCAATAAAAAAATAAAAAATAAAACACACAGATTATATGTGAAAATCCTTTCGAGAAAAAAATCACAGGCGGAGAAATTCACTCATGTTGAAAAACTCTATTATAATCAATGTCAAATAAAAAAAAGTGTAGTTTCTATACGAATTTTACTTGTGCGGCATGGTCCGTACCAACCCTCGACCCCTCGCCCCCACGGGTCCTCTTATTTTGTCACTATATTTATTTATTTAACAAGACAAACTCTAACACTCTTATTAAATCGTATTTAAAATTTTCACTCCCTAAACCTTTAATTTTTCTTGTTGTTTTGAAGGATAAAACAAACACAATCTCTACTTATTTTGATGGAAAGTATTCCCCTAAAATGTAAAATTATTATTTTGGTTCTTAAAATTTTTTAAAAATTTTAAATTAGTAAAGATAAAATTGCTCTTGGCCCAATTAAAATTATAAAAATTTGATTTAATCCTTTATAAGTTATAAAGATATAAACTATAAAAAATTAAAATTTCATCCGGCTCCTCTTAAAAAGTTATTCTGGCTTCGCCCCTGATTCTACGACTGGGTTTTAATCCAAACAAAGCAGATTCACCATTTAAACATAAAGACGATATAAAAAAAAAAGCAGCTTTTCACCATTGATGCCATGAAATCATTGTAGGGACACTAGAACTTCTCACCCATGACAATGTATATTTGTTGGGTTTTCAGGAATTTGGAAATAGGGATTTTTGGGAGGGAGAGTTGGTGGACTCGACAGAGTTCAAGTCTGGAAGGGAAGGATGATGTAGTAATAACTTAAACAATAAGTTAGGAAAGATTTTTGATTTTTGATGATGTTTGGCGTGGTAAGTTACGTGTGCTTTATATTAATATGATATTATTTATATTGTATAACATATCAATAAATAAATTAATAATTATAAAAATAAAAAAATAAAAAACTCGAAATGCAAGAAGGTGTAAAAAATTCATGAAAAATAGTATGAAGTACACGTAATTTATTATGTGGGTTGCTATATTTAAAAAACTAGCATTTTAGTCAATATTTTTTGAAAAAAAGTAGTTCGACTTTTTTGAAAGATTGATGATTAAATTTAGAGGTTCTCGTGGGCCAGATCAAGCCCATGCAAGGTATCTAGACTAATTTTTTAAGCCCAAGTCTGACTCGACTCAATTTAAGAAAGGTAAACTCGGGCCTGGCCCAACCTACATATATTTGATTTTTTGGATTATTTTTTATTTAAAAGTAAATTTTTAAAAAATATGATACAATAAAAGCACTAAAAAGCGCTAAAATAAAAGTTTTCTAACATATTAAAAATACATTAAAAAGTATATATATTAAAAAACACTGTCATAAATATAATAAATATTTTATTGTATTAAATATAATTTTTAAAATTTTATATTTTGGGTTGCGTTATTTAGTTGGGTCAATGTTTTTTTTAAGGTTTTGGGTATTTAGTTTAATTGTTATTGAGTTAGTGATTTAATATAAATATAAATATATAATTATTAATTAACATAATATATTCGGGTTGGGCCAAAAAATCTTGCTCAAGGTTGGCCCGACCATGAAGAAAACAAGCTTCAAATTTTACCTAAACCTATTTTTAGGTCTCGTATTTTTGTCAAAACCTTTTCATTTTTAAGCAGGTTTTCAAGTCTAGGCGTGTGGCACCGTCCATGGGTAAGTTTAGTCAAATTCAACTCTTTTCAAAAAATTGAGTGTCAAATTTAATTAAAAAAACAGGATTAAGGGTCAAATTTGTCATCATGTCTTAAAAAACACTTCTACCTTGCATTTCCAATGAGATAACACGTGTGAGAACCCTAGAGATGATACTCAGAGGGGCAGCCACAAATCTCTAATATAGATCGTAAAATAGATACAAAGATACAAAATAAAAATCTATCTAGATTGCTTATATGGAAAAAAAAAGTAAACATGGCGCGTTTTAATTGGGTCACCACAACACCTGGTTTAAATATTGACAGCATTAAACTCAAAGGACTAAACCGACCGACGGAAGTAAAGTTTAAGTACTAAATTGAGCAAAAAAAAACGTTTAAGAGCCAAATCATAAATAAAAACTTTCTCAAAGGCTAGAAACTAAAAAGAAAAAGAAACGCGCTTAAATGCGGGAAAATTAAATTGCAGCAGTTGTATCCGTCCGTTCCGGTCCAATCAAGGTGCTCTCCCACTAGCTATTATAACTAATTTCAAGGGTAATTAAGTAATTTCAGTTACCCGACAGCTTGCGCGCGAATGTCTCTCTCTAACAATAATTAAAGATAACAATAAAACAAAAACTACTACAAGAGAAAAAAAAAAAATGAAAAGGCAATTTCATTAATTGACCAATAATAATAAGGGTAGGGTCACCTTAATTTGGGTCATAATCATTTCATTTAAATTTATTTATTTCTCTAAATTTATTTTTTATCTCTTTACCACTATTAGCAGTGAATAATTTTCGAGTCCAGTCAGGGGTGAAACCAAAAAATTTGTATAGAGTCAAAATTAAATTATAAATTTTAGAATAATAAAAATATAATATTTAAAATTTTAAATATTTTAAAGGGTCGAAATAAAAAAATTCCATTTTAAGGGGCTAGGACCTTGTTAGCCCCTTAGTTTCGCTCCTAGTAGCAGATACTCTAAAAAAAATTAAATGACTGATCATGAAATGCATCTCATTTCCATAAATAGGGGTTGAACTTTGACCATATAACTATTACGCCACACATCATAGTTAAGGTTTTTGGGCAATCTTTACTCTTGCTCTTATATAAAGAAAGGGATAAATTAACATTTAGTCCCTAAATATGATAATTTTTTTCTAATTTAATCTCAAAAATTTGATAATTTTTCTTAATCTAGTCTTCGAATTTAAATTATATAAAGGCATGATGACACGACTTGATTTAAGATAAGAGTAGGTGCCACATCTTGATTTAAGATAAGAGTAGGTGCCACATCGTCATACATAATGGAATTCAAGGATTAAATTTAAAAATTGTCAAATTTGAGGACTAATATGGATAAAAAAAGTCTAGAGATTAAAATAAAAAAATTATTAAGTTTAAAGACTAATAAAAGAAAATGTATAAAAATTCGTGTTTTAAAAATTAGCTTATTTTAAATTTTATTTATAATATAGTATCATTTAAAATTATTAATTGAATTTGTTTATTCAATTAAAAATAAGTCTACTTCTCATATTTGATAATAATATAACTAATTATGATTTTAGTTGATATTTAATTTCACTTAATTTAGTCTTTTTATAATATTATTAGTAGGTCCAAATTGATAATATCATAATAATGTCAATTGTTACCATTGAAACGATTACGTGAATATTTTTTTAAACAAATTTTAAGCATTTAGATAAAGGGAAATGATTATATGAAATAGTAATGCTCCGTCATCTGTATCTCTTTTCTAATAGTTTTATGGCACATCGGCATTTCCATTTTGAAAAAAATCAAAATCAAATTAAAATACTAGAATTCAGGATGAAATTGTGATGTGGCGTAAAACTATTAAAAAAAGGGATAATATCTCTATTTCATATAATTCTTTCTCTTTAGATAAAATATAAATTTATTATTGGTTGAACATGATTTACTGAATTTCTATGCCTCTCTGGAAATTACGTCATACTCTAACAAAAAAACAAATTACTTCGAACTAAAATGGAAGGATTAAATCTAAAAAATCACCATAATAAAGGGACTAAAACCAAATTAAACCTCTATTATTACTTTTACTTTTTTAACGCGTTTAATAAAGTAATTTATTAATATTTAAAAAAGGGTCAAAATTATAATTAAAACAAATTTAAGTAATAGTTAAATTAGTATAAATTGTACTACTTAATGATTAAACTTTTTAAAAAGTAAAAAATAGAATATTTATTAAAAAAAAAAAAAAAAAACTACCTACCTCACAGAGTCACTTAAGCTCTTTTCTTCTTCTCTACTCACACACACTGCTAAATAAACCTTTAAAGAGCTTTACTTTCTCCATTGCTTAGATCTCTAGTTTTTGTTTCTCTTTTGTGTGTTATTTTCACAGCAATTTTCTCTCATTTTCTTTGAATGAAGGATCTATCTGAACTTATTAAATCTCTGCAAATGTGAATAAATGATATTCTCTCTCTGATCCAATCATTTTCTCTTCTTTTTTTGGTAAAAATCGTGTTCTAAAAGCTTCTTTGATTCGGTCCTTTATTACTTGCGTAAGTCTAAATTTTCCTTTCTTTTCCTTTATTATTATTATTATTATTTTTTATTTAATTTTTTCGAGTGATATTGTTATGATCTTCTTCTTTACCACCGAAAATGCTTGTGAAGATTCTGGTATTTCTTTCTTTTTCTTCTTCTTCTTCTTCTTCTCTTTTTTTAGTTCATTTTTGTAATTATTCTTTGTTTGGATCGTAGATAAAAAGGACGTTGACGCAGGTTGACGTGAATGTAACTAAGAAACGTGAGCTTCCGGTGGGATTGGATCGGGTTTTTTAGTGTCTCTTCGGTAATATTTTCGTTTCCTATTTATATTTTTCTCTTTTTACTGATTTAAGTACTGTTCTTTTTTTCTTATAGAAAATGATAATATAGTTTTTTTTTTTTTGGTTTTAATGCAATAATATAGTTTATTGAAGTAGCTGAAAAGGGCTAAACTAATTTCAGCTAAATCCAATCTCCACTGAAATAAGTTTATTTTTAGCAGGAAAGATCTATAAGCCCAAGTTAGTTAATTTATTTCATCTCTATAAATGTCGATATCAAATAATCACTTTTACAGTCTTGTTCCTTACATATAAAACTATAGTTCTTGCCTTTTCAAGAAACAAGAAAATATTTTCATAAAGAAAAACAAAAACAAAAAAAGGTAATTGCTGTTAAATTTGACTTAAAAAAACCCAGCAATTTTCTTGAAATACTGATTTAATATGAAGCAGATCTCTAGTGAAGCGAGAGAAATGAAGGCGTCAGGGCTTGGTTGGGCCGTCCTGTTGGTGCTATTGGGGCTTGTGGTTAAGGGAAAAGCTGAGATTTACATAGTGACTGTAGAAGGTGAGCCTATTATTAGCTACAAAGGTGGTGAAAATGGCTTTGAAGCTACCGCTGTAGAGTCAGATGAGAAGCTTGACACTACTAGGTAAATTTCTTAGTATTTCGCATTGTTTTCAATTTGTGTGTGTGTGTGTGTGTGTGGATGTGTTTATTTATTTATTTATTTTATATAAAATTGTTTTCAGATTCTGCTGTGGGGTCTTGGACTTACTGATTTTTTTTTTTGGTTCATATTGGACTTATTTGATATCCTGTTAAGCAATTGTCGTGTTTGAATGATCTATGCATATTTTTGGGCCTAAAATATTACTATGAATTTGAGTATTTGACTTAACTACGTTGTCTATAGTATTAGTTTATATTATTTGATTTAGAAGCAGATAACATCATATATGAATATTGGTTCAAAATGAATATATTTAATTTTTTGATTTTTTTATCGAATGTTCAAATATGCTAAGAACATAGGTGTCTGTACATGAGTAAGTGCTGTGAGTTCCTAGAAAAGACCTTGTAATTCTATGCTTTGAAGTTTGAACCATTATTTTCGAAATTTAGCTAATTTTTACCTTCCTATGCGATTAATGAAACCTCTCATGTAAAACAATAAGGTGGTTCAGTCTACTGTTGCAAAGTCTTTTGGTATCTTACGTACTGCCTTGGCATGTATGGTTTTCACTCAAATTTTATGGGCTCACACAATCTCTTAGTTGATCAAAATGTTCCAATGCTTGCTTGGCTAATAATCCCCTTCCGTTTTTTTTTTTTTTTTTTTTTTTTTTGTTATCGTTTCAGTGAATTGGTAACGTCCTATGCTAGTCATCTTGAAAAGAAACATGATATGCTTCTTGGTATGCTGTTTGAGCATGGGAGTTACAAGAAACTCTACAGTTATAAACACCTGATAAACGGCTTTTCAGTTCACCTTTCCCCCCAACAGGTGAAATAACTTTTTAGCTGCTACACATACCGTGTTGTTGTATTTGAAATAACTTTTAGCTGAACGAATACCTGCAAATTTTTTTTTGAATCCAGTCTCTCCTTTATCGTTCCTTACACCTTGACAATATATTAGTAGGCAGAAACTCTAAAACGTGCTCCTGGTGTAAAGTCTGTGGAGAGAGATTGGAAGGTGAGGAAACTTACAACACACACTCCACAATTTCTGGGGCTCCCAACTGGTGTATGGCCGGCAGGAGGTGGCTTTGACAGGGCAGGAGAAGACATTGTGATAGGATTTGTAGACTCAGGAATTTATCCACATCATCCAAGCTTTGCAGCTCATCACGACGACCCATATGGATCTGTTCCAAAGTACAGAGGAAAATGCGAAATTGACCCTGATACCAAGAGGGACTTCTGTAATGGCAAGATCATTGGAGCCCAATATTTTGCTGAAGCTGCAAAAGCAGCTGGTGCCTTTAATCCTACTATTGATTTTGCCTCTCCCATGGATGGCGATGGACATGGAAGGTTAGTTGCAATTATTATTTTGCAGTTATGTTCTAAATAGGAAAAAAATATGCCACCTTATCTTTAATAAATATACCTTCGAGAGAGGTCTAACTTTTATATCCTTGCTTCATTACATGAAGGAAAGTCTTAAGGACCTAAATGAGCTCATTCCAGTTTTAAATAAAAAAAGTGAACGTATGAGAATCAGAAGTTGGAATGTGATTGTTTGGCTGAAAAATACTGATCAAGGATGTAATAGTTAAATGTTCTACATGCTTGTGTAAGTGCTAATATGCATTTAATATAACATAAAATATAATTATCCCCACTCAAATATATCAACAAAATGTCAGATATAAATCAAACTATTATTTATGTTGTACAATCATATTGACACCTATGGTACTTAGACTAAGTCATGATAGTCAGACAGTGACATGTGTCCGGCTCCTCCGACATGGTTATGTTCAATATGTTTACTGAGCATAAAATGGAGTAAGACTACCTCTAATTTTTTGCAGCATTTATGGGTAAAACTAAGCAGCATAAACTTCTCTTTACAGAACTTCTATTCTTCTCACTTTGGAAAAAGTTTAGCATTTTATGGAAGATTTTTATATAAATTTACTGGTATTGAGTGAAAAATTTGTATCTGTTATTTCATTCTAACAAGCTCCTCTTTTTTGGATGTCACTGTATATCAGTCATACAGCAGCTATTGCCGCTGGGAATAATGGTATTCCTGTTAGATTGCATGGGCATGAATTTGGAAAAGCAAGTGGAATGGCTCCTCGTGCCAGGTAGAGATTGCATAGATTTACCTAGGTTATTATGCAGTTAAAAGCTGTTTTATTTTCTTTGATATGGGAATTGGCATTTTTCTTTTGTTTTTTTTTTTGTTTTAGGATTGCTGTCTACAAGGCAATATACAGGCTTTTTGGAGGGTTTGTCGCAGATGTGGTAGCTGCAATTGACCAGGTGTGCCACGATTTTTACTTGGAATATTTATTTCCACGATTCCTATTTATGTTGATTTAAGATTACTGCTAAGTTTACTTGCCTTCCCATCTGTTTTGAGCTTTAGTTTTTGCTTGACATACAAATTCAACATTATTTATGGGTAGTGTTTTCCTTTTACATCTAACATTTGGGATTCTAGGTAATGGCTCTCTTGCTAATAATTGAGCGACAGCTCGGATATGTTTTTGTTTAAAGAACACTTCTTTGATGATTATCTTTGAATTGAAGATGTTGATGACTGACATCCTCCTGTGTCAAGAAAAATGTGAATCTGTTTTGGTTATCTTAAGTTGAAATGTGAACCTGTAAAAAAAAAGCTAGGACAGAAAATATAGAGTAATATTTGAATTTTCTTGTGATATGCCTGAAAAGAAAAAAAAGAAGAGCTGTTTTTATGCTATCCATTGATTCTAAAAGTTGCCTATTTTGCTGTCAGTTCTACATTCTTCTATGTTATTCTTTTGTCAAAAACTTGTGATTTGACAACTTTTATGAACAGGCTGTTCATGATGGTGTGGATATTCTCAGTCTCTCTGTGGGACCAAATAGTCCTCCAACAAACACGAAGACCACATTTTTAAATCCTTTTGATGCTACACTTCTTGCAGCTGTCAAAGCTGGTGTTTTTGTTGCACAGGCAGCTGGAAATGGAGGTCCTTTCCCTAAAACTTTGGTTTCTTATAGCCCGTGGATAGCATCTGTTGCAGCTGCAATTGATGATCGTAGATACAAAAACCATCTGAACTTGGGAAACGGAAAAGCTTTAGCTGGACTTGGATTGTCCCGTAAGTTACATCAACTGTGTTTATTTATTTGTCTGGTACGACCTTTTGAGAATGTTTCTTAAGAACAGTAGATGAAAATGGTTTGGGATCTACATATGAGATGACATGTTTTGTTAATCTGTCAGGATAGGGATTCAGACTTCTTCCTCTTTCTAGTTAATGCTTTTCTTTAGTTGATGCCTTCTTAAGTTGTGGCCAAATGTGCCATTAGTCTCATCGTCAGCATGGTAGCTGATCCTTGCCAATTCCTTGGCGCTTTTAGTATTTTTGGATGAATCTGTGTTCTTTAGAGCTGAATTCTGGAACTTATGGATTATTGCAGCTTCTACTCATCCAAATCAAACCTACACCATGGTTGCTGCTAATGATGTGCTACTAGATTCCTCAGCGACAAAGTTTAGTCCTTCGGACTGCCAAAGGCCAGAAGTTTTAAACAAGAAATTAGTTGAGGGGAACATTCTTCTTTGTGGCTATTCCTTCAACTTTGTTGTTGGTACTGCATCAATTAAGAAAGTCTCCGAAACAGCCAAGGCTCTTGGTGCAGTTGGTTTTGTTCTTGCAGTGGAAAATGTTTCTCCTGGAACCAAGTTTGATCCTGTTCCTGTTGGCATACCCGGAATCCTTATCACGGATGTCTCAAAGACAATGGTAAATCTCCTTGCTCCCATTACCTGTTCTTTTGATATGATAAGCAAAGCTGATAACTTTCTCACCAGGCCAAAATTTTAACTGTTCTTTTTAACTCAATGATGCTAAATTTTATGATTTGTGTTTCGGAAATCTCTTTTGTAGGATCTTATTGACTACTATAATGTTTCCACACCGAGAGACTGGACTGGACGTGTGAAGAGCTTCAAAGCTATTGGTAGCATCGGGGATGGTTTGATGCCAATTCTCCATAAATCTGCACCAGAGGTTGCACTATTTTCTGCTCGAGGGCCTAACATAAGAGATTTCAGCTTTCAAGATGCAGATCTTCTCAAGCCTGACATTTTGGCACCTGGTTCTCTAATTTGGGCTGCTTGGTCTCCAAATGGAACAGATGAGCCTAATTTCGTTGGTAAAGATTTGCTTGGTTTCTATATTTGTTTCTCTTGTATTCTCAACTAGTGAAAATTTTTGGACCTAATCTTCCTTGTTTCGAGCAGGAGAAGGATTTGCTTTGATATCTGGAACCAGTATGGCTGCACCACATATAGCGGGGATAGCTGCTCTTTTGAAGCAGAAACACCCTCAATGGAGCCCCGCTGCTATAAAATCAGCCTTGATGACTACATCAACAAAGCTCGACCGAGCAGGAAGGCCTCTTCAAGCACAACAGTATTCTGAAACAGAGGCCATGAAACTTGTCCCTGCCACTCCTTTTGATTATGGGAGTGGTCATGTTAATCCGAGAGCTGCTTTGGATCCTGGACTCATCTTTGATGCAGGTATTCTTGGTTTTTGCTTTGGATCCTGGCCTCTTTATTTGTAGCTTTGCGAAATCATTTGGAGTCTTTATTTGCATTCCCCTTGCCTTTTTGTAGGTTATGAGGATTATGTTGGATTCTTGTGCACCACACCTGGTATTGACATTCACGAGATAAAGAAGTACACAAACTCCCCCTGCAATAGCACCATTGGCCGCCCTTCAAATCTCAACACCCCATCAATCACAATCTCTCATCTGGTCGGGACTCAAACCGTTACTCGCACCGTTACAAACGTTGCTGAGGAAGAAACCTACGTCATCACAGCTAGAATGCATCCATCCATTGCCATCGAAACCAGGCCTTCAGCCATGACTTTGAGACCCGGCGCATCAAGAAAGTTCTCCGTCACGCTTACCGCTCGATCAGTAACCGGAAGCTACTGCTTCGGAGAGATCACAATGAAAGGCAGCAGAGGGCACAAGGTTACTATACCAGTGGTGGCTATGGGACACTGGCGATAGACTAAATCGGTAAGCAGAACTAGGGAGCATTTTCATCTGCAATTCGTTTTACTACAACCTTACAATTATTCAATCACAACACTGAATTATTCGGTCCTCAGTTCATTCAAACATGGATTTCAGATAATATTTTCACGGATCTTTATACAATTCAGGATTGTGATTGGTTAATTGTGTTGTAGTAATTGTAGATGAAATGGTCCTCGTACTATTATTCTTTGTAATTTGTGGTAATAAGATATGGGTTTTAGATTATATATATGTCTGAAATATATAGATGTGGAATAGTAGTTTGTAAAGGTAAATGCTATAACGTGGGGAGACTTGTAGCATCTTCCTTCTATAAGTTTTGCTACTAATTTTCTTTGCTAATTCCATAAAAAAATGCTTCCTTTACTATTTTGTATTATGTTTTTTTTGTTGGATTGACAACGAAAATTTCCCTTTTATCTCTTTGAATTTCCTTTTGTTAACCTTGATTAAAGGTTGGGTTATTTGTCTAAATCTGAAAACTATGATGAAAATTCGTAATTAATTAATAATATTAATAATTAACTTTTATCAAATTAACCTTCAAAAATTGAACATAAAATCAAACAAAATCATAATTTAAATTGAGTTTATTCTATTTACAAAATTATGAAGAATTCAAAATAATATCAGTAATTAACTTTTATCAAATTAATTTCAAAACTCAAATTAAATATTAAAAAGTTAACACCGTTATAGTTAGGTATCAAAATATATAATTTTTATCAAATACAAAGTACCAAATGATGTATTAAGCCATAAAAAAAATATATACACATTGGCGAAATATATAAACACACAACTGTTAAAAAGTTGATGCATTAAGGTTGTGCATTTGAATGTTGTAGACGAGGAAAATAACTAAGCTATTGTTTAAGGGTTTGAATTGATTTGGTTAAGATTTTTCGAAGTTTTTGAAGTGTTGTTGATTGAGTAGCTAATTAGATTCTCAACAATGGAAGATATTATTTTTAAGAGGGTTTTGCTTTTCGTGCTCTATCGAAAGTCAACATGCCTTGAATAGCTACTCTACAGGCCTAGTTCACAGAATTGAGAGCGTCTCGACCGTACAAGGACGTATGACAACCCACCAAGTGGTATCATATACCCCACCATGGGCAAGATGCTCACGTTACCTTGATGGGTGCTCGTATGCCTACGAATGGTCGAGACGTTTCCGACTCTATGAACTAGGCCCTCAAGGAAGCCACTCATAGCACATTAGCTCTTGACTGAGCACGGGAAACTAAACCTTTTTTGAGGACCTTTAGTTATTTAGGTCTAATTAATTACTTGCAGATAACATTTTAAAAATTTCTTTTGAAAGAGCTAGCGCCCTTGAACAAACATTGACTAAATTTGAAATCAAACCGAATCGAAAGGATAAAAGATTCTTCAGTATTTTTTTGTTCTAATTTTCTTAAGAGATATTACCTTATCACTTGATTCAATAAATAAATATTAGTGAATCCAGATTCAATTATCGAATATAAAAACTAAGAAAGAAAATAAATTTATGATTTTAAATTAAAATTTCACCATTGTTTTCATAAACTGGAACGATTGAATTAAGAGTTGATTATTTGGGGTAAAAAAACGGAAGTAGAAAGAAAAGTGCAGAAGCTCAACAGTGTCCAGTCCAGAGCATTGAGCAAACTATAAACACCAAACTTCAACAAATCACTTGAAAAAAGAAAAGAAAAGAGCAGAGCCATGTCTTTATCCCCAAGGCTCTCTCGTTTATCATCTTCTTCCCTTTCTAAAACCCCACCTCTTCAAACACTGCTTAAACGCGGCTTCACCCCCACGCTCAAATCCATCAACCAGCTCCTCCTCTTTCTCTCCCACTCCCGAAGATTCAACGCCGTTATCCATCTCTTCTCTCAGTTGGATTCCAACAAAATCAATCCCAATTCCCAAACTCACTCGATCCTCACTTGCTCTCTCCTCAAATTGCACAAATTCGAAGAAGCCGAACATTTGGTGAGTACCCAGATGTCGAAATGTTCCGATTTCCCCAAAACTCGGTTTTGGGATTCTCTAATTCAAGGATTTGGTGTCATCCGAAACAACCCAGAGAAGGGTCTTTTGTTGTTAAAGGATTGCTTGAGGGATTCTGGTACATTGCCTTCTTCTTTTACTTTTTGTTCGTTGATTCATGGTTTTGTATCTCAAGGGAATATGGATAGAGCAATTGAGGTGTTGGAGTTGATGACAGGTGATAATGTTAGATACCCTTTTGATAATTTTGTATGTAGTTCAGTGATTGTTGGTTTTTGTAAGATTGGGAAACCTGAAGTTGCAGTTCGGTTTTTCGAAAATTGTATGAATTCAGGAGCTTTAAAGCCTAATGTTGTTACTTATACAGCTCTTTTAAGCAGTTTTAATCTGTTGGGTAAATTTGATGAGGGTTGTGAGTTGGTTTTTAGTATGAAAAAGGAAGGGCTGGCTTTGGATGCTATTCTTTATAGCTGTTGGATTTTAGGGTATTTTAGAAATGGGTATTTAATGGAGGCTTTGAGAAAATATAGAGAGATGGTTGAAAGAGGAATAAATCCTGATACTGTGAGCTACACTGTCCTTATTGATGGGTTTTTGAAGGAAGGTAGTGTTGGAAAGGCTGTTGGATTTCTGAAGAAGATGTTGAAAGATGGGGTGATGCCGAATGTGATTACGTATACGGCAATCATGTTAGGTTTCTGTAAGGAAGGGAAATTCGAGAAGGCATTTGGGTTGTTCAAGGAAGTTCAAGATATGGGGATTGAAGTGGATGAGTTTATGTATGCAACATTGATTGATGGAGCTTGTTGGAAAGGAGATTTTGATTGCATCTTCCGTTTGTTAGATGAGATGGAGAAGAAAGGGATTAAGCCAAGTATTGTTACTTATAACATAGTCATCAATGGTTTGTGTAAGGTTGGGAGGACATCTGAAGCAGATAATGTATTCAAAGAAGTAGCCGGTGATATTATAACGTACAGTACTCTGTTGCATGGTTATACCGAAGAAGGGAATATAAAAGGGATTTTTAAGACGAAAGAAAAATTGGAAAAATCTGGTCTTTGTATGGATATTGTTGCATGTAACATACTTATTAAAGCATTCTTTATGGTTGGTGCATTTGAAGATGCTCGTGCACTCTACCAAGCAATGCCGGATATGGATTTAAATGCAGATTCGATTACTTATTGCACAATGATTGATGGCTACTGTAAAGCGGGCAGAATAGAGGAGGCACTTGAAGTATTTGATGAGTATAGGGTGTCATTAGTTTCTTCTATTGCATGCTATAATTGTATAATAAGTGGGCTATGCAAACAGGGAATGGTCGATATGGCCATTCAGGTGATTATTGAACTTGGTGAGAAAGGTTTCATTTTGGACATGGGTATCTCTATGATGTTGATCCGGGCAGCTTTTGCTCAAATGGGTGCAGTGGGAGTTATGAATTTTGTTTACAAACTCGAGAATTTCGGGTCAGACACTTACAATAGTTTATGTGACGATGCTATCCGTTTCTTGTGCAAAAGAGGTTTTGTTGAAACTGCAACTGAAGTGTACTTCATGATGAGGAGGAAGGGTTTAATTTTGATGAAAAGTTCGTATAATTTGGTATTAGAAAAGCTTATTTATGGTGGGAAAATGTCTCTAGTTGGTCCTTTTCTCAATTTCTTCCTAAAAGACTATGGCCTTGTTGAGCCTATTGTTGGCAAGATTTTGGCACAATACTTGTGTCTTAATAATACGGACATTGCACTACGGTTTCTCAAGAAAATGAAGGGGCAAGTAGCAACAGTCAGTTTACCTCCCTCGATTTTAAAAAACCTTGTAAAGGAGGGTAGGTTATTGGATGTATATAAACTCATCTTAGAAGCCAGCGAAAGTTTCCCTGATATGGATGTGGTTGATTACTCAATCCTGGTTCATGCCCTTTGCAAAGAAGGATACCCTAATCAAGCCTTAAATCTGTGTTCTTTTGCTAAAAACAACGGGATTACTCCGAACATTGTAACATACAATTCGGTCATAAATGGCTTGTGTTGTCAGGGGTGTCTTGTTGAAGCACTCCGACTCTTTGACTCGTTAGAAAGAATTGGCTTGGTTCCCTCTACAGTTACATATGCAACACTAATTGATAATTTATGCAAGCAAGGTCTACTGCTGGAAGCCAAAAATTTATTCGATGGTATGATTTACAAGGGATGTAAACCAAATATACGTGTATATAATTCATTCATTGACAATTACTGTAAGTTTGGTCAAATGGATGAAGCCTTGAAGCTTCTATCTGATCTTGAGATCAAGGGTGTTAAGCCTGATGAGTTCACTGTTAGTGCTCTGATTTATGGGTATTGTATGAAGGGTGACATGGAAGGTGCTCTTACATTCTATTCCAAGTTCAAAATGATAAATGTATCTCCTGATTTCTTGGGTTTTATTCATATGGTACGAGGTCTTTGTGCGAAAGGAAGGATGGAAGAGGCAAGGAGTATCTTGAGAGAAATGCTTCAGACAAAATCCGTTGTAGAGCTGATAAATAACATTGATACCAAGATCGAGTCAGAGTCGATAGAAAATTTTCTTGTATTCTTATGTGACCAAGGAAGTATCCAAGAAGCTCTGGTAGTTCTTAACGAAATGGCATCTATACTTTTTCCTAGTCAAAAGTGGTTCACCGTTCATCAAGAATCTCAAGCCCCAAACAATGGTTTGAAGAGTGAAGCTCTTTCCGCAGACTCTACAGTGTCAGCTGGATCCAACAAAATATCTGATTTAGATGGTGCAGCGGAATACTATGATGTTGGAAAAGAGGAATCTCAATTTCGTAGTTTTGACTTTTACTATTCCTTACTTAGTTCACTCTGTTCGAAAGGGGAGCTGCACAAGGCAAATAAAGTTATGAATGATATGCTTTCGAGCTTGCAGGGAGATATGTAGTCAAATTACTATTATTTGGTTGCCATGACTAAAACCTAAAACTTTCTCTGCCCGGGAGATAGGACAAGAAGCGATGTACTTACAGGCTAACGCTCGTCTGTTTCTGATAAAAGATAATCATGCTATTTAAACTTCTTATCTTCCAGAAGGTAACATTGGTTTCTTCATTATGCACTTCAATTATGACATATTACCCCTTTTCCGCTAGTGTAATTAGTACTTGCTTCTCTATGTATAGACACACATGCACTAGCATGTTTTCTGAGATCGAATTTACCATTTTCATGCGCAGGCCTGCCTGTTTCTGGTTAAATTTGTTTTTTGAGATTTTCATATATTTGGAGATTCCTTGGAGGATCATATCCTCGTACTGAAGTTCGGAAATGGGCAAGATACGAGTGTCAGACATGGGTACTCCAAGAAAAATGAAAAGTCGGAGCAACATAGCCATTCGGTAATGTAAAGTCTACCTACTTTAATTGAAGCAATTAAATAGTTTGGATCCTTTCTTCAGGTTAAGCTGTCGGTAATGATATTCATATCTGTAGGTTTCATGTCAATATTGGGGCATATACAAAAATCATATTCAGTGGTAAACGTATCATGGAGGTCCCTACACTAGGAGTCAGATTGCATTTTACTTAACTCAAAAAATGGGCAAATTAGTCCCTGTACGTTTATCCAAGAGTAAATTGGTTTTTTTTTTTGTTAAAATTTCATTCATTTTTACTGTTAAAAATTGGTGTGGCTAATGAAATAATTAGATAGTTACATCTGGCGTGTCACATGTACCTTATACTAATATACAAGGACCAGTTTTTAATAATAAAAATGGATGGAATTTTTATTAGAAGAACCAGTTTATTTTTTGATCTAACATACATGGACTAATTTGCTTATTTTTTTAGTAATGTGGGCAAAATGCAATCTGACCCTTAATACAAGGGCCTCCATGGTATTTTTACCATATTACGGTATAAGTATTTGTTAACCATACTCCGTGCGTGTACTAGTTTTATGTTTCTGACTCAATCATTCATGTTCTTGTTTATTACAGCCGGGTTCGGATGGCAGAAATTGCATTGCTGATGCACATTACTTGCTGGCAATTTTTCCAGGTGAGAACCATACTTAGGACTCTTGTTTCCTTCTTTTCACTTCTCATAATGTTATTTTCATTTGTATGTCCTCAGAAAGTTGATCTTGGTGATATTGCAAACCGGTCAGTAACACTTGTTGACTGGTCTGCAAGAAAGCGGCGTTGAGAATGATCTGGCTCGGGATGTTACCATTGAGCTTCTAAAGGATATCATGGTACATGTGCTAATAACTTATCTTTGAAGCAATCCCATTGTGATAATGACTTGCCACTCTTGATGTTAATGAGTGCGAGGTAGTAAGGTCATTAAGAAATGTACCTTTGGTCTTTTGCACAAACACGGGAAAATGGCAACACTTGACAACTTACTACCTTAACGATATGCTTTAGAATTTGCGGTTCCTTTGTACGATAGATGAATTCTGGCATGGTTTGTCATCTTGAAATACCATAATAATACGATGATCCATGCAATAAGTGATGAAAACTTGTACATTTCAAACACTTTCTCTTGCACATTTACGAGTCAGTAAAATTACTAGATACTAGATTCTTGACCCTTTCTTTTGTGTTCTTTTTTTCATCGAGCGAAGAGCGGGTGCAACCTTTTGCCTAAAGAACGGTATCAAACAACCCTTTTACCTATTTTTGCAAGGAAATTCTACCCAGAAACCCTACATAAATTGATGATGCTCCTTATCTCTGACTGCGAATTCTTTGGACGGATTAGAGCAAAACTGCAGGTTATCAAGTTGTTGGTGGTGTGTCCTAGACGGGTAATTTCTTGTCCAACCACCCCTCACATCTTTTCCGTTGATACATATTCTATATCCATATAGATACACATACATGTATGTGCGTATATGTACGTGTATGTGCGTATATGTACGTGTACGTACATGTGTTTGAAGGAAGTTTTGGAGATTCATAAACAAGAGTGAACTGATGCACTAGATAAGAAAAATTAGATGTTTTATTATTCAGAATTGATTCAGGTGTAAATTTTAGATATTCGTTATTTGATTCTTTGATTGAGCAGAGATTATTTTTACTAGATTATTATATAACGTTAAGTGAAAGAAGAAAAATTAAAAATTTTATACTATTTTTTTTAGTGAGTTGGTATCACAACTCAATCATGTCTTAACCCAAATGTGAAATTATTGAAAAAAAGTACAAAATAATTTAAAGGTATTTTTGTTCTTTTTATTTTATATAAAATCTCTCTCTCCCTCTATATATATATATATATATAAATATTTTGCTCAAAATATATATATATATATATATATATATATATATAAATATTATTTTTTTGTGGTTGATCTTTAATTGGTCAAAGGTTGAAACCATATTATTGTGGTTTTAAATAATTATTTTAAAAGATTTTATATAAACTATTTGAAACTTATTGTAATAATACTTCTTCTTGTTCTTTTAGAAAGAGTTTTTTAGGCACTTTAGAAAGGTATAAATACACTTGTAATAATCTTTTGTGCTCTTTTGCCAAATAATCAAATACTCTCTCAATTTTAATTATTTAATTAAAAAAACTATTTTAAAAAAATGAATTTCTATTTCAATTTCAATTCAAGCTCTAAAATAATGTAGACACCTATAAATAAATACTATACTTATACCAAAGAATTATGATTCAATACAAAACCAATTCAATCAATAAATTCTGAAAAAAAAAAAACATAATCAAACAAGAACACCTATATTACTCGATTCAATTAATAAATTTCAAAGAAAAACATAATCAAACAAGAATACTTATATTACTCGGATTTGGGTGTGAAAGTTGGATATGGTTATATATCGGACACAAGTATGATAAACTTTTTCTAATTTTGTCCATGTATCATGTCCTTAAAAACAATGAAGAATCAAAGTAACATCACTCAACAGTGCAAACTTGTAAATGACAAATAAAATAACTATTAACACTAGTGAACTCTCAACATGTATCTTGCATGGATTTAAAAGTTAAGCCTTTATATTCCTAGCACCAGTCATGTTTTGCAACTTTTACAGAAGAAAAGAAAAAAAGAGTTTCCCCCTATGTTCTTTCTCATATACGATCAATGGCACAATATGGGGGAGAAAATGGACAAGAAATTACCTGTCCTGAAGGACGCAACCCTAATAAACTTGTTGGCCTCCGGCCTTGTTCGATTGTCATCCTCGTTGTTCTCTTCCTGTTACCCTTGCACTCAAGAATTGTGTGATTGCAAAACAAGGCCATTTACAAATGTATAAACCTCTACCTAAAAACGAGATGGAACGAAGAAAATATGATGGATCCGACCAAAGTATTCAGTCAAAAATTGAGGAGTGTCACCAATTTATCTAAGGTTTCTGGATAGAATTTCCTTGCAAATAGGTAACATGGTCGTCTGGTACCGTTCCATATACAAGGTTGTAGCAGCTCTTCGCCCTACAAAAAGGACGGACAAACGTAAAACCATTATTCGGAATCTAGTAACTATACAAACTCCTAAAAGCATGGGAAAATGTATGCGGAATGTATACCCCAGCGTTACTTGTTATATGGGTCGTCATGTCAATCGACTACAAAAAGAGTAAAATAAAAACCGTCAGAATCTTAGTTCATCATGCTGGATATTTCATCATCATACAGAGGAACCACACGTTTATAGTGTATTTGTTAAACAACAAGGTCTTATTTTAAGTTATCGAGTGTACCGTAAAATTCCTTAGAAGATCGTATGTAACATCCTGTGCCCTGTATGATTTAGGGTGCCATTTTCTCTCAGACCAGTCAACGCGTGTTACTGACCAGTTTGCGATGCCACCGGGGTCAACCAACTGATAAAAGGAACAAGCGTTAGAAGAAGCTAAAGTGAAATGTGTGAAACATGATGCAGAGTATGATTCTTACATTGAAAAAGGTTGGGAGGTAATGCTCGTCGGCAATGCAGTTTTTGCCATCCGCAAATGGCTGTAATAATCAAGAACGTGAAGACTGAATGTCAGCAACATAAACTTAGGCACAAATTCTATCATTTTGTGCCCTTGTTAAAGCTAGAAATACTGTCTTAGTGCTAATGCTAATAGTTAAGCTAGAAAATGACGGAGATAAACATCAATAAGGATAGTTGAGACCAGTCTGACAGGCAATAGTAGGATATTGAATGCTTTCGATAAACAGCAGTTGTTAAGAGCTACTTTTGGCATCATGTACCAAAAAAAGTTACACTTAGGCAACCTAAAATTAATTTTTCTTATGTTTCAACATTATAGTCGAAATGGTGAATACAAAGAATAACCATTAAAATTGGAACAAATAAAAGTGAACCAACTCTCTCATCAATGAATGCAAGGCTGCTGTAAATTCGAAACGAGAACAGAATACAGTAAATAAAATTTACCCTGCAGTAATCCCGAAACCTTGAATAGTAAAGACTGTCAGCCATGACTAGCAGAGCATGCTGCCGCCTCATTGTGAACCACTGCATAAAATTCAATGATTTAAACTTGCTACAACAAGACACTGTATTAGTTCATAAGAAACTTTATAATATCAATTAACACATACCTGTGCACCCTTTCTGAAGTCTTTCTCTTCTATTTCAGGTAACATGCGTGTTGAATACCTGCCATTTCCATGAGGTCCAGGGTCCACAAAGCTGGCAATCAAAGTGGGTGGAATAAATTTCAAACAAGGGAAATGGTGCAACAAAGTCCGTTATATGTGCGTGTATGTGTAATACTCTCAGATTCTACTTACCAGTCAATGAAACTCATATTAGCATGCATTAGATAATTGTAGACGTAATCAAAATTATGTAATGGAATACAACTGCAATGTCACCATCAATACTTCAGATTTGGTATTAGTACAAGTAAATATATATATATATATATATATACTTTAGGAGGGGCGGGGGTGTTAATGACACGAACTATATTTTACCTGTCAGAGAGTAAAACAAAATGTTGGTTATCAGGATCTTTTAGAGCATATGCCAATAATCGTCTCTCAGCGTCAACCATAGAAAATGCTCCCCATGTAACCTGCAAATTCAGTGTCAATAAATAATCAATAAATAAACTAACCGTACAATAATTGTTAAAGTAGTCATATATCAGATAGCAAAGCTCAACCACAAAATTTGATCTAGGAAACATACCGGAGAACTGTGAATTTCCCGGTTAAGGAAGTAAGGGCTCACATGCACTGGTTTTTCTTTTGATGCATGGATATAAACAGAAAATCTTCCCTCATTTCCCTGCCAAGAAAATTGAGCAAACCTTTTTATCAGGATACATGGTATATAACATCTCAAAAGTAACCAAAACCAAAAATGCAGAAAAAGATATACAAAGTTATTATAATTCCTTTCTGCAAGAATTCAACAGAAACAATACAGACTGAGCAGACAGTAGCTATAACCAAAAGGCATTGATACAGACATCCTGAATCATACAAAGCAGGGGAATCTGGCTTGTCCTCCACCTTAGCAATTATATCAATTCCCAATAAGCCAGATTGATTTCACTAGTACCTTCACCATACACATTAACCCATATTTGCATTGGCAATCAACAAAGGAAATGTTCTTTACTAAAATGAAATACATATGGCTCTCGTTCATATTAGGCAATTCCTGGACACAAAAACTAGTAAAATGACCAACCTGAATTACTTTATTACAATCAATCTGAAGAGATATAAGTACTGATTGATTCACAAATAAGCTTCATAAAGCCAGCAGCTTTTCAATAATACTATAAAACGGTCCAAGTTGCCTACACTGTTACTATAAGTTTCTAATTAGTTCAGACAAGCTATAGGGATAAAACTAGTAATCTCAACCTTCCTTTAACGGTAAGATTTGTATATGATCTATCCAAACCTGTTATATAGGAACAATCCCTGAATGAATTTCTTCCCAATATAGCAGTTCATTGAAGCTAAGTTCAAGGATAATAACCATGAGATTTAATGGAATAAAAAATAAAGTCCATGAAGAATATGAAGACATTAGATCACGGAAGGGAAAAATGAACTAGCAACAACAACAAAAAAAAACTTACACGGAAGAACATATCCCAAAGCTTCTCAAATGGCAATGAACCTGGAGTTAAGAACATGAATGCAATTTTAGGATTTTTTAATTCGACAGGAGGTGTATCCAAAATATCCCTAACCACAACCCGTGAAATAATCTCCTCATCAGTTAATTCCCTTTTAGGAGGAGGAAGCCAATCAGTAAAGACCTTGCAACCTCTAGAAGAAAATACATAACATGCAACATCGCTGTTCGGTGGATAGATGTAAGCACAAACTAGAAAAAGGCTGACAAAAGAAACCATTAAAATAATCCATATTGGCCTCTTCGAAGGAGAGCGATGGCGAGATCCAGGCAAGATCTTAGTATCACCCATGCTACCTAATCGCCACTCCTTCGCTACCTTCATCTAGTATAAGCAAAAGAGCTCTATATTCATGTGTTTCTCCTTTGTTTCAGTTTCCTCCTCAACGTAATCAATCAGTATCCAACAACCAACCCCAGATTCTTCAATGGATCAATGTAATGTGATCTGTAAAAAGAAACAATAGGTGAAAAAGAGTTACAATACTTAGTTTGTAACACAAGTATCCATCATATCTGAAAAACAGAACTTAATTAAAAGGGTATACTTAAATACCAAGATAAACCTGATCAATCCCTTAACCTTAAAGCTACATATAGGTAAAAAAAAAGAAAAAAAAAAAAAAGAAGAAGAGTAAATTCAACCAAACGCTCTATACTTCAAAATAAAGACAACCAGTATACAAAATTTACCTTCTTTTTTTCTGTTTTCTCTGTGCAATTCAAAAGGCTCAAAAGCAAACACTATTTTTCAACATGTGCGAAAGAAAGAAACGTAAAGATTTATTTCCCTAACTATTAAAACCAAACACGGCAGCAGCATCTTTCAATCACTTCCATTAAAAAGTTTGACAACAAAAAAAAGTCAACTCAAATCAAAGACCTCGTTGATCTAACCTATCTAGACTATAAGACTCGTTCAAATCCAACCAAAAAACACTTGATCATTCAATTCCTCTCCATAGTTCATAACAATCATAAAAAAACATAACCAATTAATCAATTCAACAATGAGTGAATCAAACAATGGTCATTTCTTTTTAAAAAAAATGATAGAAGCAGCAAAGTTACCTCAGCAATGAAGCTCATCGAAGAAAACGGAAGCGATCTTCAAATCTCTGGATTTGAAAGATCCAACAAAAAAAAAAGACAAAAACAAAAATGGCAATGAAGATCTAATGGAAGCCAAAAGCATGAAACGATGAACAAATATAAATAAATAAATTTGTATATTAAAAAGAACAATTATTTACTTCAATAATTTAAACAAATTTTCGACGTGTTTATAACTGAATTCTTTGTTTTTTGATTTGGTTTTGTTTGTGAAAGAATGGAGAAGGAGAGGGACAGAGCTGGCGGGTTGGTAATATAGTATTTTAGCTAATTTCCAAACAGCCGGCGATTTAGTTTAATAATTGGTTAAAATATTTCATAAGTCCCTGTACTCTTCATAAATTTGGAATTGAGTCTTTATACTTTTATTTTCAAGAAGGCATAATGTCTAATTTATCTCTTAATGTTTACATCTTTTGTCAATTTGACCATTTTCTTTTTAGCTAAATTTGGCCCTTAACTTTTTAAAAAGAGTCGATTTTGACTATCAACCTTTTGAAAAAAAGTCGAAATGATATTCTTTAACGAGAATATTAACTAAAATGTTAAAATTTTAAACACAACAACTTGCATGACAGTCCACAGTACTTCGTGCTAATTTTTTTGAATTTTTATAAACTTTTTATATATTTTTTATTTTTATTTTTATTTTTTTATCTTTATAATATATTTTTTTTTGATGTGACATATAAGACAAATGATATTATGTTAGCATGATGTACATATGAATTGTCATACGAGTTGTCAAGCCAACAACGTTAAAAATTAATGTTTTAATCATCATTTCCGTTAAAAAAAATCCAAATTGACTCTTTTTTGAAAGGTTAAGGATCAAATTTAGCTAAAAAAAAAGAATAAAAGTCAAAACAACAAAAAATATAAACGTTGAAGGTTAAATTTATCATTGTGCCTTTCAAGAATTTAGTTTATTTTTCATATTTCAAAATTCAGGTACAACAATTAACATTGTTAATTTTTTTTTTTGTTAAATTTGTTAGTGTGGCATTTTGAAATATGTCATAAGTCTCCGTACTTTTTAAAAATTTAGAATTGAGTCCATATACTTTTTATTTTCAGAAATTTAGAGGTATAGAGACTAAATTCTAAACTTTTAAAAAGTATAGGAATTTTTGGCAAATTTTAACCAAAACAAAAATAGTCAGCATGCTTCTATTCTAGAATCAAGTTGTTTAAAATATCTAATCGCGTTGTAAGCGCGTGTAACTCACTTTGCCTTTCTCAATTAACTGTCTTCGTTTTGGGGGTTAATTAATGTTTTCCGACACGTTTTTTTTTATTTAATTATTCATCCGTTGGTATAAAGGAAATAAATTTATAAAAAAAATTGTTCTCCTATGAGAGTTTTAGTATATGATTTTTTTAACTGACTAATTTAAAATATATTATAAAATATATATTTAAAATAATTAAAAATATTAAATATTAAATCAATCAGGTTCATATATAAAATTAATAACTGATAATCGATGAATATAACTAGATAAATAAACTTAACAATTAACTTAACTACCAAACAGGGGCGAAGCCAGGACAACTTTTTAGGGGAGCCCGGATGAAATTTTAATTTTTTAAAGTTTATATCTTTCTAATTTGTAAAAGATTAAATCGAATTTTTATAATTTTAGGGGGGGAAAGTGTAATTTTACCTTTACAAATTTAAGAATTTTAAAAAATTTTAAGAGCCTAAATAGAAATTTTACCTTTTAGGGGGGGCCGGGGCCCATGCCAGCCCCCTGGCTTCGCCAATGCTACCAAAGCCATCTAAACCGAAATTGACATAACGAAATTGGTCTGTTAAGTCGGATATTTTATGTTATAGATCTGATACCATTCAAATTTGAGTATTTTAATTATTATTTATAACAAATTCAAATTAGATATAAATATTAACTCTCGGATATTTATTATATAAATTCACTTTACATTTATGAATTTAAATAAAATATTTGAATACATTATTTTCTTTATTTTTTAAAAAAATTTTATTTTAAAATATTTTTTGACTTATTAGAATTTAGACGAGTTTCGGTCGTTACAATATTAAAATTAAATAATATTTTAAAAAGTTAAATTAAATAATTTATTTTTTAAAATTAGAAATAGTAATAATGCTAATATTGCTATAATTATGAAAATTAAATATGGTGATATTATACTTGCAAGTATGTTTAACCTTTAAGCTTAAGATTGGTACTTCAAGTCCTCTCCCCCCCATGCTCTATAATTAATATTACACACAATACTAATACTTATCGTTGTTGTGAATTGTACATGACTTTTCGTAGAATCTAGGGATAAAACCTCGACACGGTAATAATTTCTTTTGTAGTTGGAGGACAAGTTGACTACTTAATAAATGATACTTCAAAAACTGCTCCTGGAAGAGCTGACTTCCTCAAAAAGTACGAATTCAACATATGCATTAATATTTGGGATAACTGTCAAAACTATATGTGAATTTTGATCAAAAGTGAAATGTTATGCATATGAAAATTTTATATACGAAAACTTGATTTGATTCAAAATAAAAGTTTTATGTATGCATATGAACCGCAATTCAAGTTTCATGTATATAATTATGCCAAATCAAAATTCATGTATCAAATTACACATTTAACCAAAATTCATATATAAATTTGATATTTATCTTTTAACATTTCCTAAATATAACTTTAGAAAGTAGGTTAGATACGGGGATTAAATTAACCGCTAAAAAGAATTTTTTCTTTGAGTGGATCAAGTAAATTAAAATTAAGTAATGGGATAATATTTTAAAGGGTTAATATGTAATTTACCCCATGAACTTATCTAAAATTACTTAGTTGTACTTGAATTTTTTTTTGTATCTAGTTAGTACTTGAACATGTACTCCTTCACACACGTTGTCCCAATTTGTTAACAGCTTTAATTTTTTAAGGGTTAACATGTAGTTTGCATCTAAACTTACCCAAAAGTACTTAATTGGTACCTGAATTGTCCAAACAAATACTTAGTTGGCACCTGAATTTATCTAAAAAAATTGTACTTTTTAAAATTAATTTATATATTTAAAATATATTTAAATTTTTTTTTAATTTATGTCTGCCAAATGTCCTATTGAGAGTTTTCCATGTGCCACTATAAGATTTTTTATCAATGCCACGTTGGTGTAAATTAATAGTGTTAGTGCAAAGATACCTACTTAGGTAATGTAATACAAGTTCAAATACCAACTAAATACTTTTACACAAATTCAAAGGAGTAAACTATATATTAACCATATTTTAGACTTTGGTTTCTCTACCAAGATGCGAAAACTACACCAACATCACAATCATCATGCCCACTAATTACTTTAAAAAATAATTATAAAATTATAAAAAGACTTAATATATAGTTTGGTATATGAGTTTAACACTTTTTTCTAATGCAATACTCATGTTATTTTTGGTTGATTAAAATGTCATATCAAAGAACAAATAGCAATTCTGTTAAAAATTTTGTTTATTTTTACTGTTAGAAAATGTTTCCTATACATCAGCATTATGTACACGTGGCACATCACGTGTAACTATCTGGTTATTCCGTCTGTCACAATACTTATTAACAATAGAAAAAAATGATATTTCTATAAAAAAAATGACCAATTTGCCTAATTTTTTTAGTAAAGAGAGCAAAATGCAATTTGTCTCTTAGTATAGAGGTCTCAATTGTAATTTTACCTAATAAAACTATCGAGATTTATTAAATGAGGTAATAAAAAATTTGATGTTAATTTAACTAAGGTTTTAAATCTGAGCCTCGTGAATAAAGAATATAATATTAAAAAAATTTTACTCTTGCTCAAAAGGTCGGTCCGACTCGAATTTTAATTTAACCAGGATTCAATGTAGCTAGAATTTTAGACAAAAAAATAAAATAAAATTACTTTTAATAATATTAAAAAATAGTGAGATAAACGTACGCACGCGAGGCCAAAGCGGGTGAAACAACATGTTCGTTGCTCTTAGAATCGAAGTATATACGACGATTACGAGGCTTTGAAGTTTGAACGTGTCATTGGTCGTTGCCTTGAAGGAATGAAACGACAAATATACCCTTCATCTTTACTTGTTTTGTGCGTCTTATCCGGATAAGGTTTGGTAGGCATTTTAGGTAACTTATTTTTTTAAATATATATAAATCTATTCGGTAATCATATCGAGTTCTATTGAACTCTGAGTTGAGCCAAGTCGGGATCCTTAAGTTGGGAGCAAAACTCTTCCAATATTGTTTTCTTTCTCCATCAAATTCAAACATAAAATTTTTATGTAAAAAGATATTAAACTCTCTACTATTCAATTCGAAACATAAATTTAATAACGTAAATTATCATAATTGCATGCTTGTTAGAAATGTATTCAATAAATAATTAAATACACAATAAAATATAATATGATATAGAAAACAAAAAGTATAATATGATAATAAATTTAGTTTTTAACATTTATCTCTTTTGCCATTTCGATTTTAATTTTTTTTTATTATTTTAACTTTCAACATGTAAAATTTAGTCAAATTATTTTTTTATGAAAGTTTTGACCGGAAGGTTAAGTTTTAATAACAATGACGTGGTAGCCCGCATAGTAATCAACGTGTATTTTATAAAAATTAAAAAAAGCACATAAAAATTATTAAAAATTCAATTAATATTCACATTAATCTATCGTTAAAATTATAATAGTTTAATCAAATTTTTTATAAAAGCAAATAATTTGACTAAATTTTAAAAATTAAAAGTTAAAGGTGATAAAAAATTAAGGCTAAAATAAAAAATAAAAAACAAATGTTAAAATTAAAATAATTTTACTATGCGAATTATTGATATGTTAAAATTTGGGTAAATTATAAAAAGAGTCACTTTTGTTTACCTCAAATTACATTTTAGTCACTTATGTTTGAAATGTTACGTTTTAATTACTGACGTTATCGTTTTATTACGAAGTGATCACTCTACCGTTATGCTCCGTTAGCTCCCTAACGATAGTCCTACGTGGCAATTCAAATAGGTTTTAAATGCCAACTTGGATGTCCTACATGACAATCCAAATTAAATTTATTTAATTAAAAACCTATTTTCATCCCAGCAACTGGACATCTAAATTGACATTTAAAACCCATTTGGACTGCCAAGTAGGACTACCGTTAGGGAGATAATAGAGTTTAACGGTAAAATAACCATTTCGTAGCAAAACGATAACATAAGTGACTAAAACGTAACATTTCAAACATAAGTGACTAAAATGTAATCTGAGACAAATAAAAGTAACTATTTTTATAATTTACCCGTTCAAATTATATAAACGTATAACACATTTAATACGGTTTAAAAAATTAAATTACAGAAAACATTGTTCTTTTATATGACAAATTTTTTATTAATATAAAAATAGTATAAATTAATAGATGAAAATTGACTTGGGAGTCTCCAGAAAAGTTGGAATATTAAGGGGCGAATTGACCTAAAAATCCTTAAATTAATTATTTTTTTATAATTATTACATAAATGAACCAATCAAATTAACTCATTTGTGGAAATTATTATTACATGATAGCATTAAAGTCAATGTCAAACAAAAGCCTAGTTAATGAATGTCGTGTTTGACGGAGTAAAGACCAAGAAATGACCATTCTTATGTTCACGCTTTTCTGACGACTTTTAGTGTTTGGATTTGAATATTGGTCACTTCCATTCGAAATTTAAAGTTGGATAAACTTTATTAAATATCTAGTTTTAAATTTAGTAGGATAAATTTAGAAAACTCTTTTTAATAGGGGTCGGGATTAAATTATAAATTTTTAAGAAGTCAAAACTAGGTTTACTCATGAGTTAAGTTACTCGTCCAGGCTTGAAGGCCCGTTCGAAAAATGAGAGGGTTTGGACAAAATACAAGGCCCGAAAAATGAGCTTGAGTAAATTTTAAATCCTGTTTTATATATGGGTCGGGTCTTGGGCAAGATTTTTGCCTTACCCGACCCGAATATATTATGTTATAAAAAAATATTATATTAATTATATATGTTAAATAATAATTATATATATTTATATTTATGTTAAATAATTAATCTAATGACAATTAAACTCATTACCTAAAATCAGAAAACCAAAACTTACCCAACTAAATAACCCAACCTAAAATATAAAACTTTAAAAATAATATTTAATACAATGAAATATTTATTATATTTATTTGTCTTTTTTAATATAATAAAATATTTATTATATTTATGGAAGTGTTTTTTAATATAAATACTTTTAATGTGTTAAAAGTTTTTTATTTTAGCGTTTTTAGTGCATTTAGTGTATTATATTTTTTTAAAAATTACTTTTAAATAAAAATTAATCTTAAAAAAATCAAATATGGGCAGTTTGGGTCGGACCCAAGTTTACCTTTTTTAAATAGGGTCAGCTAGGATAAAAAGTAAGCCCAATTTTTGGGTTGGATTAGGCTCAATCTTGGAAATACCTTGCATAGGTCTAACCTCGAACCCGATTTGACTCGATCCATGAGTACATCTAGTCAAAATATTATTTTATCATTTATTAATTTCTGATTTCATAAATTCCGAAAGAATTCAACAATTTTTTTTTTCATTTCTGGGGGCTCAAGGTGCAATTTTATCATATGTTAACTTAAATTTTCGTTATTCATAAAGGTACAAAATTGCATGATTTTTATCTTTTTTGGAGGGGGGACAAGGCCACTCAACTTATTTTTTAGAACGAAAGGAATAGGTAAAATAAAAGTTTCTATTTCAACGAATCGCACGTAGAGATATTGATAAAACACATAGAGTTAATGGTATTTTATAACTAATCGATTGAGCAGCAGCTCGCAGGCCACCTAAAAAGGAATATTTATTATTTGATGCTTGCCACCCTTATATATATTTATCATTTGATGCTTGCCACCCTTACATTCACCCCTGAATCTCAGTTAATCTCAAGATATATCAAGCTACTGGAGCTCAAGCTTGATTAATCTCGTTTATCAATTTTTGTACTAAAGCTCAAACTCAAATTTGATTAAGCTTATATGTATTCATGCTTAAACACGACTTAATAATTAAGCTTAAGGTTAATAATATATGTTAATGACAATAAAATAATTTAATAATATAAAAATATTTAAAACAAATATTAAAAATAAAAAGCTTGATGAGATTTACGGGTATTCGAGTGAAATATTACTAAATTCAAATTTGACTTTATCAATAACTCGAACTATCTAGTTTGATAATTATCGAATGAAGTTCGAATTTGTTTCAAGTAGAACTCGAGTAACTTGTAAGCATTAATGTTTCATTTGTAGCCCTAATTAATCCCTAAAAGAAGGTAAAAATCCGTAAAGTGTAAGTTAAATTTTTGAAAATTTTGAAACCTCAAGTTTGAGCCTTACTCTATGTAAACTATGTAAACTATGGAAGCATTTTCAATCTAGACTTACTCTCATTTTAAGCTCAAAATAATAATAATAATAATAATAATAATAATAAAATTTTGTTATTATTATTATTATTATTATTATTATTATTATTATTTACCTTTTAACTTGAATAGAGCAATTTGATTGCTTATCTTTGATCTTTCTAGTTGGAATTGCCAAAATATTTCATGTTTGGTCACACTTGTAATCATAGTCCAATCTCATAACCTACTAGAAAGTTCATATAATTAGTGTAAACTACGTTAGTATTCATTCAACTATATTTTTTTTTCTTTTTTTGATTATCCAACGATTTAAAATTACAAAATAATTATTCAATTATTTAATTTTGTCTTTTTGATCACTAGCTGACTAAAGTAAAAATGAAAACACCAAAAATTTTAAAATAATTGAATGACTAAAAGACAAAATTGAATAGTTGAATGACCATTTTATAACTTTTCATAGTAAAGTGATAAAAAAATATAAAGAAAACATAGTTGAGTGATTACTAATGTAGCTTTCGTATATAATTATTGTTGCATACGTGAAATAGCTAAAATGCCAACAAAAATAGCAGTCTTTGTATCTCAGCCGGTGAACCTTACCAACATAATCAATTGCAGCACCGATGGTTTCTATGTTACTCAGATTCTAGTGCTAGTTGATAGTGATAAATACAGGTGTTTGTCCAACATGTGTACCTATGATCTTTTTAAGTTTTTCCATGTTTTCATAAGGTCATATCCTCGTAATTATATGTCAGATATATACAAATACGAATGCTTGTATGACATAAACCTAGATCTCAATAAATGTCAAATACAAATGAATGTCTCATAGGGGGTCATATCTCTAAACCCGTATCCTATTAAATGTCGAATACAAGTATCTAAATACGGGCATTTGTCAGGCATTAGTATTTTCAAGCTTTTCAAGTTTTTCTTTGTATTAGGGGATCATATCCAATGTTTTTTGAATCAGACCAATGGTTTAACCAATCAAGTCACTAGTCCAGACAATTTGATTAAATAAATTATTAAAAATTCATAAAAAATAAAAATATATTCAAATTTTAGCATGGTTCAATCAGTCTAAAAGTTTTTCTCTGAACCGATATCCCGATCGGTTCCTAATTCAACCGGTCCAAAAAGCTAGAAAGGTCCAATTTAGATAACCATGATCATATCTCCATACCCATATTCTAATAAATGTCAGATACATGTATCCAATAAAGGTGTTTGTCCAACATGAATATGTTATGTTCAATCCTTTCAAGTTTTTTTAAGTTTTTTTCTATGTATTTAGGAGGTCATATCCCCTCTTATATCCTAATACGGGTGTCGAATACGGTTACTTCCATAATGAAGAAGTCTAACAAAAGTTTCAAATGACCCCTCTAATACAGGCTATTTATTCCCTTCGTTAATTTATCTCAAAGCAAAATTTTTAAAAAATACAACACATCAAGTACAAAGGTTCAAACCAAAAAATGCTGCCTAAATATTGTATAAATCATATCTTTAAATGTATGTTCTTATTTTTTACCACAATGTTAATGCAAATACTAATAGCTCAACCTCAACACTAACATTGTCACTAATAATGAGAAAAATGTCAATAATGAGTACCCGGTAACTGAGAGATTTGTTTCAATTGAAAGAGATGCCTTCATCTTCGTCGTCGAGCTCCAGGTCGCCAGAATCATAACCGCCCATCATGGAGAGGAAAAGCAGAACCGCGAGTAGCTGTGCAGCTAGAAAATATTTCGCCCTCCTCTTAAAAGTTTTCTCCTCCTCTGTTTTCTCCCTTTTTGGCTTGCTCTTCGGCTTTGAACCTAGTTGGGGACAAAAGCGAATCATGATTATTTCAATACTAAGGTTTACCAAGATAAATAGGGTTTCTGCTAATGAGCGCCCTAGACCACTCTTTAAGGTTAGTTGACAACCATTTTCTACAAACGAAGAACTGGATCATTCCTTATATCACCAGCAGAACATTCAAAACATCAATAGCAGTTAATTAATCATGATTCTTTTCATTTTGAATGGTTATAAAGGGATAAGTTTTGTAACTGTAAATTGTAGACTAGAATATTGAGGTAAAAGTACCATGAAGGCCCTTGTACTAGGAGTCGGATTGCATTTTGCCCCTTCTACTCAAAAAATGGGCAATATAGTCTTTGTATGTTAGTTCAAAAAGCAAACTGGTCCTTCTATTTATTTCTACTGTTAAAAACTGGTCTATGTATGTCAGCATGACATATATGTGGCAAACAACGTGTCATTCTTTGGTTATTCCATTAACCACAAATGAATGAAATTTTTAATAAAAATGACCAATTTGTTTTTTGACCTAATGTGCAAGGACTAATTTAACCATTTTTTAAGTAGTGGAATCAAAATGCAATCTAACTCCTAGTATAGGAGCTTCCGGGGTACTCTTACCGAAAAATGATTAACGTATGAAGTTGATGAAGGCCAAGACCAGAAAGCAACAAAGCAAAGTAATATTAACAAATTAACAAAAGGAAAAACGAAAGAAAGAAAAAGATACTTTTGGGTGCAGTAACTTACTCCAATTTGAGGGACCTTTTCTCGGAGTTGACGATGAAGGGACTGAGCGAAATTGTGGACCAGAAGATGATGAACCAGATTCTATCAACTCCGTTTTAAGTTTTTCGGCATATCTGACAATATTTTCATGCTCCAAGAGTTTGCTTCGGAGCACTGACGTGTCCTGGTGGTGAAGAATTGCAAAGGAACATGTTTTAAAGATGTTAAGGGGAAAAGTTCTGTACCATAGAAACTGTGTTACTCATTCATACTTGGGATCTTCAATATCCTAATTTGAAATCTCCCATGATTTGAACTTATGTTTCTTTTCCTTTCAAGAGGAAATATCTTTAGCAGATACTAACTCAAAATCATGATTAAAATAAAAAAATAATTCCAAAAGTCAATCATCACTATCCCATTATAACAAGGACCTACAGAATGATCTAATTTAATATGCCATTATAACAAAAGCAGTCCTAAACTCATAATTTCTGTCTTCAGGTCAAAGCAGCGACAGTCATTACAATATTAATATACACCATCAGGCATCAAGTACCATATAACTGTTGTTATAAGAACCTATCAAATTGTTCATAATTTCGACAAAATATATTAAATGACGCTTATATTCGACATAAATTATACATATTAAGAATATCTGTCATGCAAATGAAGGAATTTGTAGTACAAACACATCAGTTATTAGCAAAAGCTATAAAGATTATTGCAGGAAATATATTCAGCATGAATGCTTCCATTACTACAACAGTATACAGCTACGTGAATTTGCATAGTGTTGCTCCCATCAACAGCCAGGTTTAGCCAGTATTCATCTTCCTTGTGACTCAAGTTTTTTTCAGATAATTGAATGTTTAGCAGATGCAAAAACTACTCCGAAGGAGTTCACAAAAGACATCTAAATCCAAGTTTAAGAATTTATAATGATTTAAATCAACCATGTAATTACCAAAATCATCTTTCAGAGATAAAAAAAATGAGTGAAATAGTATAGCCTCTGAGGTAACTCACAGGTAGTGCATGAAGGGTGACAAGAACATGTCCGAGAAAAGTTGCATCCAAGCTTGATGGCCTGCAAACATGTAATAACCCAGCTGTCTATATTATTAGGTTTGAGTAAAATACTATTTGAGAAACTAAAATTTCTACAGCCAACAGATTTTAATATCTATGCCAGGATACCAAAAGGAATTACCTATCATCAAAGAGGAAGTTCTGTTCTCCTAACTTAGTAGATAGAGCACCATAAGCAAGTTTTGCTCTCCTGTAAATCTGCCCACAGATAGAATATAAAGAAGTGCAATTCTGAAAATCTAGTACCAACCGTCAACACACACGATCATTAGTATATTAAAGCACATGGTACATTTTCTTGGTAGCGTGAATGCAAACATTGCATGATTTAACGTGTACATGCAGGTAGAGTAACACAAGAGAGAAAGAGAGGGAAGAGAAAAAATATGGAAAAATTTAAGGGAAAAGTGGGACCTCATCTTCTCTGTGTTCGGCATTGTCTTTAGTAATTCCAAGACGTTGTTTAACACTATACACTTGCTTTAGGAAAAGAACTTTTCCTATTGGCCATGAAAGATCAGAATAATAAATCTTGTAGGCTGATTTTCCATCCGTACCCACCCATAGTTCGTACGTCAATGCATCAGCTAACCAAGAGTTAATCATAGCTTGTATCGATACCCAATCCGGGGCAGATTGGAATTCAGAGTCCAGATCAACGATACCATCTTTCTTTAAACACTCAACAACCCCACTATTCTCGTTGTTGTAGGCAACGTAAGTACCAGATTCAACATAAGGAATTTGATCTGACAGAAATTTATTAAAAAAAAGCATTACCATGGATATGTCTATTTACCCAAGTACACGCTTGCATGTGACAAACACAATTTACATACAGATACTCATGATAGAGAAAAATGACAGTAAAATATTATAGCTATAAGCAGGCCATCAGATAGTGATCACTAGTGCTATCAGAAAAATAAGGGGCTTTAACCAATCTTTTAAACAGCGAAAACACCACCAACAAAACCTTTAACAATGATGTGAGGTTGACTGACATATTCCAATACTATGCCCCCATACTTAACATTACATAAAAGTAAGATCATTGTCTGGTTCATAAAAACACAAAAATAGAGGTGGACATTAATTTCAAGCTTTACATATGTCCCAAAAGAGCATGCTATAAGAACATGCCAAGAAGATTGTTTAAGAGATTTTTTTTTTCTAGAAAAAAAAAAGGCATCACCAGGATTCAAGTGCTCCCAATTGAAATTTTACCGTACTAGTGAAGCAATGCACCCAATTTAGCCTCCCAAAACCTCAATCTAGATTTACAAAAGCAACCCTCAAGCAACACCCTTGAAATTTTTAATGTTTTAAGTGGTTATTACTTATTACAGTTTATAGCAGTTAAGTTCTTAACTGATATTTGGCTCAATGGTAGCTCAAAACTCTAATTTTAAATAGCAGCCATAAAGTGATGTTAGAGCTCCTATTTTGCTTTTTAACTCTCTCTAAGGCCAATATTCACAGCAATTGGAGTGTGAATGGCTAGCAGTCCTACTGGTTAAAGTGACGCCCTTAAATTAATACATACACACATACATATATCCAATTTACAATTTGAAGAACTATTTCACTTTTATAAATAAAAGATTGTAGAGTGTCATAAACTACGTTGTATAACCAACAATGCCATGAGATTCAAACAACCCTATATATATACACACATATCCTACACATACATCTATATATATATTAAAGAAAACTAAAACTAAAGGTAGGCAAAGTTGATCCACCCCAGCATTTATTTTAGCTGAGCAATTAAAGAAGAGACATTATAACAAAAGAAACCCAATTGAATTACATACATACATATCCAACTTACAACTTGAATGACTATTTTGCTTTTATTAATTAAAAAAAATTATAGTGTGTCATAAACCAAATTGTATACAGCCAATAAAGCTAAGAGAACCAAACTACCCAATATATGCGTGCATGAAAATTAAAGATAGGCAATGTTAACGCAGCCCCAGCATTTATTTTAGCTCAACGTCCATCCAATTTATATTTAATTGACAATTAAAGAAAAGAGAGTTAAAATTAAAAGAAACCCAATTGAATCACATACATACATAAACCAAATTGCATAACCAACAAAGCTAAGAGCATCTGTGGGTGTGAAAACTAAAGATAGGCAATGTTGCTGCAGCCCCAGAATTTATTTTAGCTCAGCATCCATCCAATTTGAATTTAATTGACAATTAAAGAGAAAGTTAAAATTAAAAGAAACCCAATTGAAATTTAGGAAAAAGAAAGCAAAAACCTGAATCTGGGAAGATTGAATTGAAAGATAAACGAAAGGGAAAGTGGGCAAGCTTGAGATAAATGAAAAGCGGCAAACAAACAGGGCACGCAGTTGGGAGATCGAAGTAAGGCTTCCTTGCGACCAATGTGAACTCTTCGGCTTCCCTTTCACCCACCACTTGCTCCATTTTCTTTTTCTTTTTTACTTAGCAGCTATGGCTGTTTGTAATTTGCTCCGATGAGTAAAAATACCAGAGCAAGCTGAAAAGAGTTTTGAGAGTAGGGGTTTAACGAAGCGTTTTTAAGATGGTAGGGTTTTTCAACATATTTATTTGTTTATTTATTTTTGGGTTTAAGTTACCACTAGATTTGTTGATAAAGTCAAGTTATATATTTAAACTCAAAAATTCATATAAAATTTGAGAGAATTTAGTAAAAATGTTAATGTTATATTATATAATTTGAAAAGATTTGTTCATAAATTAGGTTATCGACCTCGAGCTCAGCCTAGTCATATTGCATGTGTATAATATATTATATTATATAATTTATAACATACAAAAATTAAATATATAATAATATATAATGCTATAACATAAATATTAAAAGAAATTAAAGATAGTTATATATAAATTTATTAAATATTTTAAAAAAATTAAAAAATAATATGGGTGAATCTAAAATGTTAGGTTAGTCATGTACAAATATGGATAATATTTGACAAAATTTTATGCTCATATTTCAAGTCAGATCAAACTTGAAGTAAGCATAAAATGTGTTAATATTATGCTTGTACCCAACTTGAACTTGACCTAGTTCGACTCATGAACACCTCTAATCACAACCCTCGAACAATACATATAAACCCTTCGCAGGGACCCCTTTGTGAGAACCCTTATACTCGCAACTTCTTGACAAGCAAACCCTCTAATTATTTATCACATCATATCTTAACTACCACATTTCATATAAGATTATTAGAAACATGTCATAACACCATTCCATTTAAGCCCATGGTGTTAGGTTACTGCCTCTTACCCACTAAGAACAACTCAATCCATAATATCTCGAAATAGGAGACAACGAAGTCCAAAGAAAACCCAAGCAACCAACATTCCTTCTTCTCCTAACTTACCCATGCCTCATTCGCTCCTTTTTTCCCAACCAATCCATCTTTTATCTCATTGCCATCCCTAAATTTAGTTCAAAATTTATAAATCAGTTAAAAAAAAATTGTAATCTAATCTTAAATCATTTATTAAATAAACTTTAAATAAATAAACGAAATCGTCAGTGAATTATATAATAACGATGACTTGATCAGGTTCTCGGATTCGATTAATTTAACAAATAAACCTCAAAATCTTATTCACAATCGATTATTTACATGTCTATTTACGATAATATTTTCAATTATTATAATATTCCAATAAGTTGATTGCTTAGTGATTATCATGCTCAACACGGATTTGCAAGATTTGCGAATAGCTAGAAATTATTATCGACTGATTTTAGTTTCAAGTTGCATTATATCAAGCTACTGCCATTATATTAACAACATAAATGTACTCACCGTGCACATAAAATTATAAATCCACCCAATCAGTTCATATAATTTTAACGTATATTAGATTTACCAAATAGTTATATTTTTAATTTATTTAAAATTCAATGTTCAACAAAATATCATTTAAAAAATTACAGAATAAAGCCCCTTTAATATAGGTCTTTAAAGCTTTAGCACAGTTAAACAAATCTATACAGTACTAGTACATAAAAACGAGATCTTTTACTCACCGAGATTAAAAAGCCATTAATTGATATTTTAAAAATGAATAGAACGAGTAATTAAACATGTATTGAATATGAAAAAGGAGATTTTTACTCAAGTCCATTATTTTTTTTCATTCAGTAATATACAATATATTGATCATCACCATTCAATTCTGTAAAAGCCATCCATCGAATATGAAAGTCAAAGTCAACTTGCGAATGATAATTAAACATATATAGGATAATAATGGCTAAAACGGTAATGGAAGGGAGCCAAACCCAAATACGACATTACGACTTTTTTAACTATGCTTGTGGAGTTTTTAAACTCCATGAATAATATACCAAATATTTTCCCATAAATATATATGGGTTAATGCCCCTAATTGTTAATTTGTCCTGATTTTAAATTAGTACTCAAAACTTCAAACCTTCTAATTGAATTATCAAAGTATAGATATTATATTAATCAAGTCCTTCCATCAGCATAGTCATTAGTTTAAGCATTACATGTCCGCTTAAATTTAACATGGAGCATATCTAAATCACATGAATCAAATAATAAACACAAGTGTAGTTTCAATTCAACATGTTAAAAAGAAAATAACTCTTAAATTTTATCAAACTGTCCATTCCATAAGTACACAAGTAGACTTTAGAGTTTCATTCACGTGCTTCAAGTTCAAACTGACATTTAACACTTAAATTGATGGCTAAGCTGATAAAAGGACCTAATTGATACAATACTAATACTACTAAGACTCAATTAGAATGTATTGAAATTTAGGAACCAAATTAAAATCAAAGAGATAGTTTAGGGACGTTTTGTGAAATTAACTGTGTATCGGATAAGCAAAGTGGGAAATTTTCATACGATTAACTAACTGAGTAAACTCTTGTATGACAAACATGGCAAGCATCAAATGTTAAAAATAAACAAAAGTATTGGTGAGGTTTAGACAGTAACAAAACAATCATCAAAAAGAAGAGATAGTGTAATGCCATCCAAATTATCATTCGAATCGAGAAACTCAAAAGGGAGGGGTTAACCTTACTTTTGATGCTGGGATTCGGATTCTAAACGATCGCTTTCTTTCTTGAAAAACTCGAATTCTTGGAGAAGTTTTGCCAGCTTTGTTGCATTCTCTTCTTGAATGTGAGATGGAACTTTTTCTTGATATCCTGATGCATTGATGATCTTCTTCAGCTTCTCCTGCTGCCTGTTAAAACAAACAATTTTGATCCTGTGAGTTATGGCAACTCTCTTGCTATATTGACATGTATCGAAGATTGACCAAAGTACTCGTGCCCTATCTTACTCAGACTTAAATGTAAGTGTCAGATATAAGCATGAGCCTGACACCGATATATTAAATTTTCTTTTAAGTTTCTTTCCATATATTTTGACCTGAACCCAGAAACCCGACTTGATCAAGCTGAATGCAAACTTGACCCAATCCATTTTGACCATAAAAAGTCAATAATGAAGTCCGAACCCGGAAACAGATCCAAATCCAAACTGATTCAAACCTGAAGGACCTGACTCGAAAAACCTGAACCCAAAACATCTCAAATCCTAAATGAAGCACGAGAAATTGACCCAAACCTGAAATGAGCTGATCCCGAAATTGATCTAAACCCCAAATTACCCAGATTCAAAATTGACTTGAACTGAAAAGATTAGAAAAGTCCTTAAGCCCTAATTGACTTGATTTATGAATTGATCCAACTCCAAACCAACCCGACTCGCCCAATTGATAGGTCTATGATAAAGATATATATTTTAAAGTTTTTGGAAGGTCATATCTCCATAATCACATCTGATATGTATTAGATACAGATGCTAAACATTAGTACATCAAAATAAAATGAAAAGTCTAGAATAGAAAAAAACTTACTTCAGTATTTCATCCATTTTACTCTTAATCTTTTCGCGTTCTGCTTCTGCATTTAGGGTTCCATGAACCTTAAGATAAACTTTAAGGTTTTCATTAACATTTTCAAATGCACATCCAGCTGGAGCATCATCCACACCACTCAGTAGAACCTGGAGATTGGTAATTTGAAAACATTAAAAACCGCATTTGAGCACTATAATCGAAGGATAATCCAAAATTCTGAATTGGAATTTGATGCATCAGTGTTTAATATGCTGCAATACCTTGAAAGACGATAACGTGGCAAGGGTTAAGATCTCTAATTCACAAGATCTTATGATTTTCGCCACTTCATCATTTTGACATAATGCAAAAGCAGGTAACCTTAAAAAAATAAAATTAATGCAATACAATTAGACAAAGATTTGCTGTGAGTTATGTCAAGGCAATCACAAGCCAGCTCCTTTGAAGATTCGAAACAACAAAAAGAATATATATATATAGTGTTTCACTTATGAACCTTTCATTCTTCTGCTTAGCAAGCAGCTCGGCCCGAAGTGACCGAAGAGACCTTACAGTGGACTCTACAAGGTCCATTTCATATTCCACCCTTTCATTTGTCCAGCTCTGCAAAGGAAAAAAGAAGCCAGTGCACAAAGACCGAAATTAAAAGTTGAACTTGCACAAATTTTTTGTTCAGTTATCATATGATTTTTGAGTTTTCAGGATAATAAAACAAAAAAAAATTATTACCAAAAGAAACAGGAACTTACCTCTATTGGTGATGGGTAATCGCATATCATTATAGATACTTTCTTTGTGTGGCTCTTTACTCCTGGAAGGCGCTGCCACAGTTCTTCTGTAACGAATGGCATAAATGGATGAAGCAAACGCAGGCCTATTTCCAAACAAGCCCAAAGAGCATCTTGTGCAAATTTCCTTTCAGAGGAAAAAGCTGGATTATCACCAGCAAAGTAAGGTTTGATTGCTTCGATGAAAAAATCGCAGAACTGATACTGCCACCAAGAATACACACTGGTCGTAGCATCAGAAAATTCATATGAATTTAATGACAATACAGTCTTCGATATAGCCTTGTTTAACACTGAGAGTATCCAGCGACAACTAAAAGGCATTGTCTCGGGATTTATGGTTGATGGAGGAGCATAGTCATCCGGAAGCTTGCTCATGGCAAAACGAACAGCATTCCATAATTTGTTGCACCATTGACGATAGCCAACCACTCTTAGGATATCCAAATTGATTTTATCTGACTGAAATGAAAAAATAATTTAAAAACAAAAAGGCTGAGAAGTGCAAGGTCTCTCAGAGAAGAACAATAAGTTTAATGAGAGTAGAAACATAACATAATAGAATAAGCATGTAGAAGTACGAACCTGAGCGGTGTAGGAAACAAGAGCAAACCGGAGAGCATCAGCACCACATTCAGCAATACCGTTAGGAAAATCTTTCCGCTGCCCATCTTTGGCAGTGGCCAGCTCATTAGGATCCAAGTTACCCCCTTCAAGCCTCTTATGAAGACCTTCAAGTGATATCCCATTTATCACTTCAAGAGGATCAATTACATTTCCCAAAGACTTTGACATCTTACGCCCATGTGCATCTCGGATCATGGGATGTAAGTAAACCTGAAAAAATGAAAATCATCTAGGGTCAATAGAGAATTTGAAGCAGTCTCATAAGAGTGCTGTACACAATTAAGGACAAGACTCCACTCACCTTACTGAATGGTACATCACCTCCCAACTTAATTCCCAACATAACCATTCGAGCAACCCAGAAGAAGAGAATGTCATGGCCAGTTTCAAGAACCGATGTTGGATAAAAGGCTTTTAAATCATCTGTATCATCTGGCCATCCCAACACAGATAATGGAAAAAGACCAGAAGAAAACCAAGTGTCGAGTACATCAGGATCTTGAGACATCTCAAACTTCTTTCCCGAATATTTCTTCCTAGCTTCTGCTAGAGCCTGTTCCTCATTGGTGGCAACTATCCAGTGATCATTATAAGCACCAAGTTCCTTCAGTTCATCATCTTCCAAAGTAACATACCATGCAGGAATACGGTGACCCCACCAAAGCTGCCTTGAAATACACCAATCACGAATGTTCTCAAGCCACCTGCATCATTTGGAAACTATCACTCACGCTATGCAGCCACTAAACCAGGATGGTGTAAGATGAATATGACATAGAAATAAAGTCAGCCATGGAGCCATTCGATGGAAACCAACAACAATTGTTAACCTAAAATTTCTAGAAGCAATAGTTTCCTACATTTTTTAGGCCTTTGGTTAATCACTTGGATCAAGCTAATTCAAATATGAGAATGTCACAACACCAAACATAAAAAAAAAGTCATAATACTTGAGAAGATTATTATTCTAGAACATATTAGCAGCACGTAGAAGAAAAAAAAATACTAAATGAGTACCTTTTCCATTCCGCAGTGTACTGCTTCGGAATGAACTCAAGCTTCCTGTTTTGATCATCCATGGCTGCATCAAGAGCTTCCTTCGCGATGCTGCTGCAGCTAACATACCACTGGGGCTTTATCATTGGCTCAATGACATCATTGGTTCTTGAACAAAGGCCAAGGCGCATCTCATTGTTTTGAGCTCCTCGATACAATTTCTGAAGATGAAGAAATAAATTAATGAATATAGAAATTATTTCCGATCATGCATTGATGAAAATAGAAATTATTTAATGCCAAAAGCTATAAAATATAAATGTGCAAAAGGCAAAAGATTGGTCAACAACCTAAGGACTTTTCATGCATTCAAATTGCTCACCAATTGTGCCATCCTGAGTCCTCATTTTCCAACACAGATACAATGGACATGATTAACTTGAGAAAACTACAATGCCTAGGTTGGAGACATACTTGTATCTAACTCTCATCCCCCATGTCCATGTAACATATATCATCTATCCCACAACAAAAAGAATGTTCTTGACTTATAAAGCATAACTAAAGCATGACTTTGCTTGGATTTCAGATTTATTTTCCTTCTTACAGATAAATACACATATATATAAACTTGTATATTTTTATTCTTGCAATAGTAAATCAAACCTTATATACAATCATCATTTATCAATGTCCTATTACCCTCCAAAGAATGAAAATGTAGCTCATAAACCGATGTTTATAGTTGTTAAATGATAACTTTACATCTCAAATTACAATTGAAATGGCAAAATGCCACCAAGTCAGAAGAAATACTGAAACCCCATAGGTATAAAAGAACCATAAATCAGGAAGCAATCATAATTACCCTCCCTTCTAGTATCTTCTTTCTAAGAATTTTAGTTGCACTTATTTAGTTATTTATTTTTTGCAGAAGCCACAGGTTAACCAAATATGCAGTCCAGACTAGAGCTAAATAGTGAAATATCATTGCATGTGAATCCAGCATAGTGGGAAAATACCTTGACGTTTGGGGTAGAGCATTAGCATTTCAAACCAAATGGATGCAGGTTTAATTCTTTCTACATACATAGATGGGATGCAAGGGGTGAGCACACCCATAATCAAGAAATTTAACCATCAAAGATTCAATACTACTGCAGCAGAGAAAATTACACAAGAATATTTGCATGACCTCAAACTGAAAGATAACTCTTCCCATATACATATCAATAAAATCAAATACCTTCTTCTGTAATGCATCAATCACAGCCTCACGAGCCTTAAACCGTGGCATTCCAACAAAATCTGCCCCACCATTGCTATTTATTTTCCCATCATCAGTGAAAATGTTAATAAATTCAAGGTTATGGCGCTTGCCCACCTCAAAATCATTTGGATCATGAGCTGGAGTTATCTGTGCAACATTGAAGGCAATGCCAAGAAAAGTAAACAAAACAAGGAAAGATGCGCAGTTAGCAACAGCATCTCAAAATCTATGATAAAACTCTTTACCTTTACTGCACCAGTTCCAAAAGTTGGATCAACTAGAATTGCATCACAGATTATTGGAAGTTTTCGTCCGTTGAAAGGGTGAATGGCAAATTTCCCGTGCAGATGACTGTACCTCTTGTCTTCCGGATGAATAGCTATAGCGGTGTCACCAAGCATTGTTTCTACCCTAGTAGTGGCAACAACAATTTCACCCAATTCTCCCTCCAAAGGGTAAGCAAAGGAGGTCAACACTCCAAACTCCACTGGTTTTTCATAACTAGGTACCTTTAACAAAGTTCTTTCTTTGATGTCCGTATAATCTACCTAGAAACATGGAGCAACTTCAAGAGAAGCAGCAAAAGATGCAGAAGAAAAAAAAAATTACCCAAAAAATGAATTACCTCTATATCAGAGATAGCAGTTCGCAAGATACAGTCCCAATTGACTAACCGTAAATCCCTGTAAAATGCATGGAGAAATGAAGAGGCAACATATTTGAAAAACAAAGGATTGTGCTTAAAGGATACCAATCATTCTAAATGCTATGAACTTCATGTTTACTGTCAGCAACACAAATTTCATCAAATCACAGAATAACAGAAATCATTCAGCATAAAACATGCCTATAAATAAGACCCTCCTTATAGAGCCGATTGAAAGCCTCCATCACAGCCTTTGACCTCTTCTCATCCATTGTATAGCACTGGAAAAATATAAATAAATTATATAATAAAAAAGAAAAACCAGTAAGAAACATGAGAAGCTATTAATAAAACAGCTAAAGATAAATTTAACTATATAGCCATGGCCCATTAGCCAATATGAAAAGAAAAAGTTATACTATTAAAGGATGCCATTCATATTTTACCTCACGGGACCAATCAAGGGAGGCACCCAAACGTCGTAACTGTCCCAGAATGGTACCACCATACTCATCCTTCCACTTCCAAACCTAATAATTGCGGTATCAATAAAAAACCATAAAGATGTTATATTTGCAGAGCAAATCAATAGCTCCATCTTAATTTCAGAGTTAAAACTCACTTCATTTACAAAATTTTCGCGACCAACATCATGCCTGGTTAAGCCTCTTTCACGCATTAGCTTTTTCTCTACAACCACCTGAAAAATTAAGATATTAGAGCAACTTCAAGTCACACTTGTCTATATCAAACAAAAAGCACAATGGAGTAACTTAAATATAACAAAATGAAACTTAAGCTTTAACTGATCCAAAAAAATACCGAAGGAACACAACCTGTGTAGCTATCCCAGCATGATCCATACCAGGTACCCACAATGCATTGTATCCAGACATTCTTCTCCAACGAATGATCGTGTCCTGCACAAAATAAATGAAATACAATGAAAAAATTGCCAATAATTATTAGCAGCAGTAGCATTACACTATGCAACCTCTACGGCACAAGTCAGTGCATGGCCAATGTGCAGAGCCCCAGTCACATTTGGTGGAGGAAGAACCTACAAAATCAGTCAGGTTATTAAAGAATCATCACTTTAGTTTGAAAAACGGTAAATAAAGAGAATTGGGTGAATTCCAGTTTGATTCATACAATCACAAACGGTGGTTTTGAGCTGCTTGCATCAGCCTGAAAAAACCCAGATTTCTCCCACCAAGCATACCATCTAAACATACAGAGACAAAGAATGCAATAGTTGAAACAAAAATTAACTTTAAAACATATCTAATCTACCAATTGTGAACTTTTTCAACACTTACGACTTCTCCACAGAAGCAGGACTATATTGCTTGGCCATCTGATTAGATAGTCTTTTCTTCTCGCCCGAAGGAGTCTCTGGATCCACAAAATCCTCCGGATTCTCATCATCTGCTTCTCGCTTGGCACTCTTCTTTGCACTCTTTTTTGGAGCATTCGATCCTTGTTGTGCCTTTGTAGAATCACAAGAAAAAAAAACACTCATTGATTTCAACATCGCTAAAATCAAAACAAAACTAGCTACATCTAGCAAACCATGTAATCCATGCGTCATATCTAATGCTTCTCATGCAAACCGAATAACATAAACACAAATTAACTTGTTATGTTAATCATGTTTAAAACAAGTTAATCAGTGTCCTATTTTCAAATCGTATCCAAAGTTGTGAGGCCTAAAACTAATTACACGCACAGTTTTACAAGTTCTTAAGCAGAATTTTACTTAGAGTTACCTTAAGTTTGGCTAACTCAGCTTTTTCTAAGGCCTTTTGTTTCTTCAGTTCCTTCTCCTTCGCCTATCACCAAAAAAAAAAACATAGGTAAAGCTAAATAACAATAAACGAATCCAGATTTGGAAGTAATTAAACTAAATGAAAAAAAATAGTAACAAATGAACCTTTTCTTCTTTCTTTTTCTTTCGTTCGAGCTCTTCTTCAGTCAAAGGCTTCGTATCCGGTTGCTGAGACTGCAAATTTAATCCAAAAAATTACAAGAAATGAAAAAAAAAATCAATGAAATGAGAGAATTAGTGATAGATAAAAAGCAATGAAGAAAAACGAAGTAAAGGAAGTACACTAACCATGGCTGCTGAGCTTTGATGCGAAAGAGGAAACAGAGCGGCGTCCAATAGAAAGGGTGTGGGCTTTGAGGGCCTGCGTGCGTTAGTCAGGGTTTTTGTTATGTGCTTTAGACTGAGAATAAGTGAAAGAGAAACCATAAAACAAGTCGAATAAGTTTAGCGTTTTATTTCGGTTTTATTTATGGATTTTCCGGGGCAAGCCACACTCTACTCACCTAACTATTGGTAAATTTATTTTTATCACTCAACTATTAAAAAATTACAAAATGATCACTTAAATATTTGATTATGTCTTTTTTGGTTATCAATGGTTAAATGGGTAAAATAAAAATGACGTGAAAGTTTTTAAAATTTATATAATAGCAAATTTAACCCTTTATACATTATGTTAATTTAATTTTGATTCTAAAAAATTAACTTAAGTTTTACATATTATATAATTTGGTCATTTTTACAGTTTTAGTCATTTTTACAGTTTTACTTTTCTTTGTGACCGTAACTTAAAAAGCTAAAAAAACAAACTTTTTAATTAAATTTTTAATTGAAAATATACAAGAAATGGAACACAAAAAAATCTAAGTTAATAATTTTACTCTTGTCTTGTTCTTTTAAAATTAATCATTATTGTCAGAAAGAAAAGTAGTATTGTAAAAAAATAAAAATTAAATTACATAATATGTAAATGTTAAAGTTAATTTTTTTAGAATTAGATTAATTTTTTTAGAATTAGAACTGAATTGATATAATATATAAATATTGAGGATTAAATTTACTATTATATCTATTTTAAAAGTGGTCAATTTATATTTTATATTTAATACACTACCAGCTTGTAAATTCATACATGTATAGTGAATCATAAGAAATGATGTGTTCCTATATGTTTTAGTATGAGTGGAGTAATAATTTATTTGGCCTTCAAATTTTACAAAAATATTATTTTAGTCCTTCATTTAAATTTTCACTTTTTTAGCCTTTAAACTTGTGATATTTATCAAATCATCCCAAAATAGATTGTCACGTGGATGCCGCATCGGTAATTAATTAAATTTTAAAATTTTCAGATTTTCAAAAAAATCAAAAATAAAAATAAAAATAAAAATTATAAAAATATTTTTTACTTTTAAAATTTAATTAATTGCTATAGTGGCCTCATAATGCCTAGAACTATCCATAGTCCCTCCTCAACTCATAAATAGAAATATAATACGTTTCAACACATTTGAACACACGTCTTTCATGCCAATCGAGCTAAAACTCAATCAACTATTATAACAATTTTTAATTATTATGTCATCTTTCCATTACCTAATTAACAAGACTGATGATAAAAAAATAAATACTCAGATCGTTTTATAATTTTTTTATAATTTAATGACTAAAATAGAAAATTTAACCATAATTAATTTCCTACAATGTAGTTTAACATTTAATAATTAAATGTATATTGTTTTATTTAATAAAAATTTTATTATATTTTTTAGTGTTTACATTGTAATATTATTATAAATTAATTTTTGCGTGACAAAAAAAATATAATAAATATGTTACATATTTATAAATAGAATTAGATCTAACTCAACTCAAATGTTAAAAAGCTTGCAAAATTATAATCATTATCATATATATAGGGTTAGATATATTTTAGTCATTGAGTCGTTAATAGTCTAATGGTAAACTGGCGTGGCACGTTAAATCATCATTTCAAACAAAAATTATAAATTAATTAATTTGGTCTCTATATTTTTTTTGTTTTTTTTATGTTCTTCTAACTTTCCTTTTTCTTTTTTCATTGTCTTCTACTGTTTTCCTCCATTTTCCCTTTATTCCAACATTGTTTTTTTTTTTTTTTTTTATGTTTTCTATTTGTTAAGATTAATCCATATACTATTACTCAAAATGAAAAAATACATCAGATTACCGTTACACCATTAACAATAATTAATGACAATAACGTACGTGAACATAAGTGACTAAAATATAACGTAAGACAAATAGTTTACCCTCCAAAGATATTTGTGTAATTAAATATTAATGCTTCTTATTTTAGAAAATTTCTCTACATTCCAAAATTCCAAATCATTGAACCATAAATATATATCAATATTTTCTTAAAACCAAAACACATAGATATGTATGTATTGATACAAGAACAAAAACTTTAAATCTCCATTAGAGCAGTCAACTATGATTTTCAAAGTGATAATAAACCATGAAATATGTAAAACTAGTTCATCCCAAAACTTTCAGATCTATAATATCGTAGCCGGTTAGAAACGAGCTTTCCGTTTTCGAGCAGTGTACTTCGTGTCAGGGGGCACGACATTCCCTTTCCTTCTCATCTGGTCCTTCTTCCTCAACACCCATTCTCTGCCCTTGCCTTTCTTGTTTACTTTCTGCTTTTTCCGTGGTCTATGCCTGTCCGAAATGCAAACCTGCAACAAAACCCCGAAAAACACAACAATGACATATCAGTAGTTGCAGTCATTGTGGCGGCAGAAACCGAAGCAACAACGAGCAATGTACTAAGCTTTGTAAACCACTTATTTATTTCGTTTTCCGGGAAAAAAAGTATGGGCCTTGACTAGTATAGGGCAATAAAGCATGTAATATGATCCATATATATACGCATATATAGGCTCACCGTCTGATTTTCTTCATCTCCACTGCTCTCATCATCAGAACAACTCTCTCCTTCTTCACCTTTTCCACTGGGAACGGCAGAGCTGAGGGATGGTGGGCCACAAGTGAGGACAAGGTATTCTTTTCTCTTCTTGGTACTGGCGGAAGACAATTAGTTGGTGTTAGAGTGCTTAAAATGATACAATGAAATGTCCATCTGTCTCTATATTTAAAGGAAAGGGTGTTCTATTGGAACACTCTTCTATGTTCATGAATGCATATTTTCACCGAAATTATATTCCATGCGATAGGACTGATAGCACCTTTCCCTAAACTAGTGCAAGGTTGTTTGAACTGGACTGGGCTGGCCGGTCAGACCGTGAATAGGCCAAGGTACCAGTTCGGAGAAGGGCATCAAATCAGTATGGACCAGTTGAACTGAATTTTTAATACATAATTTTTAAATTTTTAAAATTTTTTTTAATGATTTCTTTAGTCGAACCAGACGGACTGGTCGAACTGATGAACTGGTGGTCTGACCAGTTTAACCACCGGTCCAGTTCTGAAAACCATGCACTAACAAAGATACAATAGATGGACAAATCTATTATAAACAAAAATGAAAATGCAAAGTACGAGAGGCATAAGGTAAAAAGAAGTGGAATGTTAAGATACAAATGCCCGCAAGGGCATAATAGCAGGAAAATAACACCAGTAATCATTAAATGTCGATAATTTCATGCAATACATTCCATTGCCTTGCAAAACTCTGAATAAACGAGACTGCAAATCTTGGTTCCATTAAAAGCAATGGAACAAATCGTATGATCCAATTGGATGCATAAACAATCGGATCTAAAACAAGTTCATCATGAACAGGAAAAAGGAATAGAAGCAAGTGTATGTATAGCTGTCATTAACTCAAACAATCCATCCCACCAAACACATACATGGACACAAAGAAAGAAGGCAATTGTAAAGCCGATCATAAATAGTTCATATGGGATCGCAACATACCTGTGCGGGTAATCGACAACCACGCCACCAGCAAACCCAGAGCGCATTGCATAACTCAAAATTAGCTCACGTTGGGCTAGATTTTCAGGATATACTTGGAGCACTGCTCTAGCTCCCCTTGCTAAGCATCTATATAATGATCCGAAAAAAGCCCTAAAAGATCATATCAACCATATTAAATTTACTGAAATACATTTCCCATTTACAAAAAACTAGATACATAAAAACCATTAACATACTTTAATCTCAATCTTGGCTCGTGAGAGGACTTGTCAGCATTGCATAACCACTGCATGCCAAAGCAACAAAAGGAGAAAAGAAATCATGAGCAAGAATATGAAGTCTTTAAACTGCTTCGGTTTAAACCAATTACAAGAACGCTTTGGAGAATAAATTGCAGGCTTAAGTCAGATTCATCCTCTCCATAAAGAGAAATTTTACACCCAAAGAAAAAGTGCTGACCACATAAAATTTTAAGATAAATGATTGTTTCTTTCTACGCAAATCTCCAATCGACATTTCAAAGACTTTTACTGTAAAAACTATGAGACACTGTATGGTACACTTATTTGCAGGCTCCCATCAGAAGCAGGGTTCGGGGAAGGTCACAATATATGCAGCACTTTCTATATTTACTCAGAGAGGTTGTTTCCGGGTTTTAAAGGGGCGAATTCAATTAGATTTAATACTATAGCAAGTGCATTCTTGGTAACAACTGAAACCCGAAAATTTAAGATGGACAAACAGAAAACCGAGGCTCCCATAGGACATAAGGGGATTTCCAAAGTAACATACATTCAAATCAATAACAGTTGAAATGGTAAGCTGATCCATAATGAAGAAGTTTTTTTCATACACAAGGCAAGACTTACAGAATTGAGAATATTCGAAGCATGGATTTGAACTCGAATATATGAAAACGGTGATGCAAAATATTGACCAAAAGCATACCTGAACAGCAGAGATACTAATAGCTCCATCGATAACTCCAGGTCGAAGTCCTAATCCCTGAAAATTAATATAGTATAATGAAGTCTTCATTTAAGAAACATGTCCGAAAACAGCTACAATAACATCGGTTTAATTCAAAGATATTTAAGAACTTGGTAATTTACCTGACCCATATCACCAAGTAACAAATCTCCTTCAACCTCATTTTGCAAAGCAACATCTATAAATCAGAGCGAACAAGAATTAAAAAAAAAACTTAAAATCATTTATTACAAATGTGTCAAAAAAATAAGAATTAAACTTACTAAGCATTGATTCAGAAATATCTAAACCAATCCATTGGTGACCATTCTCAGTTATTGTCTCCCCACTAAGCCCTGATCCACAACCTAAAATAACAACAAAATATTACAAATTAAATATTAAAAAAAGGGTAATTTCATTTCATTTTATTTTTGTTTGAGCAGAGAAACAAATATATATACCGATATCAAGGAGCAACCTTGGGACTCCATCATCGGGCAAAGCCAGAAGTTCCAGTGCTCTCTCAGAGAGCTTTGTCTATTTTTTTTTTTTACAAAAAAAACCCAAATTTCAATACTTAGTAATTTGAGCTGCTAGTAAAATCATACAGAACTGCTAATAAAATTATACACAAAATAAAAGGAAAAATAATTGCAAAGTGAACCTGTATTTCAGCAATACGAGATGAGGAAGTGTATTTTCGAGCTTCTACGTCGTCGTAGAAAATCTCCGGCGGGGCTTGCAATTCAGGCCGACTCGACATCCTATCAACTCCGGCGACGGGTATGCGACGGCAACGCGAGGGAGCTTGAGAGTGTGAGAAGGGCGGCTGGAGTTTTGAAGGGTTAAATACTATATCCTCTCTGGAGGATCAACCAGCTTAAACCCAAAATTACTTTTGTTCCGTTTAAAGTTAAGGGTTAATTCCAGAATATGTCCTTCAACTATGGAAAAATTTTTAAATTAGTCCTAAAGTTTCAATACAATTACACTATATTAATAAACTTTCAATTAAGTCTATCTTGTATTACAAGATTTGGGGTGAAATCTAAAATATTTGACCAATTTATACTTTATTTTTTATTATATTAATAAATTATCCTTTTTTCAAATAAATATGTCTAATTAAAAAACAAATATTCATGTTTCGGTTGATTCGAGTTAATTTTTTAAAAATAACGGGGTCGATATAGAATAAACCCACCCCCGACTTTCCTGGGATATTTACAAATTATCTCTCTTTGTATTTTTATTTACGATTTAACTCTCCCGAGACTTTTGTCCCACCGCCGCCTCTGTTTAGTCTTTAGTACCCTAAAATCCTAAAATTATCGGTGATTTTTGTTATTCCTTTGATCCTTTCGCCAATATCCAACGCCATCTCTGTCTTCACCATTTTCAGTCACAATCGACATCTGTTGGGGCCTGAGGGTTTCGTTTCTCCATACAAATCGACACAGGAAAGCAGGTTTTTCTTCACATTCTCTTTTCACTTTTTCTTGGATAAATTTATTTGATTTTCTCTGCTGAAAAGCAACATATATATTTGTATCGTGTAAGCAAATTTGTTGGCAAATCAAAATTTTTGAGGAGTTCATTGCATTGACAAATCTTTGATTCAGCACTGTTTTATAAATCAAAATAATTGAGTGAATTGTTAATTAAAGAATTGGTTTGAAGCAATGAAATGAAATGTCGGGGAACTGGTGTAGAATTTCGGGTCGGGGTCAGGGCAGGATATGTTCCGAGTCGGTGAAATTTAATTTAAAAGTTTCTAATTCTCTACCAGCTAGTAATTCTGTTTATATAATATGCTTAAGCTCCAGTTCTCTTTAAATGATTCATATTCTGTTGAATTTTGGATGTTATTATTCAATCCAAACATGGGATAAATGGTGGGTTGTTTCCAAATTTGCTAATTACTTAACTATAAGTTATAAGAATTTTATATGTATCATCTTCTTAATTGTAGAGGACTCATTTTTTTTTTATGTTACTTGGATTTGGAGCAAGTGTATATGCTCAATTTTGTATAAGTTTTTTTCATATTTATATCCCATGTTTGCTTTGGAGAAAATGAAGAATCCGGGTAATATAGATCATACTATTGTAAGTAGAAAGTGAATGTGAGCTTTTTTGTAGGCAACCGTTGTAGCGGAATGGCTCTCAGGCTGGTAACTAAGAATCTCAGCAGTCGAATTTCGCCCAAGCTGTGTTCTGCTTCTCTGTTACATTCACATGCCACAAGTTTTGGTATTTGTCTCCTTCTTTCTTTCTCTACAGAAAAATAAATAAAAGAAAAGAAAGAAAATGAAATATTGATTCTTGCTTATTTGATTTATTTATTCAATTTTGCTCATCAATATATTTGAAATGCTTAGCATATCTTTATGCATGTTTTCAATGCCTTCATCAATACCTTAGCGGTTCTTCCCAGAGACTTTATGTGGTTTTGTTTGTGCCATGAAACATGAAGATCTGAATTACGGTAGGCAACTTCACTTTAGATGGAAATATGACACTATATTTTGTAGCACACAAATTGGAAAATAGATGGCTGATGTGAAAACCATGGAAGTATAGGTTCGGAAGTAGCTATTTCTTATCACAAAAAGGTCAACTATGCATATTTCGTATCCATATACCAGATGCATATATGCGATTTTCTTTGCTCTTAACGCTCAAATCTCAAATACTTCACCCTATACATGTATCTGAATTCTTACAACTTCCCTTGTGTCATAATCATTATGAATTTTACTAGTGTTATGTTTTCAGGGTTTAAAGAAGTACGGGAAGACGAGAAAAGCCAAATGGTTGGTAAAGTCTTTAGCAATGTTGCTTCAAACTATGATCTCATGAATGACTTTATGAGTGGTGGACTACATAGACTGTGGAAGGATAGGTTGGATTTTGTATGCATTTTTGTACTTATTATTTCATTTTTATCATCCCGTTGCTTTCTCTATTTTACGTGTTCTGCCCAATTTATCAGATTGGTTTCCAAACTGAGCCCATTTCCAGGAATGAAACATCTTGATGTAGCTGGTGGAACAGGTAGGCTTTCTTTGTTGAACGAAGTATATGTGCATTTCTTGTAGTGGATAAAGCATAAACACCGGCAAACAATAAATATGGTGAGTTAACGGGAAAATATAAGAACTGCAAAAGTGAAAAGAATTAGGTTAGCTGTTGTAGTTCTATTGGTTGGATGATTAATTTGGGCAATGTGAATATAATGAATAACACTCATAATAGGATGTCCTTGGAAGTGAATCTTAGCTCCTTAAAAGGAAATTTATCTGTCATTTTCTATTGTAAAATCAAACAAGACAAGTTTGGGGTGTTACCATGCTTCATTCTATTTTCTTGATGTAAACTGAAGCTGTATTCCTTAGGTTAAAAATGCTGAATGTGCAGGTGATGTTGCTTTCAGGATTCTGGAAAGTGTTAACAGCATCAAACGCAGAGCATTACAAGATCCACTCAATGATGACCTACAGGAAGAAACTCGGATACATGTCTGCGACATCAACCCAAACATGTTAGATGTTGGAAAAAATCGTGCCCTAGAGAAAGGTAAATAAAAGAATAAGCTTGTTGTTGAATGGATTATGTTTTATCTCCTAAAGGTGAAGAATTATTTGGGAGGGAAATTTTGTACGTCACCTCAATGTTACTATCTCTTTTTTTTTTTTGTTTTATCCTGTTTCCCTGTGCTTTTAGGTCTTGGAGAAGACAAATCTCTTGTATGGGTGCAAGGAGATGCAGAAGCCCTAAGTTTTGAAGATAATTCAATGGATGGTTATACCATTGCATTTGGAATTAGAAATGTCACCCACATAGAGAAAGTTCTTTCTGAAGCTTATAGGTAAACTTCAAACTTTTGACCTGCCTTTCTTTTGGTTCATAGTGACATTTTCTTTACAGAACTATCTGATATATTCTAATTCCCTCCAAGAAACCAAGCCCATGTAGATAAATTGGAGAGACCGGTACTATAACTTGTTTAGAAAAGGGACATTTTCTTTCTTGTGACCAACAGTAATCATGGCTTCGTGTAAAGTGATTAAGGAACTGAATATTCTGTAACTTTTGGTGAAATAAACTGTAGAGTATTCTCTTAGCTTTACAACTAATATTTAAAAGTAGTACCGAGGTAGACTGCCGGATTATGACTTGAATTCATGGGGTTAGCAAATTTCCCAGGAGCATCTATGCATGTATGTCCTCGAGCTTGCTGTATTCTCGAACCAGTTTATGTATGAGATGGATTATGAAGATAATTAGGAAACATGGTAAATGAAATATGAAGCTGATTTCATCTGTTCGTTATAATAACTTGCTGTGGTTTTCATGCTGCTTATTTCTAAGTTCATGGTTCACTGGTTCAGCAAAAACATGTGTCTTTTTCTTTTTCATTTTCATTATAGGTTAGACTAAGAATTGGTGTATTCTGTGGCATACTTTTGAAGTTGATTCTATGCAAATAGAAATAACATTCCATTTCCAACTTCCTTTTCTTTGTTCACAATCTCGTAATTTTAAGAATTCGCCACCTGTTTTGTGCTGTGGACCTACTTGAATGCAGTGGCATAGATTGTTCCATAGCTGAATATGGTTTGTGTTATAAATTATAGTGTCTATAATGCTAGTCCCCATCTCTCTCTGTCAGGGTTTTGAAACGGGGAGGAAGATTCCTTTGTCTCGAACTGAGCCATGTTGACATTCCTGTATTTAAGGAGCTGTGAGTATCCTTCACCCTTTTCATATTGAATGCAACTGATCGATAAAAAGTTATTTTAGAACATAAACTATCTATGCAAGTTCCCTAAAGAGTGAAACTTTTGTTAAGACTATACCATTTTGCTTTGTATAAATTTTCATTTAGCTACTTTGTTCTTGCAAATATTTTACTTTACACAATAGAGTATTTTTTCTACCATACTAAATAACCTTTTAAGAAAGTGATAAATTCTAGAAAATAAAAGCTGGAGAATTTTTGACATGATTCACGTTTAAATTACATTCCAAATAAACTACTAATTGTAGAAAACTAGTACATCAATGGAATCCTCATTATCCAACTAATAAGTATCCATCTTGTTAACTTTCAAAAATTCATGTGAGATTTCATTTTACAGCTAGTCTTAGTGGAGCTTTCTTTCGGCACTTTATGTATGTTCTTCATATTTTATCAGATGCAGGTTACTTTAGCCTTATTCTAAGAACTTTTTGCCCTTCATGCAGGTATGACTTTTATTCTTTTTCTGTTATCCCACGACTGGGAGAAATTGTTGCAGGTGATAGAGAATCTTACCAGTACCTAGTTGAAAGTATCCGCCGTTTTCCACCACAGGTCATTATTAAGTCCTCCATACCTTCTTATCACTTCTGAGTAATATGCAATTAATTACTTGATGCATTTTCGATTACCTGGAAAATAAGTTACTTCAAGGTGGCTAGAAATCTGGAACATAACTGGGATTTTCATTTCAAGTGAATTGCTCAAGTTTTTCTGGATTCATCGGTGATACTAATTTCAGCTCCGCTGTGTTGCCATAAAATAATTATGAAAATTTCATCAATGCAGGAGAAGTTTGCTTTAATGATTGCGGATGCCGGATTTCAGAAGGTCGAGTATGAAAATCTTGTCGGGGGCGTGGTTGCCATTCATTCTGGTCTAAAAATTTAACGGTAAATCAAGCAATTCTTCGTTTGACTTTTTATAATAACTGAATATTATCGGCATTTTTTGCAACGAACTGCCGCCACCTGCTTGCTTCTGTTCGATCTAGATGGAATGACATCGTGACAAGCATTTAGGTTCTCAAGCATGTTGATCCGTTATGCATTTTCAGCTTTGTTTTATATTTCTACTAATGCAAGAAAGTTCACTGCACTGTACAGTACTTGATGTGAAATAAATATTCTCACTTTGAAGTTTTCCCTATTGAAAGCTAGTTTTGAAGATTCCAGCTTTTATGTAGGAAAAAAACATCCAAATATTTTAAAGATGCAATCGCGGAATTTATCGATATAATTTTGAGTTGATTTGTTGTTTCTATCATATCGGTTTAAAATAATATTTATTCAAAGATAGAAATTGATATACATAATTTATATGAATGAAATATAAAACTAAATTAATTTACACAAGTTTTACATCAATTTAAAAATTAATAAAGATATATCGATTTTTTTTCAATTTGAAAATTTACTTAAAATGAACTCTTCAATCTATTAAATTAAATTAGTTCAATTAAATCTATTAAATCAAGATAATTAAATTAAATCTATTTTGGTTTTTTATTTTATTTTATTTTTGGTGAAAAATAAGAAAAAAGCAAATTACATCGAATTAAATTGCTCAAAAACATCACTCGTTTTGTCTTGTTATAAAATCTCTAAAACTTCATTGCAAATATTATCGAAAACCTGACTTTCACCCTATATTCAGTTTAGCCAACCAATCCGTAATTATGTTGTCTTTTCTAAGTATATACTTCATCCACCACTGTCCTTCAAATCTCATAATATATTGGACCCTCCTAAGCACAGTGATACCTGAATCCTTTAATCTATTATCTGTCTAAATCGTGGCCCATTTATATCATTTGCTAAGTAGAACAAATAGTCTATCTAAAATATCGGAGTTCAGCTTTAAAAAATGTGCATCTATTCAAATATCATGGCCCGTTTATATCCTTCAGATTTGATTCATGTAATAATAAGAACCGAAAAATCTTGAATCATTCAATCAACTTGTTTTTAAACTTGGTAAATGAAAATAAATCAAATTTTTTATATAATTTTATTTCATTTTAAATAGTCAATCTAAACAAATGGTAGACAATACATTGTTGTTTAACAATAAAAATAGCAAAGACATTGATTTGAAGCAGGTATCCCAGCAATGTCCAAGCAAAAACCATGTCCATCTTGAACCCCTGGATATTTAAATTCACAATTTTGTTCACAACAATCATCACTGCAATGCTCACTGCATGGTCCTATTCCCACATTGCAGCTTTTAGTTCCCGGCCCCTTGCATTCATACACGCATTTGCATATCCCGTTTTCATCACATATTCCTTTCCCATTCTTTGAAGTTTGACATTTAAAATCGCAATTCTCGTCACATTTCCCCAATTGTTCTTCACATTCTGCACCGTTTACTTTGCCTATTTTTACAAAAGAAAATGCATTTAAAATTGTTAGAATCGGACTGGACCTATCAGTACATCAATCCAGTGAAAAAGATTAAACCAATCAACTCGTGAATTTATGTGAATCAGTTGAATCGGACAAAGAAATATGATTATAATACCTGAGGTGAATAGAAGAATGATGGCAAAAATATATAATAGGGAGAAGGATTTAACCATTTTTTTCTAAAACTTTCAATTATTTTATCTCGTTTTGTTTTGGTACTAAAGATGTTATATATGCAAAAAAGAGTGGTCCAATTCGAGCAATTAATATTTTTGAGCAATAAATTTACTCTTGGTATTTTATATCATTTAAGGAAATGAACATATAAATATTTTGACTGTTGAGAGTTGTAAATATAAAATTTTTATTACGACCCAATGTTTATTATATATTATCACTCGTTAGTGTGGAAAAAAGAAAGTACTTTCAATAAATAAATTTGAAATAGGCTGATTGAGTCCTAACTTGATTGGTATGGGCATTGTTGTCAATACTAGAAGATGTGAGTTTGAGAGCGTTAAAGTGTATTATTATCTTATTTATAAATTAAAGAGAGAATATAAATAATTATAAATATTGTATAAAAGAATAAATATAATCGAAACGGGAAACATTAAAAGCTATAAACAATAACGTAAGACGAAAGCAAAGTAACACTTTTAAACTAACAAAAAGACACTAATGGCCAATTTTATGACGTCTGCTATAAGATGCTTCACAAACGTGTCTAAACAGTTGAGATTCCTCCCTTACTTTCAGTGATGCGGAGTTACTAAGATGATGGAATTTCAAAATTTTCCAATTTGTATACTTACATTTTCAAATTAGTCCTTCTAATATTTTATGTACACAGTGGGGATTGTAATTGGTTGTTGTACCAAATTTTTACTTATCCTTATACTTTACGAATTTAAAAATCTATTTAAACTATAAAGATAGTCATTTTTATTTGCCTTAGATTACATTTTAGTCACTTACGTTATTGTTTTGTTACGAAGTGGTTAGAAACCCATTTGGACTGCCACGTATGACTGTCGTTAGGGAGGTAATGAAATTTAACGGTAGAGTGATCACTTCGTAACAAAACGATAATGTAAGTGACTAAAACGTAAATTTCAAACATAAGTGACTAAAATATAATCTAAAGCAAACAAAAGTGACTATTTTTATAGTTTACCTTAAAATTATAATCCAATGAGTAAAATAGTTTCCTTTATGATATGTGATTTATGCTAGGTGTTTTTAGAGAACCATTCTCTAGCATTAGTCTAGGAGAAATGCCATTATAGTTAACTACGATGTACATCCATTTACAATTTACACAATTTGAAATTTGATTCAAAAAGGACTAAATTTTAAAATTATATATAAACTTTGAATTAATCAGGGGCGAAGCAAGAAAAATTTTTAGGGGTGAAGCTTCAAAATTTTATCATTTTTATAGGGGCCAAAGTGTAATTTTATCTTTACTAATTTAAATTTTTATAAATTTTAAAGGGGCCTAAATAGAAAATTTTCCATTTTAGGGCTGGTTACGCCATTGGAATCAATGTGTATTATTATATATAAATTTTGAGTTTGTACAATTATATATATAAGATTTTTTGTTTGATTTAATTTGCACAAATTGTTTACACAATTATTATTATAGAATCATTTTACGTTTACATATTACATAAAAAATGATTATATTTATCTAATATATAAATAAATTGATGTATTCGTTTCTTTGAATATATATAGTTAAATTAAAATTAAATTTCATGTATACATCTGAAGCACAATAAAAACTTCATGTATATGATTACACCAAATTAAAATTTATGTATCAAATTGTATATTAAATTAAAATTTATGTGTAATTTTGAGATTTATTCCAACTAAAATAGGAAACAAAACAATCACCAACAATAATCCAAAATCCCAAATATAAGAACATGATTAAAGGAATCTTGGTAAAAGTACCATAAAGGTCCCTATATTAAGAGTTAGATTACATTTTTGCCCCTTCTACTTAAAAAATATTCTATTTAATATTGATTAATTTGTTAAAATTAATTTTTAAGTAATTTTATTAAGCAAGTTGAAGCTGAGTTAATTCATGATTATATAAATGATTATATAATAATAAATTAAGCATATTTTTGTCAAATTAATTAGGAGCATTCAATCTTGGATTATACAATGAGACTTTGTGTAACACCCCAAACCCGGCCTAGAAGTTAGGCCCAAATCTGGCGTGTCACATTGAAGTTTTTTTTTTTTCAAACCATCTTTGAGATTGTTAAAAACTTGTTTGAGAATTACAGCCTCTTTGTTAAAATCCAAAACACTTAAGCAATTGTTATTTACTTGAAAACGTGATTATCTTTAAAAACCTTTTTGGTTGTGAAAACATATTTGAAATAAATAATTTACGAAAATGGGACGTTTGGGAATAGAGTTGCAGAAGCATTTTGAAAGAAAATCCGAGGCCTTATTACAACATTTAACCCAAAATAGTAGAGTAATAAAATAAACAAGAAAGAAGTCTGAAGTCCAAATAAACCATTTCTACAGTATGGCCTCCACCGAGTCATCCATGGCCCAAGTCCACGTCACTGAGCATTACCTGAAAAGGTTAAGAGAAAGGGGGGTGAGTTACAAGAACTCAGTGTGTAATCCCCTTACCGTTATCCATTGGGTCGTAATCCAATTAACAATATTTTGGGCCTAGCCCATTTTCAATTATAATAATAATGTATCAATTTTAACATGAATATGAAATGCAATTCCCAAACCAAGCCTAGTATTTCCATCCGCTACACACCACCCGTACCAACCAACACACTTGTGGGGAGCTTTAGTCACCCACCCCGCCAACACACCAAACTGGGCATTAAGCCATTTATCAAACTAGGCATAGAGCCATATATCAAACTGGGCATAAAGCCATATTTCAAACTGGGCATAAAGCCATATTTCAAATCGGTGAGTGAAAATCAAATCGGTGAGTCCACAGTCGTCTCGGGCGACCCGTGCGACCCTAAAAAATTAAATCGATGAGTGAAATCAAATCGGTGAGTCCACAGTCATCTTGGGTGACTCGTGCGACCCTAAAAATCAAATCGGTGAGTCCACAGTCATCTCGGGTGACTCGTGCGACCTTGAAAATCAAATCGGTGAGTCCACAGTCATCTCGGGTGACTCGTGCAACCCTGAAAATCAAATGATGAGTGAAAATCACATCGGTGAGTCCACAGTCATCTCGGGTGACTCGTGCGACCCTAAAAATCAAATCGATGAGTGAAAATCAAATCGGTGAGTCCACAGTCATCTCGGGTGACTCGTGCGACCCTAAAAATCAAATCGGTGAGTGAAAATCAAATCAGTGAGTCCACAGTCATCTCGGGTGACTCGTGCGACCCTAAAAATCAAATCGGTGAGTGAAATCAAGTCGGTGAGTCCACAGTCATCTCGGGTGACTCGTGCGACCCTAACAAATCAAAATATGAGTCCACAGTCATCTTGGGTGACTCGTGCGACCCTAACAAATCAATCACTTCCTCCAATTACATATCCCAACCCATGCAGTATGTCATGTGTGCAAAGCACATTTCATAATGATGTATGAAATAGATTACCGTCATAACCAGATAAATAGAATACACACACAGTCGTGCTAATCAACCCACAGGGGTATAGCGGTAATTTTACCCACTAAGGGTAATTCGGTAATTTCGCAACCCAAGGGTATTTTGGTAATTTACCTTCTAATGGTATTTCGGTAATTTCGCAACCCAAGGGTATTTCGGTAATTTACCCTCCAAGGGTATTTCAGTAATTTTGCAACCCAGGGATATTTCGGTAATTTACCCTCCAAGGGTATTTTGGTAATTTCACAACCCAAGGGTATTTTAGTAATTTACCCTCTAAGGGTATTTCGGTAATTTCGCAACCCAGGGGTATTTCGGTAATTTACCCTCCAAGGGTATTTTAGTAATTTTGCAACCCAAGGGTATTTCTATAATTTACCCTGTAAGGGTATTTTGGTAATTTCGCAACCCAAGGGTATTTCGGTAATTTACCCTCCAAGGGTATTTCGGTAATTTTACAACCCAGGGGTATTTGAGTAATTGCACAACCCAGGGGTATTTAGATAATTTTCCTTCTAAGGGTAATTCAGTAGTTTTACCCACCAAGGGTAATTCGGTAATTTACCCTCTAAGGATAATTCGGTAATCTCGTAACTAAAACTTAACTAGTAATTTGGGGCATACAAATTTGAACTGTCCATCTGCGTCATACTGACTAAATTGACCATAACTCGAGTTAGAAAACTCGAAATCTAGATCCGTAAATTTTCTTTGGAACTAGACTCATATATCTTCTTACTGTAATTTTTTCAGAATTTTTGGCCTAGCCATTTAGTACAGTTTATTCCTTAAAACTTCCCTTGTTTCACTGTCCAACGATTCTGACCTCTCTTACCTTAATTTCAAATATCTCATTGTACGGTTTTTCATATACTGCTCCAACTTGTTTCTCTTGAAAATAGGCTCACTAAGGAATCCATACATATAAATTATAACCCATAATTCATTTTGTATAATTTTATATGATTTTTCTAAAACAGATCATTGAACCCCAAAGTTAATCAGAACCAGTCTCACTAAAATTAAGATATCTCAGAATATAAAATTCCTTTTTCTTCTCCGTTTCTTCCATATTAAAATAGACACAGTAAGCTTTAATTTTATATCTCAATCACTTTCTAATTTCCTTTCTCCTATTTTTCATGATTTTTTGAAATCACGTCACTGTCACTGACCAAAACTGTTTTATTACAAAAACATGGTTACCAATATGAACCTACGCGCGCCCGAGTGATCCCGGATGCCGATTTCCGGTTTTCTTTGGTATTTCAACTAAATCACAGAACATTTATGCAAAATTTTAGAGAGATATGAGATTACACATCATTTCAAACATATATTCGAAAAGGGTATGAGATTACACACCTTATTCGGAATCCGTAACGCGATGCTCTCCGCGGCACCTAAAGGTACAATCGGTCAACAATTAGTCCAAAGCCCAATTTACAACTTCAACCAAGTATTGCGATTGATTAACAATCTATATCACTTACCAACAACCCGAGTCTCTTATTACGAGAGATAGGTGTTCGATTGGCCCTCTAATAAAGTTCTTCGAGACTCTACTTACCAACCCTCTTCCGAAAGCCAAAGACTAGAAAGATGACGAGAGTGTAAGCTAACACTCTACCGGTTCAGTCCACACCAAGAGAACCAAGAGGATGGAAGTAGCAAGGAATAGATTCGGCCTTGGTCAAAAGAACAGGGTGACTAATCGATTTTAGAAGAGGGAGTAAAAGAGAAACAAGAAGAAAATGAAAGAAGAGGAAGAACACTTTCTTACACCACCGAAAACCCGTGAAGGCAAAGAAGCTTCGGCAACCACAAGAACCAAACTTCGATTATGAGATGAACTTGATGTTTCAGTTATGGTGTAGAATAGAGATTGTTTGAAAAGAAAAGAGTAGAAGTTAATAGGCAAATTGAAGTTTCGGCAAAGAGGAAATGCAATCAAAAGAACCAAAAATATTTTTGAAAGGAAAAATGACCAAAAGCTAAAATTGCCTAAACACCCCTCTTCATAGCCGAATATCATCCCCCCCATGCACTTCTCATTTCATTCATCTTTCTTCCTTTTTTTTTTGACCTAACTCATCCACTACCTCTCATCCATGATTCACTCGCTAAAATTCTCCATAATTCACTCTCCATCATTCCTTTCTTTCTCCCATAATTACTCCCTCACCTACTCCACGAATCCATCATCCCATCATTATGTTTTTCTTTATTTCTTTTTCCTTATTTTCCTCCTTACCATACCTTTCCATAATTTAATAAGTCCTCCTTACCTAAAATCCCTTATTTTCCTCCTTACCATACCTTTCCACAATTTAATAAGTCCACCTTACCATAATTTAAAAGTCCAATTTTGCCTTATTTACAAGCTTGGCCGAAATTTAGGGAAATAGTACAAAAATAATAGTTAAAATTTGCACACAATGGGATTTGAACCTCTTCCCTCAAGGTACTTCACTTGATGCCATAACCTCCTTGCCATATGCTCATTTATGCTAGCAATTTACTCTTTTATTTCCATAAGCCTTGATGCCACTTACTATCTCTCCTTAATAGGCTTAAACACAAAATTTTACTAAGGCCCAACTCGAACTCGAAACTCCATAGAATTCCGTAACATTCCAAAATCACCTTACTAATAAGTCCCACTTGAAATAATGCCATTCTCAAATTCCCATAAATTTTAAACACTCCTACGCCCAAGGCCCATTAGGCCCATTCCTACTAGGCCCAATTTCGGGATGTTACACTTTGTTTAAATGCATCAGTTAAATTTTGTTATTAATCCTTGTATTTTATTAAACTTTAAGATTTAGTTTGTATATTTTAATTTGATTAATTTTAGTTCACATACTTTTCGAATTTTAAAATTTTAGTTCTGACCTAAATAGTAGTAGTTAAATTCGCTTGGTTAAATTTATTACTAGTCTTGTACCATATGTACAATTATATATTTAGTCCATATTCTCAAATTGAATCATTTTAGGTCCCTGTACTTTTTGAAATTTGCTGCATCGAATTTTGAAAATAGTAGCTCTTAACTTAATGAATTTAACAGTTATCATTTGATAAAAATTTAAATTTTAAAAATTGAAAAATACAAGAACTAAAAATGACCAAATTAAAGTACAATGATTAAATCTATAACTGTCATAAAGTACAAAGGACTAATAATAGAATTTAACTAAACGTGTCTATCGACTAGGTTTTTTTTTTAAATAAGCATTACAAATTGAATTATGAAATATTTAAAATTTCAGACGAACTACTTAATTTAAATTATAATTTAATAAAAACAAATTATTTTATCTAAATTTAATTATAAAGTAAAAATATCAATATAAAAAATAATTATTAATATATTTTAGAGTAATATGAATACTGAAATGAGATTTTTAGTATCTAAGTTAGTTTTAATATTCAATTTGGTACTTGAATTTTTTTGTTTTAATTTAGTATTTGAGTTTTGCATCAATATTCACTTTGGTACCTAAGTTTTTTTCTAATTTGATACTTGTACCTTTCTTGTCCCAGTTAAGCACTTGAGTTTGGGTTTGATGTTCAATTTGGTGCCCAAACTTTTTTTTTATCCCAATTAAGTACTTATATTTTTTTTACTAGAGTAGACGTGTTAAACATTCATTAGGCCACATGATGCATTTGGTCTACATACCAAACTGAACATTGAAGCTAAATTCAAGTACCAACATAGAACAGAAAAATACTCAGGTACCAAATTGAATGAAGCTAAGCTTAAGTATCAAATGATATATCAATCCTAAAATAAATTACCCTCTGGCTTGCTTGTATTCGATTTTAGATAGCATCACAATGCAACAAGAATCTAAGTTCAGGTATCAAAAATTGAATAAATCGACAATCATCTTAAAACAAAAAACTAACCAACTGACTCTACTTAACCCAAAATCTTTAGTCTAATAAGTTGAATTAAATCGATCAAAATCGATTAAATTAAATTTTATTTATTTAGATAACTGATTCTTTGCACACTCTTGTGAACATTCTGTACAGCCCAATTTCTGCCTGGGCCCATTAACAAATTAAAACCTAGATAAACAGTCCAGTCCATTACAAGGCCCGGTGGCCCAAAAACAATAAAACAAAAAACCAATTAAAAATAATAATAAGCCCAATACAAGGCCCAAAATACAACAGAAACCCTAACCTCCTTTCCTATGGCGCCGTACCCACTCCATGTGCTCCCTCAGCACGCACACCGCCCAAGGCTCGGCTTTGCCTGAACCTTTACACCAAAATAGCCTACCTGCCTCGTTGACTCTCCAAGGGACCTGCAAACAAGCAAAGAAAGGAAAACGAGAACAGAGCAACAAAAGGCAGAAAGAAACAGTGATAGGAAGCAAAAAAATCAGTTGTAAAGTCGGCTATATAAGCCCAACAAAACCCTAATGTATTGACACACACAAAAAATATCAAAATACAAGAGAGCAGATTTCGAAATATAAAAGATTCAAGGTTGCATTTTTTATTCTGTTTTATTTTTGTTTCCGTTTGATTTTTCCTTAGTTTTTTTAAAATAAAAAAACAAAAATACGAAAAAGGGGGTGAAATCACTGACCTTTTGCCTACGGGGGCCGAGGTTTACCGTTTTCGATGAAAAATGGTGTCTTGGGGGGCTCAGACTTGAAAAGCCAAGAAAGATGGCTCTTTTAGCATTTTCGGCCACCGTGGACCGCGGCGCCACGGTGGCTAACTGCTGGACCCATGGCCGGATATGGAACCCTAGCAGAAAACAAGAAGGTTTTTCAAAGTTTTTTTTTTATTTACTTTGGCAGAAATGAGGTTTTTTTTTAAAAAAAAAAAAATTTGTTTATATAAGCAAGGGAAACGACGCTGTTTTGATCAAAGCCCCTAACGCCCGAAACGACATCGTTTTGGAGGCCGACCCGATTACCCGACCTATTAACCCTTAGGATCCGCGTGTTTTTGCGGTAAAAGGGATATTTATGCGCGTGACCCTTCTGCCTTTTCATAGTTTTGTAATTTAGCCCTACCCCCATTTTATATATTTAAAATTTGCTCGCATAATTTCACTTTTGTTTCACTTTGGTACTATGCAAAACGACGCACTCTGAGGACTAGGATGAATTTCCCATTTAGTCCTCGACCTGTGGCGCGCGTTTTATTTAGACCCAAATTCCTTTTCTTTTTCTCTTTTATTTGGTCATTCAATTTTATTCTTTTTTTAATTCGGTCCCTCGATTCGTCAAAAACAAAGCGCATTCAGTAGGGGTTGGGATATTTTCCCAGTTAATTAGTATTAGTTATGTACATTTTATACATCTGTCCATTATTAGTATTAGTTATACTCTTTTATTCTTAAAATATTTAAATCTAATATCATATATTAGTTTCATTTACTCACTTATTTATTTATTTGTTTGTCTCCTTAATTGTTTATTTATTATTTTGTTTATATATTTTTTTTTCTTCTTCTTCTTGAATTTTTAAATAGGCTCATATTTTCGGTTTATTGTGTTTTATTTTTACTATTATCATTATGATTTGTTTTTTTGTTAATATTATTATCAATATTAATTGTTATTATTATCATCACTAATATCATTTTTCATTAGTAATGTTGTTATATCATGCATATTTGTTATTTATTATTATTATCATGATCCTTATGCCTTATTAGTTTATTAAATTTATGTCGCATAATTGTTCTTTAAATATGAGATTTTCACGTTTAGTCATATTCAAATAAACTAAATATATATATCGTGTTAAGCATTACATTTTTTACTCAAGTTCGTAGAAAAGAAAATTTTGAATAAAGGAAATGTTTTGTATTTGGAAATTAAAGAAATCGTTCCCTAGCTTATAGGGTTTCGATTCTCTCGATAAATCTGAATAAACGAACATTTTTAAGGTATAAATTTTTGATGTTCTCGGGAATTAAGAAACGATCGTGTTCTAACTTACGGAATATGATTTCTTTCTAAAACCGAGATAATCGAATATCTTTTAAAATAAACAAAGTTTTTGGTGTTTGTTCTCGTTTCGGGATTTAAGATATTGTATCCTAACTTACAGGACGCAATTCTTTATTCTCGGTTAACGTGAAATACGCCATCTCATCAGAAAAATTTTCACTTAAGCAATGTTTTAACAAAGGATTGTATTTTTTAAAATCTCTTCAAATTTTCTATTTTCGACATTAAGACATTAATTAATCAACTAGGTACCAATTTTGGGAGTCATAAGGGTGCTAATCCTTCCTCGTGCGTAACCGACTCCTGAACCCTTTTTTTTTAAATTTCGTAGACCAAAAAACTATCGTTTTAGTAAATTTAAGCTTTTATTAAAATGATCAAATTATGAGGTGATCCGATCACACCTAAATAAAAAGGATCGGTGTCGACTCCCATGTTCGTTTTCATTTTCAAAACCAAAGTCGACCCCCTTTTTTAAAAAAAAATGGTTTCGACGAATCTTATTTCCCTGAATTTGCAGTGGAATAGATTGAAGCTATAAATCAGATCTTATCTCTCTGAAGTTGCAGTAGAGCAGATCACATCAAGCCTTATCTCCCTGAAATTGCAGTGGAGCAGGTTGAAGTTACAAGTCTTATCTCTCTGAAGTTGCAGTGAAGCAGACTGAAGATAGTGAATCTTATTTCCCTGAAGTTGCAGTGGAACAGATTGAAGCTATAAATCAAATTTTATCTCTCTGGAGTTGCAGTAGAGCAGATCACAGCAAGCCTTATCTCCCTGAAATTGCAGTGGAGCAGGTTGAAGTTACAAGTCTTATCTCCCTGAAGTTACAGTGGAGCAGATTGAAGATAGCGAATCTTATTTCCCTGAAGTTGCAGTGGAACGGATTGAAGCTATAAATCAGATCTTATCTCTCTGAAGTTGCAGTAGAGCAAATTATGGCAGACCTTATCTCCCTGAAGATGCAGTGGAGCAGGTTGAAGTTACAAGTCTTATCTCCCTAAAGTTGTAGTAGAGCAGACTGAAGACACAAATCTTATTTCCTTGAAATTGTAGCAGAACAGATTTAAGCTACGAATTACAAGTCCTATACCTCTGAAGTTGCAGTAGGTCGGATCAAATTTATCATGGAGAATCTTATCCCCTTGAAGTTGTAGTGGAGCAGATTGAAGCCACAAATCTTATCTCCTTGAAGTTGCAGTGGAGCAGACTGAAGATAGCAAATCTTATCTCCTTAAACTTGCAATGGGGCAGATTGAAGCTACAAGTCTAATCTCCCTGAAGTTGATCGAAACATTAATTCCTATGCCCCTGAAGATGCAGTGGGATGGAATGAGGCTACTTGAAGAAGATAAGCACCAAAAAAGTCAAGACTCGGCAAGACCGGGCAAAATTGGTCCTTCTTAAAAGTCTTTACTACATTCTCGTTACACGACAATGAGCAAAGAGAGGCAGCTGTAAAAGGCCCAATTCGCCCGGGCCCGAATCAAAAACAAAAAAAAAACAAATAAAAGTCCAACAAATTTAAAGTCCAGATTACAAAGAAAAAGTTGTCCCAATTACACTCTTTAGGCCCACAAATAAAAATCTTTCAGTAGGGTTTCTGAAACCCTAGCGCAGTAGCCTCCCTCGAACGTCATGCCCGCGTCTTGTCCCAAGGCCCCTGACGAGCCCTCTGTCGCCTTGCATAGAAATGGCAAAATTGCCTTTCCTCTGCCTCCGTTGACCCTCCACAAGCCTACAAAACAGAGAAAAATAAGACAAAAAAGAAAAAATAGAGCAGGAAACAACAATAGATGTATTATTTATTCGGCTATATAAGCCCAACAACAATATCAATGTAGTTTACAAAAAAACAAAAGACAAACAAAAAAATCAAATACAAGAACAAAAAGAAAACTTTGAAACAGATTCAAGAGTTTAAAGGTGCTTTATACATATATATATATATATATATATCTTTTATTTCGAAATATAAAAACAATATTAAAAACTCACCGTTTTTTTGCTTTCCAGTCGCAAATAAAGGTTATCGTAGGCTCATGGACACCTTGAAACCCATTGGGTTTCCAACGAGGGTCCGAAAAGGAAAAAATAAGACCGAAAACCCCTTTTATTTCTTTATTTCTTTTTTTTTTCTCTCTTCATTTTTGTTTTGGGGTTTCAAAATACCCAAACCGGGTTCGATAAGGGCTGAAAAATCCACTTTTGGGTGCCTCTGACCGCTGTGCACGGCGAAGCCACTGCGGGGCCACGATGGAGGACCACCAGACCCTGGCCGGCCCTAAGAACCCTGCAGAGAAAAAAATGAAAAGAGAAAGTTTTTTTTTTTAAATAGCAAAGCAAATGATTTTTTGGGTTAAAACATGGTATTTATATACCTGCTAAAACAGCGTCGTTTTTGCGCATGGCCCAGACATTAAACGACATCGTTTTGACGCACCACGGGCTGACCCGACCCAGGGGCGGAAGATCTGCATGTTTTGTAACCTTAGGGTTATTTATTCAATCGGTCCTTTCGCTTTTAAAGTTGCTTTCAATGGGCCCCTATTTTATTTCATAATTTTGGCCACTTAATTTTATGTTGGTTTCAGTTTGGTCCCTACTAAATGCCACGTTTTGGGAACAGGGAGTAATTTCCCAATCGGTCCCCCTTATTTCGCGCGTTTTCCTTTTTGACCATTTATTATTTATTTAGTTTAATTTACCCTTTTTATTTTGTTCAAGTGTTGCCTTTATTTATTTAATTTCATGCCTTTTTAAGAATTTTCATTTTATTCATTACTTCATATTTATTTATTTATTTGTTCATTCTTATTGCCTTCCCTTTTATTTAAGCATTATTTCAGTTATATTTATCTCATTTATTATTTTTCATTACTATATACTCAAAATTAGTATTATTTACATTTTTCACATACTAAATATTGCCTAAACCAATTATATTCATTGATTTATTTGTCCATTATTCCTCCATCTTTTAAAATTTTAAATTTATTATTATTCACCAATTTATTTACTTATTCATAACATTTAATTTTAATATAATGTATATCTCTTCTACCTATTTACATATTTATCGTTTTATATATTTATATACGTATTAAAGTTCGTTAGGTTAATATTTTCTTTCATAACCATATGTTGGTTCGAGTATTTTCTCACTTCTAACATTTATTTATTTATTTATTCGTTTATTATTTGTTTCTTTTTTATATACGGTTTCATTACTCTTTTATTCTTTTTTTTTTTTAACATTTTACATTATGTTCATTTTTTACATTCTCGTTTGCTTTATTTATTTTATCAAGATTTGTTTACCAATACGGTACTCATCTTTGAGATTACGTTATCATTATGTTATCGTATATCATTTTTAAGTATTATTAATTTTCACCCAATTGCATAAAAAAAGTTTTAAAAATAGGCAATGTTCTTTATTTGAAAAATTCGATAAAACCGTGCCCTAACTCACGGGGTTTCGATTTTCCTCGTTGAATTCGAATAATTGAATATCCTTTCAAAGATTAAAACACGTAATATTTTAAATAAAATTCAAAGGCCTAATTATTCTCAAAGATTTGAAATGTCATGTCCTACCTTACGGTATGTGACGTTTTGTTGCCTCGAGATAAGAAAGCCTTCAACATATTTTCAACTTATTTAAGCATTTCAAAACAAAATATACATTAATGCAAAAAGGGATCGTATTTTAAATTCTTTTCAAGTTTTCAACTTTTAACATAAAGGCATCGAATAATCAATTAGGTACAAATTTTGGGCGTCACGAGGGTGCTAATCATTCCTCGTGCGTAATCAACTCCCGAACCCGTTTTCTGGATTTTGTAGACCAAAAGAATCGTCGTTTTAGTAAATTAAATTTTTATAAAAATGATTGAATTACGAGGTGACTCGATCACACCTCATCAAAAAAGATTGGTGGCGACTCATATTTTTCATTTTCATCTTCAAAATATTAAGTCGAGGCTCTTTTAAAAAAATGGTTTCGACACATTCCATATCCTATCTGGTTTAACTTCATTGCTTGAATTAATTAAATCTAGATTTGATCATGACTGAGTTAAGCTGATGTAAAATTTTAAGCCCGTTTTTTAGATTCGGGCTAGATCCATCCTGAAAAATGGGCCTAAAATTTTGCCTAAATCTGATCCAGATTAAAAATGCTAAGCCTAGCCCGCTCATATTATTATTTTTAGATTATTATTATATAAAAATAAAATTAAAAATATAATATATCAAATACACTAAAAATATTAAAATAAATGTTTCCCAACAAATTGAAAACATATTAAAAAAATTATTTATACTTAGATAACACTAAGATAGTTGCAACTTAGTAAGCAAATGCCTCTAAAATAGTAGCAAATTTAACAATAGAACAAAAATGATACAATATCTAAATAATAAAAACAAAATAGTAGCAATATAATAGCGAAATGGAGCAAAACAGCCGACTCGGGCTTGAGCAAAAAAATCCTACCCAAGACCCGGTCCGTTTAAAAAAGAGCTTTATTTTTTTGTCCAATCCCAATTTTCGAGCCTATATTTTTACCCAAACCCTTCCACTTTTCGAGCAAGTCATCGGGCATGAGTGAGTAGCCTGACCCATAATTAGGTCTAATTAAATCTATTAAATCGATTTAAGCTTTTAAACTATTTATAAATGACTTTATTTATAAACATTAATAAATTGAATAGATTTTAAATTTCCGCTTATGATAATTTATTTAACTTGATAAATAAAAATAATTATAAATAATTTGTCTAACATTTTGTTTTATTTCATTATAAATAGTCAATGCAAACAAATAGTAAATATGCATTGCTCTCTAACCAGTCTTGCGAGGCCCCTAAAATAGAAAATTTTTTATTTACGCTCTTTATAATTTATCAAATTTTAAAATAGTAATGGTAAAATTATAATTTGGCCCCAAAAAACAATAAAAATTTGATTGGATCCTTTAAAAACTATCAAGATATAGACTATTAAAATAGTGAAATTACAATTTTACTATCATAAAAATATACAATTTAATTTCTACCCAAAATTTTTTTCTGATTCCATCACCTCTCTAAAAATTATAATAGCAAACACATTGGCGTGAACTAGGTATACCAGCAATATTCATGCAAACCCCATACCCCTGTTGTTTCTTTGGGTATTTAATTGCAGAATTTCTCTCGCAACAACCATTGCGATGCTCACTCCATGGTCCAATTCCCACATTGCAGGGGCGAACCCAGGGCGGTTGGCATCAGCCTCGGTCCCCCCTAAAAAGTAAATTTGCTATTTAGGCTCTTAAAACTTTTAAAAATTTTAAATTAGTAAAGGTAAAATTACACTTTAGCCCCCTTAGAATTATAAAAATTTGATTTAATCTTTTACAAATTATAAAGATATAAACTATAAAAAATTAAAATTTCATCCTGTCCTCCTAAAAAATTGTTATGGCTTCGTACATTGCATTTTTTATTTATCCGCGACAAAACCATTACCGTCGCCTTTTTTACATAATTTTATTTCCTTGTAAATAGTCAATCTAAGCAAATGGTAGACATTACATCGTTGTTTAACAATTAAAATAGCAAAGGCATTGATTTGAAGCAGGTATCCCAGTAATCTCCAAGCAAAAACCATGTCCATCTTTAGCCCCTGAAAATTTCGATTCACAATTTTGTTCACAACAATCGTCACTGCAACGCACACTGCATGGTCCTATTCCCACATTGCATCTTTTAGTCGCCGGCCCCTCGCATTCATACACGCATTCACATATTCCGTTCGCATCACATATTCCTTTCCCCTTCTTTGAAGTTTGACATTTAAAATTGCAATTCTCGTCACATTTCCCCAATTCTTCTTCACATACTGCACCGTTTGCTTTACCTATTTTTACAAAGGAAAAAGAATGCAATTAAAGTTGCTAGAATCAGATTGGACCAATCAGTACATCAATCTAACGGATTGACTCATAAATTTATGTGAATCAGTTCAACCAGGCAAAGAAATATGATTATAATACCCGAGGTGAATAGGAGAAGGATGGCAAAAATATATAATAGGGAGAATAATTTAATCATTTTTTTTCTAAAATTTTCAATTATTTTATTTGGTTTTGTTTTGGTATTATATAGGCAAAAAAGAGTGGTCCAATTTAAGAAATTAATATTTTTGAGCAATAAATCTATTCTTTAAATGGTATTTTATATCATTTATGGAAATGAAATTTTCTCACGATATTATAAATTGATTTTGGATGATTTTGCTCGATTGATGAATGCGATCTCCCCTTGAATCTCTTTTTAATTATTTCTATAATTAATATTTTATAAAAATTATTATATTAATATTTATTATTTTATTAAAATTAATTTTTAAACAATTTCATTAATTGAAGTTGAGTTAATTCATGATTATATAATAAATTAAGCATAGTTTTGTCAAATTAATTAGGAGCATTTAATTTTGGATTATTATTTGAAAATTTGTTATAATCTAAAAGAATGTTACATTATATGTAACATTTTTTTTATTTCTTATTTTTAAAATAAACCTAAAAACATAAGTTAATTTTTAATATTGTTTATGAATTTAAAAAATTTCACTCATAATTATTCGATTTCATTTAAGTACATCGTCCATGATCAGATGTGCAAAAAAAGTCCTACCCAAGACTCGATCTGTTTAGAAAACGAGCATTGTTTTTTTTTGTCCAAACCCAATTTTCAAGTCTATATTTTTACCCTAACCCTCCCATTTTTCAGCAGGTCATCGAACATGAATTAGTAGCCCGACCCTTGATCAGATCTAATTAAATCTATTAAATTGTTTTAAGCTTTTAAACGATTTATAAATTATTTGTTCGTAAACATAAATAAATTGAGTTGACTTTTGTTTTAGTTTATGGAATAATCAGATTTTAAATTTCGGTTTATGATCATTTATTTATTTAATTTGATAAATAAGTCAAAACAATTACGAATAATTCGTCTAACATTTTTTTTTTCATTTCATTATAAATAGTCAATACAAACAAATGGTAACTATGCATTGCTCTCTAACAATTGTAATAGCGAACACATTGACGTGAACTAGGTATACCAGCAATATTCAAGCAAACCCCATACCCCTGTTGTTTATCTGGGTATTTAATTGCACATTTTCTCTCACAACAACCATCATTGCAATGCTCACTGCATGGTCCAATTCCCACATTGCATTCTTTATTTATCCGCGACAAACTTTTGTCGCCGTTGTCGTCCCATTCATACAAGCATTTGCATGTTCCGATATCATTTGATGATGATTTCTCACATATTCCTTTCTCATTCTTTGAAGCTTCATATTTTGAATTGCAATTCTCATCATAAATCCCTATTTCCTTTTCACATTGTGCACCATTCACTTTGCCTATTTTTACAAAGCAAAAAAAAAAAACGATTTAATAGCCACATCAATGGTTCGTTAAAGATTTAAGTGTCCAATAACTTAAATGAAAATTTTTGAATAATTTAGTGACCGTTTTGTAATATTTTTAAATTTAAAAATGTAAACTGAATAACAGTTTAGTAATCTTAGGGGGGTGCGGCCCTGTTAAAATTGGAAATTGAAGATTCGACTCTTTAAAATTTATGAAATTTTAAATTAGTATATGCTAAAATTACACTTTGATCCCAAAAATGATAAATCTTTTATTTAATTCTTTAAAAATTTATAAAGATATAAGTTATTAAAATGATGAAATATTTTAGCTCTCGTAAAATTCTACAATTTAATTCTACCCAAAAACATGTTTATCATTGCCCCTAAGTGTAGTTTACCATCATCATCATCATCATCATCATCATCATAATAATAATAATAATAATAATAATAATAATAATAATAATAATAATAATAATAATAATAATAATAATAATAATAATAATAATAATAATAATAATAATAATAATAATAATAATAATAATACCTGAGGTGGTGATTATGAGAAGAATGGCAAAAATATAAAATAGAGGAAACAATTTGATCATCTTCTTAGAATTTTCAATTATTTTGATTTGAGAAAATTTTGGTAGAATATCTTTTTATATATGCAAAAAAAAAAACTGGTCCAATGTGAGAAATTAATATTAATTAGAATTTAGTTTTAAGCAATAAATCTAATTCTTCAATTGGTACTTAAAATATTGTTTAAGGAAATAATTTTTTACTCACAATATTATAAATTATACCAAAAATAATAAAAAAATTAATTTTGGATAAAATTTATTTAGCATAATAATAATTAAATTAATTAGGAGCATTTAATATTGGATTATTCAATGAGATTTTTTATTCTATATAATCTTAATTATAATTCACTATTTTAAGTAAGCTGACATCCAAAAAAAAAAAAAATCAGCCTAAGATTTTCTTTTTTTTTTTTAAATCAATCTTTTTGTTTTTTAAATCAATGTGTGTTTGATAAATAGAAAATTTACTAATAAGTGGTTGGGTGTAATGATAAAACACGTTGTACTCCCAAAGAGAGAATGTAAGTTTGAATCTTGGAGACAACATTGTTAAGAGGGACAACCATGAACCCCGAACATGGACCATAATGACATATGCATAACATCAAAAAATAAAATAAAATGAAAAAGTTATTCGATTCCTTTCTCATCTTGGTATTCACTTTTTCTCTGGTTATGAGATATATAGAATCATCCCTTAATGTTGTTTTTGGTGTCGTTCTAAGAAGGCCCCTTTTTCGGTGCTCGGAATAATATACAAATGGTAAAAAAATAAATTGATTTATAATTGTCATATTTATTAAATTAAGTTTTATTTGATAATATGTTTTGATATAACAAATTAAAAATGTTTTTCAATAAGAGTTAAACTTGACCAAAATTGGCAAAATAATAAAATCAAGTTAAAATGGTTTTAATTGAGTTAAACATTTTCAATCAAGTTAAAACTGTTTTAAAACAAGTCAGTATTGCTCCAAGCCAAAAAGTATCGATACTTTTTACTAAGTATCGTTAATTTGTCTTTGGTATCGTTGTAAACTAATTTCAACGGTCACTAAATCAGACATTAAATGCTAATAGTATCGATACTCGTAGAGAAAATATCGATACTTTTTATTGCAGGTGAATTTAATGATCTGATATTTTCATCCTCAACGACTCTATTAACTTTTACAACAACCCCAACTGTCGGAAATGTATTAAAGGGAAAATACCATATTCCAAAGGTCCTACAATAAGGAGAGAGATCATCAAGCTTAAAGATTAATCAAAAAAACCTTAGTGCTTAATTCTGTCATATTCTTCTTGTAAATACTTGTGAGCTTTAATTGTATTCATTCAGTTCAAGTGTTATTCTTTGTACTTGTACTTAATTGGCAAACATATCAATATTGTAAGGATTGCTTCTTAGTTTGCTATTTGTTATTCTCTTTAAGAGGGTTGAGCCTTAAGGTTTGAGTAGAAATCTTAAAGGATGTTGTAATCTTAAGATTTTAGGTAGAAATCTTAAGGGAGATTGTGAGGTTAAACCTTATCTTCAAAGGTTGTCAAATTAGTGAATTTGAGAAAATCCTGAATTATGGAAAGCTAAGGTAGTAGAGTAGGCAATTGGAGTCGAATCACTATAAATTGTTGTGTTTATTGTTGCACATTCTTTCGTTGCTTCCACAAATTTTCTTAAAGGCCAATTCACCCCCTTTTGGTGATTTTGAGTTGATCTTTCGAGCTATCAATATTATTTTAATTGAAGAACAAATTAGTGTAGTTTGATTAGGTGTGCAGTTGAGTAGAACTATGGGATTAAACAATCTAATTTAAATGATTTGCGTAGATAAGTTCGTTGGTTAGAGTCGAATCCTTCTTGTTCGCAAGGTTGTCAAGGAATTAAATCATAGGAGCTTGTTGATGCAAGGTTTGATTGATAGCAAAGATGGTCAGTTCACCTTGTTTAGAAAAGGCGAAAAGCCGAGGATATAGGTGGTGAGGAAGCTTAGTGTTTCTTTAGTGAGATGGGTTCTACCATGAAGAGGAAGATGATAAAGATGGAGAGGATAATAGACCCTTGAAAAGGGTTCTTAGAAGTGTATATAAAAGGGCCTTGGTGAGCCCCACATAATGATGCTTATTGTAGTGTAAGGTGGCTATAGGATAGTATTAATGTGATAGGATAGAGATTGATATTAATGTATGACAATTGCTCTTAAGGTTACTCATTTGACAAAAGTTCAAGTAATTTACAACTGGGTTGGTGGTTTGAGTTTGATTCTTAATTGCTTTAATCAACTTATAATTGAATGGGAAAACATTCATGATTCGAGATTAATTTCAAAACCAAAATTAACGTCATATATAGTTGAGGCTAGAGATATTATTAATTTGGTTAAATCTATTTTATATCAAATTACTATTTTATATTCTATTTTACTTTCAATTAAATTTTATTTACTATTTTCTCATCAATTTAAACCCCCTTTCTTTAATTTTGCAAGTTTGCACAAGTCATGGACACAACTTTACCCTTGACAATTATGGTTGATAGATATTTTAATTTTAATTAGTACAGTCTCTATGGGATTCGAGTTGAATCATTCCACCATGCTTCGAATCATTCGACCATGCTTCCTATATATTGATATTAATTTAGTACATGCTTCCTATCTATTGATATTAATTTAGTACAGTTGAACCATTCGGCCATGCTTCCTATATATTGATTTTAGATGATATAAAGATGTGACAGTGACAGCAGCAGGGCCGCAGTCGTCGTTGGGGTAGGAGATGCACTTGTCGGACCACCAACCCCCATTGCAATAGCAACATTCGCACAGAACCTCCCTCGACCCCAATGAGCAACAGACGAAGGGCAATAGACAGGCGTCTTTCCACAAGCACTACTTGCGCCCTTAATCACTTTATAAACTTTTTATCCCAGATTCTTCTCCTCTGCTTTCTATCTGCAATTTCTTTATAAATTCTGTCGTTTTTTCCTTTTGTCTAGGAGTTTAGTTTTTAAGAGGGATTCATTGTGATTCCTCCAAATTTTTTTGAGAATTGTTCCTACCGTGATTTCCCGAGAAGAGCAACACCAATCAAATTCCATCTTTCATATTCAAGTGTACGAATATCGAAGGACTGTGTTAATTTTGGGAGACGACGTCATTACACCGATCAAGATAAATTCCTCTCTAAGGCAGTGAATTTACCACGGCGCAATAATTACTATTTCGTTATTTATTTTCCAGTCAGTACTAACAAATTTGTTTTACAACACCATTAATGAGTTTAAATTGAATTGACATTTATTTTAGTTCGTGAAATAACTTAGTTTAAAATTTTCATTTACAGTAATTTTTTTAACTTGATAAATAAACATAAAAAAAAAATCATATAATTACGAATAATTGGTCTAACAATTTTTTTATTTCAGTATAAGCAGTCAATGCAAACAAATGGTAAATATGCATTGCTCTCTAACAATTAAAATAGCAAATACATTCATATGGAGCAGGTGCACCAACAATATTCATGCAAAACCCAGACCCCCCTAGAGGCCCTGGGTATTTAATTGCACAATTTCTTTCACAACAACTTTCATCGCATTGCTCACCGCATAGTCCAATTCCCCCATTGCATTTTTTATTTTTCCCAGACGAATTTTCGTTGCCGTTGTCGTCGCATTCATACAAGCATTTGCATGTTCCGATATCATTTGGTGATAACTTCTCGCATATTCCATTCCCATTTTTTGAAGCTTCGCATTTTGAATTACTATTCTCATTACAATTTCCTATTTTCTTTTCACATTGTGCACCATTCACTTTGCTTATTTTTACAAAGAAAAAAAGACAAACAATGATTTAATAGTCAATTAATAGCCCGTCAATAACTTAAATGAAAATTTTTGAATAGTTTAGTGAATTTAAATACATGTAAATATTCAGAATTTTCAAATCAATTTTTTTTAAAGCATAATATAAAAATGCATAATTAAAGTAGAAAAAATGGTACCTGAGGTGTTGAGTATGAGAAGAATGGCAAAAATATAAAATAAGGGGAAGAATTTAATCATTTTTGTTTTGATTTTATTTGAAATATTTTTGTACAATACCTTTTTACATATGAAAAAAAAAAAAAAAGTAGTCCAATGTGACAGATTAATATTGTTTGGAATTTAGTATTAATCAACAAATCTAATTCTTTAATTGGTATTTAATATCATTTAATAAACTATAATATTTTTCACAATATTATAAATAAATTTTGGGTTGTACCAAAAAATAATAATAAATTAATTTTGGATAAACTTTATTTAGCATAATATTAATTAAATTAATTAGGAGCATTTAATCTTGGATTGTACAATGAGATTTTTTATTCTAAATAATCTTAATTATAATTCACTATTTTAAGTAAGTTGACATCCAGCAAAAAAAAAATCTGATTAAAATCTCATTTTTTTTGTTTTTTAAGTCACTTAAATATATATTTTAAAAAAAACAAATGTTCCATTTTTTTAAAATTTAAAGGCTCACATTTTAATTTTTTGAATTTTCAAAATAAATTAATTTTTGCTGATTTTCTAAGCCATGAAATCTTAAATGTGGAAAAATAACTAAATTGAAATTTTGAACAAATATAAGTATTAAAGTGTAAAATTACCAATTAAAAAATTTACTGTGTAAGGTGGCTATAAAACGGTGTTGATGTGATAGGATAGAAGTTGATATTATGCATCATAGAGATGCTCATAAGTTTATTCATTTGACAAGAGTTGATTGTTAGGTTTTTCTCACAATTAATTTACAACAAAGGATTAGTGATTTAAAGTTGTTCCTTAATTATTTTAATTGACTTATTATCGAGTGAGAAAGTATTTAAAACCCGTGATTAATTCCGAAACTAACGTCGTACATGAGATTAGAGATTTTATTAATTTGGCTAAATCTATTTTATATCGAATTACTATTTTATATTTTGTTTTATTGTCAATTAATTCTTATTTATTATTTTTTTCATCAGTTAAACCCTTCTTTCTTTAATTTCGTAGGTTTGCACAAGTCTTGGACACGACATTGCCTATTACAATTTTGGTCGATAGACATTTTAATTTTAATTAGTACAGCTTTTGTTGGATTCAACTAGAAGTGTTCATGGACCGAGTTTAAACATGATATTAACACACTTTATGCATTCCCTAGCCTAGCTCGGCTCGAAATATGAGCCTAATTTTTATTCAAGTCTACCTATATTTGCAAATGACTAACCTAAACCTATTTTAGGCCTACCCATATTATTTTTTTGAAGTTTTAAAAAATATTTATATTATTTTTAATTTAAAATTTAATATTTTTATTTATTTTTCATTTATTAAAATTTTATATGTAGGCGTTATAACTTTTGTTAATGTTTATATTATAGTATTATATATTACTATAGATTTAGTTTTTATGTGTTATAAATTATATAATATATATAAATAACATAATATGATATATTAGAAACATAAAAAACGAGCTAGATCGAGTTGGGCTTGGGCTTTGAATATTCGAGCTTGAGTCTAATCCATATTTTAAATGAGCCTAATTTTTTGCCCAAGTCTATTTTTCGAGTCTAATATTCCTATCCAAACTCTCCCAAATTTCGGGCTTAGATTGGTAACCCAACCCATGAATAAGTCTAAATTCAACCATGCTTCCTATCTACTCATTTTTTTTTGAGAGAAAATATGACTGGATTAATAAAAAATAAAAAAATCATGATTGTTGGGTTTTAAACCAGAAACAAAACAAAACCAAAATCAGCCCAAATTGAAGAGAAAACCCAAACCTACCTAGAAACCAAAACAAACAATCCCGTAGCACTAAAAAACAGAAAAAAAACGAAAACCAATACGAAATCAAAATTAAAATCCAGTCAAATCCGTGCATCCAGCTGGCCTGCACTCCTCTGCTTTTCTGTCCCATTTCACCAGCCAGCCATTAATGTAAGCGGTTCCCAATAACAATAATGCCAATCTGTAACGCAAACCCCTTTTGACTCTTCCAATTACCCCACCTCCGCATTTCCATCCTTCCAAAGACCTCATTCTCTGCTAAGAAACCCCATGTATAGAGCGCCAAGAAAGACTCTCCAGAAAAACCGACGCTCCCTCTTCCTTCCTATCCCCCTGACTTTCAATCGGGCTCCCTTTCACTGTCGTCCCTCGCTTTCTCTTCAGCATAGATCGGCACTCCCATTTCCAGGTAAAACTCTTCTCTATTCTTCAAGGACATCGTAGCTATCGTATGGGCTAGATTATTCCCAGATCTAGAGATGAACTCAAAACGTATCCTTTTAAAACCAGATCTCATTTGTTGAATGTCAAAAATGTAGGAACCTATTAAAGATCTGTCCATCAAAACATTCCTACATTTTTTAACAACTGTAAGCGAATCTCCCTCTATGATAACATCTTCCGTTTGCAAATCCATCCCTAACTGCACTGCCTCTCTGCAAGCCAAAGCTTCAGCCTCAAAGGCAGAATTCACCTTCTCGTGCAATATGGACTTTGAAGCGATGACAGATCCTTCGCTATTTCTGACCACCACTCCGGAAGCAGAAAGATTCTCCTGTACGTCAAAAGCTCCATCGAAATTAATTTTTAGAGTCGAAAGAGGTGGGTGTTTCCAACTTCGTTGCACTTTTGGACTATTTACTATTTTCGTGTTGGCTCTATCAATTTCTGTAATATAGTTTCTCACAAAATCTGCAATTTCCTTCCCTGTTCTACATTTTCTCTCGTGAATCCAAGCATTCCTTTCCCCCCAAATGACCCAAAGAGCTACACAAAACAGTCTGCTTGAGACTAATGAAAAATTAGCCACTGACGAGGTGAGCCACTGTTTGAAGTCTAAATTTTGGTCGTAAAGTATTTGTATTTCAGTTAATTCTGACCACATGCTTACTGACTTTGAGCAATCTCTGAACAGGTGCAGCAACGATTCGACCCCTAACCCACACCGAGGGCATGAAGCATCTGAAGTTAACTGCTTAAGTGATAAATTGAGTCGTGTAGGGATATAATTCCAAGAAACCTTCCAGATGGTTATTATAATCTTTTTAGGAAGATCCATGCCCCATAACTTCTTGTAAAAATTACCATAGATAAGTTGTATCGCATAAGCGCTAGGATCAACATTCTGTAATAGTTTGTAGGTGTTCTTGACCGAGAAAACCCCAGAAGGATCATCTCTCCATACCCTAAAGTCCTCATGCGGATGTAAAGCTAAAGGGATGCGAAGGATTTTGTTCGCCTCATCAGCTCCGAAGGTATCTTCAACCACCTCTCATCCTATCTACTCATTTTAGATGGCGTAACAATGTGACAAGGATCTAAGTTCAGGGATTAGAAATTGAATAACCGGCTATCACTTAAGAACTAACCTAAGAAAGTCTACTTAACTTGAATCTTTAATCGAAAAAATTTAAAAAAAAAAACATTGGTAAGAAGAAGAAGCTAACTACAATTAGCCATAATAACCCTTAACACAGTTCACCAACACTTTCTTATGGTAATCCAATAGCAATTTGTTTGGGTGGACCTTCGTAAATACGCAATCCAAGTGGGTCATGTCCACTTAAAGCTATCATATTGTCCGCAACCATATTAGCTGAACGTGGAACATACAATACCTTAATATTCCAGTCCCTTGCTATATTTTGTCTGATAAATTGCACCAAACTCGACTAGACTCCCTTTGCTTGCCCATTAAGTGTATTAACCGCAGTCAAACTCGCACTCTCCACCAACATTTGCTTAATCCCTCTCCTCCATGTTATATCTAGACAATCCATAATAGCCCTTAGTTCTGCATCAAATACAGAACATATGCCTATATTTCTACTGTAACCAGTGATCCATTTGCCTTGGTCAATCTCGAATAATTAGACTTTTATTTTAATTCATATAATAATTGAGTTTTAAATTTTCGTTTATAATCATTTAACTTGATAAATGAAAATAAATAAACTTCTTTTTTATTTCATTGAAAATAAATAAACTTCTTTTTTATTTCATTATAAATAGTCAATGCAAAGGACTGGTAAATATGCATTGCTCTCTAACAATTAAAATAGCAAATACATTCATTTGTACTAGGTATACCAATTATGTTCAAGCACATCCCAGTCCCCTCTAGAGGCCCTGGGTATTTAAATGCACATTTAAACCGGCAACAAATATCATTGCATTTCACACTACATGGTCCAATTCCCACACTGCATTTTTTATTTTCCGGACTCGATTTTCCGTTTCCGCCGGTGTTGCTATCGCATTCATACAAGCATTTGCATGTTCCGGCTTCATTTGGTGATAGTTTCTCACATATTCCTTTCCCATTCTTTGAAGCTTCACATTTTGAATCGCACATGTCATCGTAAATCCCTATTTCTGCTTCACATTGTGCACCATTCACTTTTGCTATTTTCACAAAGAAAACAATAAAATATTATAAAGTTGTGATTGGGATTTTGGATTTAATTGTTTAATAAAACATTTGTGAACTTTGTTAAAATAGATGTTGATAATGGCAATATGATGATTGCAAAAATAAAGAAAAATAAGAAAACACATATTTTACGTGGAAACCCTTTCGGAAAAAAATCATATAGGAAAAAGAAATTTATTAATGTTGAAAACAAATGATACAAGAGAAGTTTCGACTACATCTATTTAAATTTCGAAAAACATTATTCTAATTAATGTCAAATAGAAGAAAAGTAGTTCTATATGGATTCTACTTGTACTGTATAGTCTTTAACAAGAATTCAGATTACACAACTCTAACATCTTTCGAATTCACAGATTTTTGGATTTGAATTTGAAATACGTATAAAATTTAGAAATTTAAAATCTATATTTTTACAACTTTTAAATATACAATCACACATAGAATACAAATTTGGTCATCAATTGAATCATATTTGATCCTTGGGTTTTAAGAGTTTATATAAAAATATTAAAAGATAAAAATATTATTATAATAATACTTATTATTTCTCTTAAAAATTAGTTTTGAACTCATTTTTCAACCAAATTGATATTGATTAACTTGTGAAATCAACTCAATTAAAAATATTATATATATATATATATGAGTCTACCATGGTTTCATGGCCACTGAATGGTTGAAAACATTAGGACTTGATTTGGAAAAAAAAAAACTTTTAAGGATTAAATTAAAAAATTTTAATACACTTTGAGGATTAAATGATGCATTAACCCTTATTTTATATCTAATATATACATTCTATGAAGTAATTTAGCGTCTAAAGGGAAACACGCCCTTTGGATGGGCAGTGGTTGTATTGTGGTAGAATCTTTTACCTTACAGTTACAGTAATTAATTTTATAGTTACCGTTATTTTTAACCTTATCGAAAGGAAACACACTGCGCATCTAAAATCACCTCAAAAAAATTATTATTTACAATATAAAACTTTCAAATAGATTTATTTTTTTAAAAAAAGTAGATAAATATAAAAATGCAAATTAAAGTGGAAAAGATAATACCTGAGGTGGTGAGTATGAGAAGAATGGCAAAAATATAAAATGGAGGGAAGAATTTAATCATTTTTTAAAGAATTTCAATTATTTTGTTCTGGTTTTGATTTGGAAAAAAATTTGGTACAATATCTTTTTATATATGAAAAAAAAAGTGGTCTAATGTGAGAAATTAATATTGAATAATCTTTATTTATTACAATAATAATTAAAATGAGGCATACTTTTTTGTCAAATTAATTAGGAGCATTTAATTTTGGATTATACAATGAGATTTTTAATTCTAAATCTTAATTGTAACTTGCTTTTTTAAGTTAATTCACATATTTACATCATCACGGGTCGGATTGAGTTGATAAAGAATTTTAGCCCTCTTTTTTAGGTTTAGGTTTGGATTAATTCAAGAAATGAGCTTAAAATTATACCCAATCCTAATTCATATTAATAATACAAAACTCGAACCCGATCGTAATAATATTTTAAATTATTTTTATATAAAAATAAATTTTAAAAATATAATACATTGAATATACTAAAAACATTAAAATAAATATTTTTTAACAAATTAAATATACAAAAAAAAGGTACAGCCATGTTATTTGGGTCGGGCCCGAGCTAAAAAATTATGCCTGAAGCCTGACTTGTTTAGTAAACGAGCTTTATTTTTATGTTTAAGCCTATATTCCGATCCTATATTTTTACCGAAACCTTTTTACTTTTCGGGCTGACCTTCAATTCTGGGTAAGTAACCCGACCCGTAACCATATCTAATGAGAGAGAACAATTTTTTTTTAATTAACTTTCAAATCCCTTAAAATAATGTTTATCCTGATTTTTTAAGCTATGAAATTTTAACTTATATTTAAAAATTAAACTGCATGACACGTGTTATCACAATAAATCTGGCATAATAAGATATTTTTGGAGAGAGAATAACTATCTTATTTTCTAATTAATAAAAAATTACCCTGTTTCTTTAAATAATTTCTATTTTACAATATTTTTATAAGAAAAACTCTAAAATATTTACTGTCTTGGATTACTAATGCGAGAAAATCACTCCACTGTACAATAGTTGATGGAAATAATGGTAAAGCAAATGTATCAGGATTCAAATTATAATTTATTTTTTCTATCAATAAAATAAGTAAATTAATATTTGTGTATTAGATCGAAGAGTAAACTATTCATTCTATTAAAAATTTAGTCTATTTCTATTATTAAGTGTTAATGTGGCTAACAGAGCAATCAGATATTAACACATGACATGCAACATGTACCTAATGTTGACATGGAGAAACTAATTCAAGCAAAATGCATAGAATTTTTAACGAATAGTGCAATGAATGTAATTTTTTACGTGGATGGACTAATTCGAGCAGCTAGACAGTGATACATCATCACGCAACAATAGAAATCAAAGGATTTTTTAACAAAATGACTTGTTTGCTCCTTCATCTAACATATAATGACTAATTACCTATTTTTTGAGTAAAGGTGTCAATATGCAACCCAACTCCTAATACAAGGACCTACATTGTACTTTTATTTTCATTTATCTAAGCTAAATGACAATGAATAAGAATCTATGTAACACCCCATTACCTGAAATGATCACCAGGTTCAAGTTATGAGATGTCACATATTCTTTGTCGGAGCAACTTATGTTAAATTCACAATGAAATAATAATTACAAATCATCATACCAGGCAAAGAACAACATTACATACATTTAATATCATATACAACCTTCTTCGGGCTTTATATGAGCAAACAAATGCTCTAAAATTAACTCGAAATCGAATAAGAACTATTTTGTAAAAGTTTCAAAACTTCAAGTTGATGTTGTGACATGAGGGGGTTCCTCGTTGCGACGTAACATATTGACTTGACCAAATGGCCTTCTTGTCACGACGATGGATTTTCACGTCGCGCTCTGACCTGGAGTTCAAGCTTGTCGTGACGTGACATACTGTTTTTGGCAAAAAAATGTAACAATTGGTACCTAATGCCAAGCCAACATTTCATTCCCTCAATTCATGCCTAAGTCAAACTTTTTTACCTACAATAAACACTACTCAAACATGCATAGAATATCACATTCATTTTCCTAACATCTACAACTTCAAACACTCATCAAACATACCATCTTTACCTATCAGGAACCACAAATCAAATACTAACCACATACTAACATGATACATACCAAAAGCATATCCTAAACACATACAAACAACCATATGCATCCTCACTACCAATATCAACATTTCATAATTCATTTAACCAACATTATTTACCAATAATACATGATAAACCTTAACCAACTACTAGTTTGTCCAAACCAATTCATATCCCTAAAGGTACCATTTCACATATATTATAAGCATTCCAACCATTATCACAACATGCCATTATCAAAAAAGCATTAACCAATTATACCACATTTCCATACCAAACTTGCATATATCCAAATATACACATTTATCAATTTCCAATTCAACCATTCCAAACATAGCAAAATACAAAAGGACTATACTAGTTATATGCCATTTAACTAACAAAGGAAATTCACCAACTTCATTGAGTTTGGGATTCTATCTGGATGTTAAAGTTGATGCTCAGGATCTCGAATTTAACTTAACTTGCGCACGAAAAATAAAATCATACACTGAGTAATAAACTCAGTGGTATTTCTACAATTCAAATATCAAATGCAAGTTAAGCTAATGTATACAATTCAATACTCATCTCATCTTAAAAAATGCAAAACATGTTGTTAAATGTACCAATCATGCCATATGGTTCAATTTAACGTGTTCAACAAATTAAGTTAGGAGCAACAATAATAGCGTATCATATTTCAAAATCGAATCAATTGATTTGTCCAAACTCGTATCAATCTTTTGGGTTTATAATCTGATTCACACAATATTTCACAATAGTAGTTCATTTCAAATATCATTTTCAAATTTTACATTTTAAGTCATTATTACCCTGAATCAGACTCGAATGGATATGCAGGTCCAACCAATACACCAGTTTGACACGTAGTTAAAGTAACTCCTACTCGATCTATCCTATGGTATGCCAATTGTATTCTACTATACCAGAATAGTTAATAGGGTAAAAATTATTCAATTTCTATGCATCATAACATGAATCAATAAAATTCAAAGTCAATTTCATACTTTCATCAAATTGCACTATTTTCAATTTAGTCATCCATCTCTAAAACCAATCATTTTCATACCAATTCAATCCAGCTAATCAATCTCAACTTACATCAATATGTTACCATGCTATACAATGCAAATATGCAAAAATTTAAGCGATTCTAATTGTAGAAATACAAATCTAAACTCCAAGCTATTCATCGACAACTTTAGCTTTTCATTTTTCTCTCGAGGAATTCAGGTCGACGTTGGCGATGGGTTAAGATAAACATACAAAACCATCAATAATCAACCAAATTCACAATTAATTGTTATTTACAATTTTTTATTTTGTCCAATTTAGTCCTTGAAACAGGGACTAACATAACTTTCAATTTTAAACTCCAAATTGAAATTTGATTTCACTATTTTCTATTATGGACCTCTTATTTCTTATTTCTATAGTTAATTTTATAATTTATTCAGTTTGGTCCCTAGTGTATGAAACTATCAATTAAGCATTACAATTTAGTCCTTTTTTACATCTGAGCTTAATATCTATCAATTTAACACCTAAAACTTTCAATTCTCAACAAAGACAACTTTCAAAAATTTAACAATTTTACAATTTGATACAGGAGCTAGCTAGATTAAGCTCTCATGATCTCAAAAACATAAAAATTGCAAGAAAAAGACTAAATTGCACTAGCCAAATTTTTATTAAAAGCTTTGAAACCCTCCTTCAATGGTGCCCAAGGTTTCTTCTTCTTCAATTTTGGTTGGAAAAGATGATAGACTCTTTCGTTCCACTAAACATTATATATATACATGGATCAATTTAGGTTTTTAACTTAATTAATTATGGTTATCTTTAATTAATCAATTTTTTACCTTTTAAGCTTAATGATGTTATATCGTCCAGTAAATTATGTTTATTTACTGTCTACTTACTATTTTGCATCTTTGGTTAATTGCTATTTAAATCCTCAATCCATTTTCTGATTAAAAATCTATAGCGATTGAACTTTACAATTTAGTACCTAAACCTTAATTAACCGCAATTTTGACTAAATTACTTATAAAAAATTTAATCCACCTACAACATAAGTCCATAAATATTTATGAGCTCAATTTACTAAAACGGGATCCCGAAATCACATTTTTTGGTACCACTAACTTTTAGGTTGTTACAATCTAATATTTAAATATTATACAAAAAAAATTTGAACAATGTATATTTAGTTCATTTTTTTGTCCGTATAATAGCTTAATCTTAAATTCCCGTTCATTTTCATTTAGCTTAGATAAATAAAAATAAATAAAAACAAATAAATCAATTTTTTACGAATAATTCATCGAACACTTTTCTTTATTTCATTATAAATAGACTGCATACAAATGGTAAATATGTCATGTTTAATGACAATGATAATAGCAAACACAATTATATGCACTTGGTGTACCAATATCACCAATGCAAGTGCCATACCCATCTTTGAACCTTTTTACACAATTATGGTTACAACAATCATCATTGCAAAACACACCGCATCGTCCAATTCCCATGTTGCATTCTGGATTTTCATGCTCTTCTTTATTGTCATCATTGTTGTTGTTGTTACCATTGCCACTACATTCATGCAAGCATTTGCATGTTCTGATACCATTTAGTGACGATGTCGCACATATTCCTTTCCCATTCTTTGATGCTTCACATCTTGAACTACAATTTTCATCACAAATTCCCATTTCTTCTTCACATTGTGCACCATTCACTTTGGCTATTTTTACAATGGCAAAAATAAAATTATTATAAGGACACATTCAAAACTTTTATTTTAAAATATAGTGTAAAACTGTACAATAAAACACGTATGAATGTAACATTTAAGACATTTTTCAAATTCGTAAATTCTTGGAAGCATCTTTCATTGTGAATTTGATATACATATAAATATTTGTGAAGTTAAAAACTATGCACTTGTACTTCTCAAATATCATTCATATATATATATATATATATATATATAATTACAATGCTCTATCTAATAATGGAAATAAATTACTCTTATACTCATTGTTTTTTAAATTATATTAAATAATGTACTTTAAGATTTACTTAATTATTATACGTATATTACAATTTATAGGACTCTGTTTTAAATTATTCTTAGAGTTAATTGCACTAGGCATCTCCAAACTATGACCCTTATACTAATTGGTCCCCAAACTTCAAAACATCTAATCACTTCCCTAAACTATCGATGTTATATCAATCAAGTTTTTTATTATAAAAACCATTAATTTAATCGTTAAATGATACGCCAGATCTTATATAGCTAAATTTAAAATGAAAACTTTAAGGAAATGTATTTTTGCAGCATAACTTTTAAAAGTAAAAATTAAAATAATACAAACTGAAAAAAGAAAAAAGAGTGAACGATAAAACTTCTATAAATGTTTTGGGAACATCAAAATATATATTTTTTTAAATCTATTTTTACAATATTCCTATAAAAAATTCATTTTAAAGCATGTCACGTAAGATCTGATGTGTCATTTAACAGTTTTAGTAACAAAAGGACCTAATTGATATAACCTCAACAGTTTAAGGGTGTAATTAGAATGAGGGTCATAATTTGGGGGTGTTTGGTGCAATTAACTCATAGTTTTATTGTTATTGTTTTTTATAGGGATAAATGCAAAATTTATACATAAACTTTGATATAATTTACAATGTTATACATCAACTTTAATTTGGATCATTTTTATATATCAAACTTTAATTTTAGTTCATTTTCACATTGCAAAATTTTATAATAACATTATTTTTGTTATCATTAATTATAATTATTTTTCATAAATTAATTAATTTATTAGTACACAACTTTATAATAAAACATTTACACATCTATTTCTTACAAACTAGTATATACATATTCAAGGTTATTAAAATTTGATCCCTAATCACTAGAACTAAAAGGTTGAATCATAACTATTTTATATATAATCTACACATTTCATTGTTATAATTTATATAAGAAATGAAATCTAAATCTAGATTTTTAATTAAGATGTTTTAAAAAGTTAATAGAGAATTAAATTTAAAAATTAAATAAAAATGCATAGTTAAAGTAGAAAAATAGTACCTGAAGTGAATACTAGGAGGGCCAAAATGAATAATAATTTGAAGAATGTAATCATTTTCCTAGAAATTTCAATTTTCTTTTCTAGAATTTTATTGTTTTGAAAATTTTGGGTGGAGGATCTGTTTATATATGCAAAAATACTGTGGACCAATTTAAGAAATATAATTTTTATTTGGTATCTATTATTTTTGGTAAATTTTATCTAGCCTTGTTGTCAAATAGGACAAGGAGCATTTAATATTAACCATGTATTAACCATGTATATTAATGTAAAATGAGTGGTAATAAATTTGTATTTTAATATTATTAAATACGTATTTAATTTTTAGATTTATAATTTATAATTCTTTTATTTAAAGATGATATAAAAATATGAAAAAAGACAAAAAGTGTCATAATTTAAAGGAAAGGGTATTTTTGTAATTTTATTATTGAGTTGGTGACCCAATTAAGGCCGTATTTAAATAATAGTATAAATATATAAAGAAATAATAAGTTGCCAATGAAGCTTTTAAACTTCACCAATATAATTCAAGATGTGGCACGTGTCTTGTTTAGGGTGTATGAAAAATAATAAAAATATTTAGTACAATGTTAGTGTAATTTTTAGACTCCAAATGTTGGGTTAAAGTGATGATGAGTGTCCAATTGAGTATAGTAAAATATTAAATATATAAATAAAATGTGACATGTACGTGACAATTTTTAACTTTTTGTGAAATTTAAAAAGTACACTGTCAATGTACCAAATATTGAAATCATTAATTTAATCATTAAATGACACACCATATCTTATATAGCTAAATTTAAAATGAAAATTTGAAGGAAATATATTTTTTGTCACATAACTTTTAAAAGTAAAAATTAAAATAAAGTAAACTAAAAAAACAAGAGTGAACGATAAAACTTCAGTAAAAGTTTTGGGAACGTCAAAATAAAGATTTAAAAAAAAATCTATTTTTACAATTTTCATATAAAATTTTCATTTAAAGCATCAAATGTAAGATCCGATGCATCATTTAACAGTTTTAGTAACTAAAGGACCTAATTAATATAACCTCGATAGTTTAGGGGTATAGTTAGAATGATCTGAAATTAAAATTTCAATAAAAATTACGTAGTCAAAGTAGAAAAATAATAACTGAAGTGAATACGAGGAGGGTAAAAGTGAAAAATACTTCGAATAATTTAATCATTTTCCTAGAAATTTCAATTTTTTTCTGAAAATTTTGGGTGGAGGATATGTTTATAAATGCAAAAAATACTGTGGTTCAATTTAAGAAATTTAATTTTTAATTGGTATCTACTATTTTTGGTAAATTTTATCTAGCATGTAACATCCCGAAATTAAGCCTAGAAGAATTGGGCCCAATGGGCCTTGGGCGTAGGAATGTTTAAAATTTTCGAGAATATGAGAATGGCATTGTTGCAAATTGGACTTATTAGTTAAGTGAATTTGGAAGGTTACGAGGTTTCTAAGAAGTTCCGGGTTCAAGATGGGCTATAAGAAAAATTTTGTGTTTAAGCATTTAAGGAGAGTAGGCAAGTAGCATCAAGACTTAAGGAAATAAGTGTGCATTTTGCTAGCACAAGGAGTCTATTGGTAAAGGTGGAAAGTGGTGTGTGAAGTGTACTAATAGTCTGAGGTTTGAATCCCATCTATTGCAAACTTTTGGATTTATTTTTGTGCTTCTCATCCATGTGTTGGTCAAGGTTTTAATAAGGTAAGGAAGACTTTTTAATTTGGGAAAGATGACTAAGGATTATGGTAAGGAGGAAAGCAAGGGAAAAGGAAGGAAAGAGATGGAGGAAAAAGGTAATAGAAGGGAACATGTTGGCCTATTATGGGGTGGATGTTTTGGAAAGAATATTTTGGGGTCAATACTCATCTTTTGGAAAAGATGATACATGGTTTGGGAGGGGGTTTTGGGTGCCGAAAGTTGTTGGCAATTGTTGTGCTTTTGAATACATTTACTTCAAGCATTTTTGGATTATTTCTTTCTTTTCTCTCAACTTGTGTTGCTGAATTTTCTTTATGGTTCTTTCTTCCTCTTCTTCATTTTTTCTTTTCTTTCATTGTTTTTCTTGGTTACCAAATTCCATACCCTCCCACTTTCTCTTCTCTACACCATAACCAAAACATCAACTTCATCTCATAGCCAAAACTTGGTTCTTGTGGTTGCCGAAGCTTCTTTGCCTTCTCGGGTTTTCGGTGGTTGTAAGGTAGTGTTCTTCCTCTTCTTTTATTTTTCTTCTTGTTTCTCTTTTACTCCCTCTTCTAAAACTGATTATTCACCCTGTTCTTTTGACGAAGGCCGAATCTATTCCTTGCTACTTCCATCTTCGTGGTTCTCTTGGTGTGGGCCGAATCGGTAGAGTGTTAGCTTACACTCTTGTCATCTTTCTAGCCTTTGGCTTTCGGAAGACGGTTGGTAAGTAGAGTCTCGAAGTACTTTATCAGAGGGCCAATCGAACACCTATCCCTCGTAATAAGAGACTCGGATTGTTGGTAAGTGATATAGATTGTTAATCAATCGCAATACTTGGTTGAAGTTGTAAATTGGGCTTTGGACTAATTGTTGACTGATTGTACCTTTAGGTGCCGCGGAGAGTATCGTGTTACGGATTCCGAATAAGGTGTGTAATCTCGTACCCTTCCGAATACATGTTTGAAATGGTGTGTAATCTCATACCTCTCTGAATGTTTGCATGAAATGTTCTGTGATTTGGTCGAAATACCGAAGAAAACCGAAAACCGGCATCCGTGATCACTCGGGCGTGCGTATGTTCGTAGTAGTAACCATAGTTTGCAATGAAACAGTTTTTGGTTAACAGCAGTGACGTGATTTTGAAAAATCACAAAAAATAGGAGAAAGGGAATTAGAAAGTGAATAAGATATAGAATGAAAGCTTACTGTGTCTATTTTTATATGAAAGAAACGGAGAAGGAAAAGGAATTTTATATTCTGAGATATGTTAATTTTAGTGAGACTGGTTCTGATTGACTTTGTGGTTCCCTGTTCTGTCTTGGAAAAATCGTTTAAAATTGTACAAAGTGAATTATAAGTTATAATTTATATGTATAGATTCCTTAGTGAGCCTATTTTCAATAGAAACAAGTGGGAGCAACTTATGAAAACTGTATGGTGAGATATTTGAGTTTAGGGTAGGAGAGGTCAGAACTGTTGGACAGTGAAATAAGGGAAAATTTGATGAATAAACTGTACTAAATGTCTAAGGAAAAAATTCTGGAAAAATAGTAGTAAGAGGATATATGAGTCTAGTATCAAGGAAAATTTACGGATCTAGATTTTGAGTTTTCTAACTCGAGTTATGGTCAATTTAGTCAGTATGACGCAGATGGACAGTTTAAATTTTTATGCCCCAAATTAGTAGTTAAGTTTGAGTTGCGAGATTACCGAATTACCCTTAGTGGGTAAAATAACAGAATTACGAAAATGCCCTTATGGGTCGAATTACGAAGATGCCTCTATGGGCTGATTTACTAAAATGCCCCTATGGGCCGATTTGCTATAATGCCTTAGTGGGCCGAAATTCAAAGTTCTATAATTGGTCGATTTACCGTAATAAATTATTGGATTGATAATTGTCGTTTATATATGTGAATATTATGTTTTATTAGTTATGTTGCATTTGCATATTTTGCATAGGATGGGAAAAATGTTAATGAAGAGAAGTGTAGCCTGGTGGCTCTGCCACATTCTGATTCTGGTGGCTCTGCCACATTTTCTGATAACGGCTATGTGCCTAGCATATGAACTAACAACTCTGTGTCGATCATATTTACCCAAGGCTGTGTGCCGATTATATTACCGTATATGATATCTGGTGGCTCTGCCACAATCTGTATAGTGGCTATGCCATGCTTAATTCTGACTCTGGTGGCTCAGCCACAAATATTATAAATGGCATCTTGCCTGCGTTTATAAATGGCCACTGGCCTGCAAATTATTATATTAAATGGCATTTAACCTGCGTTTTGGTGTGTTTGATCCCCACAGTTGCGATGGGATGGTACGGGTGGTGTGTAGCGGATGGATTACTAGGATGGGTTGGGTTGCATACATTGCATATATGTATATTCTGTTATGTAAACGGGCTTCGGCCCAAGATCATGCTTTATGGGCTCAGGCCCAAGTTGTAACAGTCTGAAATTTACCCTAATTGGAACGGTGGTTTCGGGACCACGAATCCGAGTTCGAATAATAATTAAATAGTATTTTCTGCGATAAATATATGTGAATTAATATGTGTGAAAGTTTCATAAGAAAATCATTATTTTCCCTCCGTACCATGAACGTGGATTTGGCTATAACTGATGATGGAGTGATCATTGCAGAATTAAACGCGAGATCATTGTTTGTGCGACAGATTCGTGAAGCTCAAGAAATCGATGATGAATTAAAAGCAAAAAGGAGTCTTTGTGGTTTGGGTGTGGATTCAGATTTTCAGATAGATGCTGAAGGATGTTTACGGTTCAAGGGTCGAATATGTGTGCCTAAAAATCCAGAATTGGTTCGAATGATTTGTGATGAAGCTCATAGTAGTAAGTTGTCGATCCATCCGGGTAGCACAAAAATGTATAACGATCTAAAACAGCATTATTGGTGGCATGGTATGAAACGTGACATCTCAGACTATGTGTCGAAGTGTTTGGTATGCCAACAAGTGAAAGCCGAACATCAAGTACCATCCGGACTACTCCAGCCGATCATGATACCAGAATGGAAGTGGGATCGTGTTACGATGGATTTTGTATCGGGTTTGCCTTTGACACCGAGTAAGAAGGATTCAATTTGGGTTATAGTTGATAGATTGACGAAATCGGCCCATTTTATTCCGGTACGTACGGGTTTCTCACTCGATAAATTGGCCGAGTTGTACCTAGCACAGATTGTACGGTTACACGGAGTACCTGTTTCTATTGTGTCGGATAGGGATCCGAGATTCACATCACGGTTTTGGAAGAAACTACAAGATGCTTTAGGTACTAAGTTACACTTCAGTACGGCTTTTCATCCTCAGTCGGATGGTCAGACCGAACGTATTATCCAAATACTCGAGGATATGTTGAGATGTTGCGTTCTTGAGTTTGAAGGTACGTGGGAACGATACTTGCCTTTGATTGAATTTGCGTATAATAATAGCTTTCAATCTAGTATTAAAATGGCCCCATATGAAGCTTTGTACGTTCGTAAATGTCGTACACCTTTGTACTGGACCGAACTCAGTGAAAATAAAATACACGGAGTTGATTTGATTAAAGAAACCGAGCAGAAGGTGGCAGTAATTCGGGATAGTTTGAAAGTGGCATCGGATCGTCAAAAGTCTTACGCAGATTTGAAATGTAAGGACATTGAGTTCCAGATTGGAGATCGAGTTTTTTTGAAAGTTTCGCCGTGGAAGAAGATATTTAGGTTTGGTCGTAAAGGAAAGTTGAGTCCGAGATTTATTGGGCCGTATGAGGTTATTGAGCGTATCGGGCCGGTTGCATACAGATTGAGGTTACCATCTGAGTTAGACAAGATTCATAATGTTTTCCACGTGTCGATGCTTCGACGATACAGATCCGATCCTTCTCATGTGATTAGTCCATCAGAAATCGAGATTCAGCCCGATTTGACTTATGAAGAAGAACCGATTCACATCTTAGCTCATGAAGTGAAAGAGTTACGAAATAAGAAAATATCACTAGTTAAAGTATTGTGGCATAAGCATGGGGTAGAGGAAGCAACTTGGGAGACCAAGGAATCAATGAAAGAACACTATCCGCAATTACTCGTCGGTAAGATTTTCGGGGACGAAAATCCCTAAGGGGGGAGAGTTGTAACAGTCTGAAATTTACCCTAATTGGAACGGTGGTTTCGGGACCACGAATCCGAGTTCGAATAATAATTAAATAGTATTTTCTGCGATAAATATATGTGAATTAATATGTGTGAAAGTTTCATAAGAAAATTTGCTTGTTTGTGTGATTAACTTAAAAAAAAAAAGGATTAAATTGTTAATGGGTAAAAGTAGCCTTTAACTAAATTAGGTGGATTTAATTGAATTGTTACTTGCATGCATGGATTTGCATGTCAAATTAGCCAAAGTCTAGGCATGGGGATGGCGTGATGATGGCCTCTTATTTTCTAATTGTTTCTTTTGGAGAGAGGGATTATAATAATAGTTATAAAGGATTAAAATAAGGGAAAAAAAAAAGAAATATTCACCTCTCATCTTTCTTATTCTTCACTGCCGAATTTGACAAAGGACGAGGGGGGGACTTAAGCTTTCAAAGTTTGGCTATTTGCATGTCATTTGGAGGTAGGTGTTTGAGTTAGTTTTGGTAGATTTTTACATTTTTGAGTTTGTTAATCTAAATATAATCCAACCCATGTAAAAATTTTAAAGTTTGGGGCATGTTATAGGTTCGGCTATGGGGGCATGCTTTGATTTTTGTTGTGTTAATGGTAGAATATTAAGGATTAGTTATAAATCAATATGCTTTGAATGAGAAATTTTAATTAAATTGAGTACTAGGGATTTAGTTGCAAAGATTAAATAGTTGATAAGTTAAAATACTTAATAAGTAGTTTGTATGAAATTAAATAAGCTAGAGGGATATTCGGCCCTTGTGAAATGAGCTTAAAAATCATGTAAATTGTGTTTTATGCTTGGAGGACTAAATGGTAAAAATTTGTAAATTCTAGGGGTAAAATGGTAAATTTTATAATTATGAGTTTTGGGTTTAATTGAATAAAAATGAATGTGAATAAGCTGTATTTGGCATTATTTTAGATCAAGAAAACAAGGAAAAGGGGCCGAATCGTGGAAAAGCTAAGCTAGACGAATAACCGGGAAGCGTAATCCGACAATTTTTGAGGTAAGATTTCAAGCAATTGAATTAATTATAATATTTCTTTATAATATATAAATGATTAAGAGTAATAAGCTTATTGGACTAGGATATGCCGAATATGTCATTAAAGTTGATTAAAAATTTGTATAAAGTGAGGTTTGATTCGGTAGTGGAATTGAGTAATAGAGATTGTATATTTTTAAATGTCTTGATGCAAGCAAATACATGACGTATTAAGTGATGGTATGAATGTGTTCAAAGTGAGACTAGTACATGTTGATAATGTAGCCGAATATGTGTGTTATATTGATTATGAGAAAATGTTTTTATGCTACATGTATGTGAATTTACGTGATCATTAAGGATGTGATCTTGAATATATGTATGTGTGCAGAAGTATTAGGTAACGGCTCTATGTGAGCGATACGTTACGGAAAGGATTAAGTAACGGCTCTATGTGAGCGATACGTTACGAGGTGTAATAAGTAACGGCTCTATGTGAGCGATACGTTACGGAAAGAATTAAGTAACGACTCTATGTGAGCGATACGTTACGAGTAGTATTAAGTAATGGCACTAAGTGTGTGAGATATTACTAAACTTTATTAACAATGTGCAGGTATAGGACTCGTTTAAAAGACTTCTATTATAAATGCAATTAAGTATACAGGAATGATTGATTATATTATCCTATGTTTATGCATGAATAACTAAGTTTCAGGTGGTAAGTAAACTAGAGGTATGTTTCATTCATATTGACTTAAGATGAATGGAAGTTGTAATGCGAGTTGGAAATTTACTAGTATGAGGCATGTTCATTAATTATCTTCTAAGGTATTTGTGAACTGAATTTTGGAGTTTGAATATTTGGTTTCGTTGTTGTATGTAAAGTAATTATTGAAAATTTAAATAAATTATTTATATTTATAAGTGTAAAGAGCTGAAATCTTACTAAGCTGTGAAGTTTACTTTCTCTTGGGTATTTCCCATGGATTTGTAGATCAATTTTGGAAAGCTCAGCTTAAGCTTGTGGATCAACTTGGAAGCTCATCATACTATCAACTATCTTGGTACCCTTTTGGTAGATTAATCTATGATAATTATGGCATGTATAAGCTAATTTACTTCTTGGAGTTTTGTATAAAAACAAACTTATAATGTATGGAAGCCATGCGAAAATGGCTATACTTATATGCAAAAAAAAAAAATATGGCTTGATCATGTTTAAGTTGATAGTTATTTTAAAGAAATTATGTAATTATATGCAGGGGAATAGTTGGACAGCAGCAGTGACGTGATTTTGAAAAATCACCAAAAATAGTAGAAATGGAATTAGGTTGTGCATGAGATATAGAATTAAAGCTTGTTGAGTCTATTTTTATATAAAAAAACGGTGTAGGAAAAAGAGTTGTATATTATGAGATAATTGATTTTTAGTGAAGAAAGGTCAGAACTGCCAAACTGTGTAATAGGGGATACTTTAACTAATAAACTATACTAATTGACCACGCCAAAAATTCTAGAAAAATTACAGTAAGAATATATATGAGTCTAGTTTCAAGGAAAATTTACGGATCTAGATTTCGAGTTTCGTAACTCAAGTTATAATTGATTTAGTGAACATGACGCAGATGGACAGTTTTAATTATTATGTCACGAACTAGTAAGTTAAGTCTAGTAATGTCTCGTGCTCGACTCCGGCAACGGTCTCGGGTAAAGGGTGTTACACAAGTTTTTGCTAAATGGGTTCAGACCCAGTGGATGACGGTAAGGAGATTTTACACTGAGTTCTTGTAACTCACCCCCCTTTCTTTTCTTAATCCCTGTAGGTAACGCTCAGTGACGAGGACTTGGGGTCATAGATGACTCGGTGGAGGCCATACTTCATAAATGATGTTTGCAAACATTAGTAAACTACTTTTCCATATTATATCGTTACCTTTAATATTTCGGGTTTTAAAGTTGTAATAAGGCCTCTGGGATAAACTTTAATTTGCTTTATGTTTGGACGTGTTTATGATTTTGCTTGAAATATTTTTAAATGGGGATTTTCTAAAAGCATAACCAACGATTTTCTAAAATAGATTAACAAATGGATTTCAAAACAAACTTTTACAAATAAATTAACACGGAAATTCTCTTTCGAATTATCAACAAAATTTTCAAAAGACTCGGATTCTCTTTGGAATTTTCAACGTCATTTTCAAAAGTCGTGGTTTTTTTTAAAGTTCACTACCCCGATTTTCGACTCATCAATCAACCATTCAAGAATAGTTGTATTTTATCAAATATTTTCATGCAAAACTTGTTTATTTAAACAAAACCAAGTAACGCCTATTTTAGTAAGAATCATATGATGTTTTACACTTTCTTCATGTGACATACCAAATCCGCTCGTAACGCATGTGCCGGGTTTGGGGTGTTACAGAGCATTTAATATTGGTGTATACAAGGAGAGTAATCTGTATACCTTAATTATATAATTAACTTGTTTTATATTCTGATATAAAAGTTATGATTGTAGATTGCAACTCAATTAGTATGGACATTGTTGCCAATATAGGAGGACATGAGTTCGAGTGTGCTGAAGCATATTATCCTCCTATTTATGGGTCGGGGAGGGGTTATGGATAGTTCTAGGTATTATTTTAAAAAGAGCAGATATGATCAGAACTTATAACCAGATTGTTAAAAAAAAAGAAGTTATGATTTGCATTTAGGGTGTATAAAAATATTTAGTACTCAAGTGAAATTTTTAGATTCTAAAAATTGGGCTAAAGTGAGGATAAGTGTCCAATTGGATATAATAAAATATTAAATATATAAATAAAATGTAACACGTACGTAATAAATTTTAACTTTGTTTATGGAATTTAAGAAGTAGACGGTCAATGTACTAAATATTAACCCAACCTATTTGCGAAGCTAAAATATTCTAGTGATAATATAACAAATACTAAATTAAATGGACAAACTTTCGAAGGAAATTCAAAGCTATAAGCAATTTTGACTGTAACTAATGTTTTAAAATTTTGATCGGTGATTCAATCAATCAAATCACTAATTTTTAATTTAACTGATTCGATGGATGATAATATTGATTGCTCTTTTGATTTGAATTATCTGGACGTCATTAACCTGGTGTTAGGTTAATGTACTATATTTGGAACTTAAGTTTGGCTTCAATGCTTGTTCAATTTGGTATCGTAGTTTTTTTATTTCAATTTAGTATTTAAATTTGGCTTCGATGTTCAATTTGATACCTGAGTTTTTTCAATTTGTTACTTGAGTGGTTCTTTTTGTCCCAATTAAGCAAATAAATTTAGCTTCAATGTTCAATGTGATACATAAATTTCTCTTGTCCCAATTAAGTACCTACATTTTTTTATTGGAGTACATATGTCAAATATTCATTGGACCACGCAATATCGTTTGATCTGGATATTAAATTAAGCATTGAAATCATGTTAGCATAAATAACGATTTACAATATAGAGCAACAGAAAAGATCCAACATAAATACTTTCATTCATTGCCTGAACCAAATGCCAAAATCCAAATGTTATGACACCATTGACGAGCATGTCATACCACCGACAAGAATGTCAAATTTAATTGTACGAAAAACTAAAAACCGCCAAAGTCTTCTCAGCACTCGAAAACCTCACTAGATGATTTTTTATTTTATTTTCCAGTGCTTAAGGACCTTAAGTTTAGTTGATATTTGTAGTGATAGTTCCCCGTAAAAAACCACCAACTACATGTTCTACTATCACACAAACAAAGATGTGAAAGTAGTGGGCAACAAACTAAAAGCAAATCGAACAAACCAAACTCGGATATAAATTAAGACAAAAAAACTTAAATATCAAATCAAACATTAAATCCAGATTTCATTAAACAATAATATTACTTATTCATCTCTCTAAACAAAATAAGATTTATTTTCTCTTTCAAATTTTCAACAAACTTTAGTTGAACCATCATCATCTTCATTATTATTCTTATGATGCTTTGGAGTTTTAGAGTTCTGCTAATTTATGAATGTTAAACGGATTAGCTTCGAGAGAAGATTCGGAGCTATAAGCCCTTTCGGCAACCTTCTCGTTCCAAGCCTCGGTAGGATGGAAACCATCCCAAAATAGGAATCGCCCTCGATTCCTGCACGGCGTCGAATTTTTGAGACAAAGCTCTCCGCCGCCACCGCCAATTGTGCAACACGTACCATTCGTCACTATACAACAATAGCACAACACATTTAAATTAGCTTTTCATTCAACAGCAATATTATACACAAATCAAAATTTATGTATCGTATTTTAAAATTATTGTAATAAATTTAAATTCGATAACATAAAGGAGTTTTGTTGATGAAACTATTTTGACAAAATTAAATTATTATTTTTCTCATATTTTTTATAAAAAAATTAACCCTTGAATTATATCATAATTCTCGGATTGGTACTTGAAATTTTTTAATTAAAAATAATACCTAAACTTTCAAATTTGTCTTTATTTACCCAAAGAGCAATATTAATTAATAAGAATTTATTGTATGGTGTACACTTTTTGAATGAGAAAGGGATCAAATTTATAATAATAATAATAATAATAATAATAATAATAATAATAATAATAATAATAATAATAATAAAGCCAATCAAACATTACGATTTGAGTGGGCGTTTTTCTTAGCCTAAATCTATTGTAATTAAACTTTGCTTATGGGCGGAGAAAGGTTCGGGTCCATGCAAGGTATTTAGATCAATTTTTCAAGCATGAGTCGAATCGATCCGCTCATATTTAATTTCTTTTAAATTTAGTTTTTATTTAAAATATATTTTAAAAAATATAATGCATTAAATGCACTAAAAATGCTAAACTTTTTTTAATATATTAAAAATATATTAGAAAGTATTTATATTAAACGACACTACCATAAATATAATAATATTTTGTTTTATTAAAAAAATTTTAAATTAAAATTAAAAATAATAAATATTTTATTGTATTAAATATAATTTAAAAATATATATTTTTTGGATTGGGTTATTTAGTTGGGTAAGTTTTTTTTAGGTTTTGGGTAATAAGTTAAATTATTATTAGGTTAGTGATTTAATATAAATATAAATATATATATATATTTAATTATTACTTAACATACATAATTAATATAATAATTTTCATAACATAATATATTTGAGTCGGGCCAGACTCAAGCCAAAAGCATATTGCCCAAGGCTCAGCCCATATAGAAAATAGGTCTTAAATTTTATCCAAGCCCATTTTTTAGCCTCGTATTTTTTCCAATCTCTCTTTTTTTGGCGGGCCTTCAAGTCTGGACGGGTGACCTGACTCATGAGCAGGTCTAACTTAAACCTATCCATGTATCAACCCAATTCCAAAAACTTCATATATTATAAAATATTTAAAAAATTATTTTTATATATTTTATATATTTTTGTAATTAAATTCAAATTTAAAAATTATATTTAATTTGAATTATAGTTGAATCAATTCAAAATAAATGTCAATTTCTTTTTCTAAATTCCATCAAAACTGAATAAATTACCCAATTCATGAACGGATCTAAGGGTGTCTAAACAGTCGGTTAGGTTAATACCTAAATCGAATTACCATTAATTGAATTACCCGAAATGTAAAAATCTTTAACCGTTAACTGAACCGAAGTTTTTTCAAATATATTAACCGAACCGAAATATTTCGGTTAATTCAGTTGGTTAGCTGAATTAACCGAAATATATATATATATAGTCTTTTGATTAAAATAAATATAAAACATATAAAAATATATTGCTAATGTTCATTTTCTCTTCTTTTTTTTAATAGTTCAAAAAACTTTTAATGGAGGTGAAAATAGAAAATAAGACATTAGAAACACTACATAAATCTTAAAAGTTAACAACCAAACAAAAAGTTAACAATTATATATATATTATTTCCGTTAATTAGTTAATTCGATTAATTACCCGATTTCGAACTAAATTAACCGATAACCGTAATTTCTAAAAAATCATTAATCGACCTCCGATCAATCTAAGTTTAACCACTGATTGATTAACCGAATTAAATTAAATTAGTCAATTAATTTAGTTTTAACCGTACTATGAACATTATTAAATGAATCTATATGAGATTAGTTATTTACCGAATGTCGTCGAATCTGGAGAAGGACTAAGATAAGTAAATTTAGCATAGGGTAGACCATTGTTAAGTTGATTTATCAATGGCATAAGCCGCTCGTTGAAAAGTGCGGCAGCGTTGTTTAATTTATCGACACAAAATGATCCATTGGTTCCGTACTCCAAAATTGCGGATGGGGCGCAACCAATAAGCGACAGTCCATACACCGCAAACTTCCTTGCGCCATTGTTGTACAAAGTCTGTGGTATGTTGTTGTTATACAAGTATTAGTTGAGAAAATACGGTTAGGTTAAATAAAAATATTAAATTTAAAAAATATTTTTAAATTAAATTCATTTAAAAAATGAGTGTTAATGTGCTAAATTAATTTAAGTATAATCAGTGGCGGAGTCAGGGGTTGGTTGGGGTCTGGCCCCCTTAAAATGAAAAATTTTTTATTTATGCTCTTTATAATTTATAAAATTTTAAATTAACAATGGTGACCCCAAAAATGATAAAAATTTGATTTTATCTCTTAAAAATTATAAGATATAAACTATTAAAATAGTGAAATTGTATTTTTACTATTGTAAAAATATACAATTTAATTTCGGCCCCCCAGAATAATTTTTTTGCTCCCCCATTGGGTATAATGATAAATTTAGTTTTTAATGTTTAAATATTTTGTTAATTTGACCCATTTTTTTTAAATTAAATTTAGCCATCAATGTTTTAAAAGAAAGTTGAATTTGACTATAATCCTTCAAAAAGAGTTGAATTGTTATTTTTTTAACGGAAATACTTACTAAAACGTTAAATTTTTAAACACAATAACTCAAATGGTAATCCACGTGTACTTCATGTTAATTTTTGAATTTTTATGAATATTTTATAATTTTTAAATTATTTGTTAACGCCATATAAGACAAATAATGAAATGTCAACATAAAGTACATTGGACTCCCATGCATTGCCACACAAAAATCATTAAAAAATTAATGTTTTAGACACCATTATCGTTAAAAAAAGTGATTTGACTCTTTTTGAAAAGTTAATTGCCAAATTTAGCTCAAAACAAAAAGAATAAAGACTGCATTGACAAAAAATGTAAACATTGTGGGCTAATTTTATCATTATGCCATTAATTTATCAATCAATCATCTCAAACGAAATGATAAGAAAATGGCATAATGATAAATTTAGCTCTCAACGTTTATATCTTTTGTCAATTTGGCCATTAATCTTTCCAAAAGAGTCAAATCGTTTTTTATCGAAAATATTAACTAAAATATTAATTTTGTAACAATGTTGGTATGACAACACGTGTGACAACCCATGTATGCTTCATGTTGACGTGACACTATTTGTCTTATATAATACATCGAAAAATAATCTAAAATTATAAAATATTTAAAATATATATATTTAAAATTTAAAAAATATATAAAGTTCATAAATATTAAAAAAAGCGTGAAGTATACTAGGATTGTCATATTGCCATGTTAAAAAATTTAATGTTTTAGTCAATATTTTCATTAAAAAAATAGCAATTTGACTCTTTTTAAAAAGTTAATTATCAAATTCAACTCATTTTAAAATGTTGAGAGCCAAACTTTGCTTAAAAAATAATAATAAGGGTCAAATTAACAAAAAATGCAAATATTAAGGGCTCAATTTAGTATTTTACCGATAAAATTATAACATTTTGATGACTCTTAATTTAATTAGAAAAATAGTAGAAAATAGAATACTCCCTCATCCCAATAAAATTATAACATTTTGATTTTTAGTGGTAAAAAAATTCAACTTTCGCATATTAATATTTTAAATTTATTATTGAAAAATTTTATAATTTAAAAATATTTTTTTACAAAATTGATTAAATTATTTAAAGTAATTCAAAAGTTTAAAAAACTTGACAAAAAATCATTTATAACATTTTTATTGAGACAGAAGAAGTGTCGATCACCTTAAGTTGGTTCGAGAGTTGGTGAACGAGCAATGTAGCATATTGCGTCTGAGTAAAGCGTCGACTAGTGTCATAGAACTCTGGCTTGAAATAATTGTTGATGTAGTCGTTGGTTCCGATTTGAATTGAATAAATACATCGGTTTAAGAGTAATTTAGTCTCTGTATTATTTCTCATTAACCTAAAAAGTCTCAATATTATAATTTTGTGATTTTGTATCTGCTTGTCCAAGGGTATTCGTTCACCCTGCACATCACATCAATAAGTGTATATCATTATGTAACGTTGTGGGTTCGCACAAAAATGTGTTCAAGGGTCAGGTTAAAAATGATTTAATATAAAGTATTAAAGCTTTTATTGTGTGATTAAACGCTCGATATGGTTTAAGACTACATGCATGCTTTGTTATATGAGAGATGTATCAATGTTGAATACGTATTCGACATTGAAACACCTTTTTATTATGCTCAAATTTAAGACTTAGCTCATAATTTGGTTTCTCTATTTTTATAATATTATTTATTACTCTCAATAATTTTTATTGTTACATATTTTGGTTAAAATGCTAGCACTAATTTTTCTTTAAAACACTTAGGGGCGAAGCTAGAAAATTGTTTATGGATCCAAAAACAATAAAAAAAATTGGGGGACAAGAATACAATTTTAACATTATACTAACTTGTATTTTTCCTAAATATTAAAGAGACTAATAAAAAAAAATTCATTTTTTGGGGGGGTGGGTGTGATGCCATTGCTTGCCCCCCTAAAAACACGTTTCCAACTTATCATGTTGACATGGATTTATTTGTGTCGGGGTGCTTAAAAGAAATCCTCTTTAGCCATTTAATTGAAATTGGTTGTCGGTGTTAACTATTTGTACTAACTAATGTCCGATGATATTATAAAAATTAAATTTTGCTATTAGTCCTTGTATTATGCATAAGGCACTCCGATTTGTTCATTTTAACCAGATAGATTGAACTCTCACTACTTGGGCTAGGAATGAAATTCCAAAATTCAAATAGTAAAAGACTAAAATTAACCAAATGAGAGTATAAAGATCAAATTCGCAAATTACGCATAATATATTTATTGATAATAGAATTTGACCCGTTATGAAAAGTAGAGAAATTAAATTATGCAAAATAGTATAAGGACTAAATCCCCAATTTTAACATAATAGAAGGATCAAAATCAGAATTTGACATAAAAGAAAACAATTTTTATAATTACCAGATCTCTTCCAGTTTCGTCACGAATGCCGGCAGCACCAGACGCATAGTTCACACCATTCAAAATGTTTTCCCCTTCTGATTCGGCGAAAGGAGGCATAGAACGTGTGAACCCCAGATGCTTAGCTAACATATAATATAAACAAATTAAATGTTAGCCACCGATGTATTAGCTTAGTGGCAAAAGTATTATGTTATAGGTATAAAAATTTGAAATTAATCTTAAGCAATTTTAATACGAGTCGTACTTATACAAGATATTTAGATTAAATTTTCAAGTTTAGGTTTGATCCGAAAAATGAGTTTATTCTTTTTTATTCAAACCTGATTCAATTTAAGAAAGATAAACCCGGCTCCAACGAGGCCTATCCATATTTGATTTCTTTTAGATTAGGTTTTATTTAAAAATAAAATTTTAAGAAATAGGGATAAATCCCAAAACTATACATTAATTATGGTTTAATGTGCAATTGTATACATGAAATTTCGATTTGATCCAATTTTTGTAAATTATTAACACAATTATTGATATAACATTATTTTATGTTTATGTATTGCATACATAAATAATTATATTTATCCAATATAAAAATAAATTGATGTATTTATTTCTTTAAATGTGCACGATTAAATCAAAATTAAAGTTCATGTATTTCACATTAAATCAAAGTTCATGTATAATTTTGAGATTTATCTCCAAAAAATATAATGCACTAAAAAAAGGCTAAAATAAAAGTTTTCTAACACATTAAAAATACATTAAAAAGTATTTATATTAAAAAATTATCATGAATATAATAAATGTTTTATTATATTACAAAATACAAATAAATATAATAAATATTTTATTGTACTAAATATAATTTTTAAAATTCTATATTTTTGGTTGGATTATTTAGTTGGGTAATTTTTGTTTAGATTTCGGACAATGGGTTTAATTGTTGTTCTGTTAGTGATTTAATATAAATATGAATAAATATATATATATATATAATAATAATAATTATTTAACATATATAATTAACATAATATTTTTTTATAACATAATATATTCTGGTTAGGCCTGGGCCAAATAAATATTGCCTAAGCTCGACCTTTTAGAAAATGGGTCTTAAATTTTATCCAAACCTATTTTCCAAACCTCGTATTTTATCTAAAGCCTCCTATTTTTCCAAAAGGTCTTTGGGCTTGGATGGATGGTCTAGCCTATGAGCATATCTAGGTAGCACTAAGGAGATCCCCTGTAACAGCCCAATTTTCAATAGTATCGGAACAGTGATTCGAGATCACTAACTCTGACGAAAAAGTTAGAAAATTTTGTTAATCGATAATTATAAGTTAAGTGTGATATTAGAAATATTTCAAAATTAGTGAATTTTGTGAACTAAAAGAATTAATTAGAAAAATTGGGCCAAAAACGAGGTATTGAGACCTCGAATTCATAAAGTGAGCCATAAATATTTCTAAAAATATTTATGGAGTGTCATTAAGTTATTATTAAAGTTTAGTTGAGAAATTTTAACGTTTGGATATGTAATTAAATGAAAAGGACTAAATTGAAAAAGGTGTAAAAGTTGAATTATAGATTAAAAGAAATTATGAAGGATCAAAATGATAATTATACCATTTTGCATAGTTGAGGCGGTGTAACCTTAGAAAATCTGAGATTTTTTTTTTAAAAGTATATTATATATATATTTATATTATTATTATATTATATATTATTATATTATATTATTATAATATTATATTATAATAATCCAAAGAAAAAAAAAAGGGAGAGAACAGAAACCAAACGAAACAGAGAGCAGGGGAAGGAAAGAAAGAAGAAGAGAAGAGACAGAAGGAAAAGGGAGAAAATTGGAAAATTTCCAAAATTAGCTAAATAAAAAGGGGATTAAATTGAAATATTTGGAGAATTCTCTTCAATTCTCTTCATTTTCTTCAGCTGAAAAACAGTCATGGAAAAGAGTTCAAGTTGGTTTTCATACTCAAGCTTCATGTAAGTTTAATACTTGCTTTCTCCTTGAAATTTCTATGTTTTTGGACTTTCTACAATTGAGTCCAACTTATTAATTCATTAGTTTATTATTCTATGGTTAATTTTTAAATTTGATGTGGATTAGTGCTGAAATAATATGATGAATAAATATTGATTTGAAGCTTTAATTTTGTTATATGATGATTTTATCAAGTGAAATTGATGGAAATTGGTTTTAGGACCTAATTGTGAAATAGCTGAAATTAAGGCCTAGTGTTAAAATTCTGATTTTCAAAAGTTATGAAGTAGTTTAAAATGATAGAGAAAAGTATTAAATGAGAAAATTAGTTTAATTGAGGGGTTAATTGAGCAAGGATTGAATTGTATGAATTGTGGAATTAGGGACAAAATAGAAATCAACATGTTACACTAAAGCAGTTTTGGACAGCAGCAGTTGTCTAACTTTGAAAAATCACCAAAAATTGTATAAATCGAATTAGAAGTTGAATGAGATATGAAATTAAAGCTTATTGAGTCTTATTTTCATATAAAAGAAACAGAGAAAGCAAAGGAAGTCTACATTTTGAGATATTTAAATTTTTGTAAGACTGGTTTAGAATAACTTCGTGATTCCCTGTTCTTACTTTAGAAATTCACTAAAAATTGTATAAAAATAATTTGGGAACATAATTTATATGGTTAGATTCCTTAATGAGTCTAGTTTTATAAGAAATAAACCATAACATCATATGAATTCTATATAAAAAGATAATTAATTTTTAGTGAAGAAGGGTCGGAACTGCTAGACAGCAGAACAGGGGTGAATTTAAAGAATAAACTGTACTAATTGGCTAAATCAAAAATTCTGAAAATTTTATGGCAAGAAGATATGTGAGTCTAGTTTCAGGAAAAATTAATGGTTCTTCATTTGGAGTTCTCTAGCTCTGGAAATAAATAATTTAGTGACTATAACTCAAATGGACAGTTTTGAATATACTTATGAGTAATTAATGAAATTTATTGATAATGTTACTTATAGCATGTTATATACATTAAGGATGTGGAATGGAGAGGAGGAGGAGGAAAATATGTATGAATATTCAGCTAGCATGGCTAATTTGTAATGTTTTAGACTCAGGGACTAAATTGAATAAAAGTAAAATTTTATGATTAATTTTGTAAAAACGTGGAAATGACCAATTTGCATGAAATAGATTATTTTATTATTTAAAATTGTAAAATTGAATGAAATTATTAATATAGATTAAGATCGATTGAAAAATCGATGAAAATAGAAAATTTCTAAAATGACCCTGAATCTTGATATTTCTACAAATTTAGCCAGATAAGTTCATGTAACTTAATTATGTGATATAAGAAAATATGAGTTGATGGTACGTGAAATATTGATATGATAAATTAACTAATTTATGTTTATGAAGAAGAGACAAGTGAATGATATTTATCATGATATGTAAATATGTGATTATCTTTAATATGTTAATACAAGGTAATTAAGTATGTTGAGACGAGTAATAATTTAAGTAAGACATGACGAGAAAAATAAATATGTTTATGGGACAATATGTTTGATTTTGATGGGTTTCAAATATAAATGCTAAATGAAGTAAAATGTCTGATAAATAAATTTGCAATTTCGGTAATGCCTCGTACCTTATTCCGGCGTTGAAAACGGGTAAGGGGTGTTACATCCCCCTCCCCAAAATTCTATTTATTTTAGTCCCTTTAAAAAATGAAAAAAAAATTAAGCCAATACAATAGTAAAATTTCACTTTGTCCCCAAATTTTATAATTCAATTTTTACCCTTAAAAATAGAATATTTATGTTTTAATCCTTTTAAAAGCTATAAAAACTTTAAGCTAAGATAACGGTAAAACTATGTTTTGGGCTCATTTGAAAATTTATAATCTAACTTGCTCCCTCCCTCCTAAAAAAAAATAATTCTAACTTCACCTTTAGTTAGAATCAGGATGAGTAAAAAGCAACTTGCCTTACCCATTGTCATCATTAATTCCGCTACACCAACAACAATGCTAAACGAGATCAATAAACCATTGAATGTAAACTATGAATAAACATATATATATACACACACATGTGGTGCATGTGTACATGTTGAGGGGAACAAGTCTTTATGGAGAAGTATTTAAAGTGTCATTCGCAGGATAGTTGATCGATCCCTTAATAATAAAAAGCATTGCCCCCAACCTTTGTGGAAAGTCGTGTACCTCAATTAGTGGTATCTACAAGACTCAAGAGAGGTGTTAATATTGTGCATGAGAATAATTACGAAATTAGTTGAGTGCGAGGTGACTTGAACCACTGACCTGAGGCTTACACCCCCTTTACGTGCAACCATGGTAACACTTGGACTACATAGTAAGTAAAGGTCATATGGGCCTCAGGTTAGTGATTTGAGCCGCCCCCACTTAGGTAGCTCCATAATTATTTTCACACACAATACTAACACCTCCCCTGAATTTTGTAGTTACCATCAACTGAAGCACCCCTCTCTATGAACCATACATGGCTCTCTCCATGAAAGTTTGGGACAAAACCTCAACACAAAGACAATATCTTCGATTATTGAGAAACCAGATGACCACCCGTTGAATAACACTTCAAAGACTCCTTACAAAGGAGCTCCTCGATAATACATACATATAATATGAGCAAATGGAGAAGAGAGAGAGAAGGGCAAACCAATATAATCCTGCATGTTTTTGCCATTGCTGAACCTTCCTGTTGGTCCTTTGGGAAAATCAATGCCATAGGGTGAATAGTTGACTTTGGCCAAGGTGTTAAGGTTATTGTTGTTGCCATTATCGGATAAGGAGTCCCCAAAAATGAAATAGCATGGCACTTGGGGCTTTGCATTTGCCCAGTTTTGCAATATTACAAACAACACTGAAATGGCCACCACCTCCAATGACTTAAGAAGCTTATATGCCATGGATGATATTTAAAAAGCAATGAAATTTAAAATAAATGACTACTTGAGGAGTGACTGGATTGGGAACTATATATATAGGGATGAAATGAGGGAGAAAGGGATTATGCTATTTAGATATGAATGTGTAAATTTAACTCATGTGTGTTAGATATAAATATCCAACATTAATTAAAATTAAAAAAAATGAAAATTTTGGATAATATAAGAATTTTCAAAAGTCATGATCGAGTTTTATTTATAAAGTCGAAATGTTAATTGGTATATGGTAGTATTGATTAAAGTGTTATATATATGGTTAAAATATGTTATAAATTCACGTACTCTTTATAAATTTATAATTTACTTTTTTTTTTAAATTCAGGTTTATTATAATTTTTTTTTGTTACATGACTATTAAGTCAGTATTAGTTTTTTTTTTTCAAAATGTCAAATCAATAAATTGAAAAATAAAATAGTCGTATTAACAATAGAACTTGAATTTTGAATTATGTTATATGCATAAGATATTCGGTTCAATCCTAAACAACCCCATTCACCACCAACAATTATCAAAAGAAAAAATTGAGGGATTAAATTCCTGAAAATAAAAGTACAGGGACCAATTACCAAAATTTTGAAGAGTATATGGACTTATGATATATTTTAACCTATATATGATTTTACACCCTTACGTATTTCTTAGATTAATATTTTAATAACTCAATGTTATATTCCATATTCCCTTCTTATATAGATCATGCATGTCAAATTTATCGTAAATTAAAATTTTCTAACTATTTGTTTTAAGTAAAAAAAACCAGTCGTTCAGTAAATATTAACGTATACAATATTTCAAATGATATGATAGAGATATCTAATCAATTGGAAAATTTACATATATAAAAAATACAATTATATTAATAAATTAAATGGTTAAATTGTTAAAATATTAATCGTACAAAAATATACAAAATTGTGTAATATGTTATTTCTTTCTTCATTTGAGAAAAATAAAAAAAAATAATTTAAATAACTTTTAAACGATGACTATAAATACCGATTGTAAAACAAAAATTGTAAAATGGTCAAATTAAGTTTTAGTCCTTCTACTATATTCAAATTTTAAATTTAATTTTTATATTTTAATTTGATATAATTTGATCCTCATATCAGAATTAATTAATCTGAATAATTAACACCATTAACTATTTTCAGTTTTGATTTTTTAAACTCATTATGCTAATATGATTAATTAAAAATAAAAGAATTACATTATATCAAATTAAAGTAGAAGGACCAAAACATAAATTCAAGTATAGTAAACAGACCAAAACTATAATTAACCTTGTAAATCTAAATCGTGCTATATAGGTTAGGGGCTTCAACTTAAATGTTTGGCAAGTAAATAAATAAATTAGGCACAAGATATTAATGCTTAACAAATTTTATTTTATTTTATTTTATTTTATTTTTTATACATGCTTAACGATTTAAGTAAACAAACCTTCCTTTATTTCTTTAGTAAAATATTTATTTTCAATATAAATTTTATTGTATAAATTGATAAATTTCGAATATTTGAAGACTATTAGAATTTGATTTTTTTTTTTATTTCTCATTGTATCTACCGGAGCGAGCACAGTAATTAATCTTTCGCATTTTGTAGGCCTATTAAAGAGTAGATGTTGGTCACGAATTTTGAAATTGCTTCATACTCAGGGCGAGAATTGAATCCTTGACTACTGATTAAGGTCGGAAAGACTCTTACAATCTCACCTAACTCCTTAATTAGATAATCATTTATTAATACACATATTGCATATTAAATTATTAATTGTTTATATATTTTTTAAAATTTTCTTAAATTGTTCACCTTTTTTTCATGTGGATGAAATTAGTTAAATGTTGGATTAGGTTGGAATACCTTAATCCATGAACATCAATTTATGAGTTGAGATTACTTCACAAGTCATCTATAATTTAAATAATATATATACAAAATTTCGAGTTTAGAAAAAAAATTAAATTGAAAAAAAGTATTATTTAGGTTTAAGAGTAAAAAAATAATGAAAAATAAAAAAAATCATTTAAACTTAATTAATTTGCACCCAATTAATCTCTTACCAAATAAATTTAAATCTATTTAATTTCTCTTTTAATACAAAATGTCGTTGACTAATTTAACTGTTAACTTTTAGTGATATTGTCACATGCCCGTTGACCAATTTAACTATTAACTTTTAGTGATATTGTCACATGCTCAAAATAATGTCATGTGAGATATTAATTATGCAAATATTAAAAATAAAATTCAAAAATATAATACAAATTCTTAAATATTCAAAATATAAAAGACTAAAAAAATTAAAAGGAAATTGTTCCAAAATATTAAAAAAATCTAAAATGTTCCAAACAAAGCAAAAAAAAAAAAAAGAGAGAGAGGAAATTATGTTGATCATAACTGCTCTTTTTAATAAGGAGCCTAGAAATGACTATAGCTCCTCTTTAACCCATAAATAAAAAGATATTGTATTTCAGCGCACTCGAACCTACGACATTCTGTATTGGTAAGTGGCAACAATGTCTATATTAATTGAGCTAAGACTCAATCGGCAATATGTTAATATTTTTACAGATCAGTTACTTTTTATTACATATATTCTAGCATGTTTGTACATGTCTCTTACTTCATCTCATATTTCGCATAAATTATCATTATAATTTAATTTAATTTTTTATATTTTCATATTGTTTATTTATGCATTTAAATTTTTATTAATTTATTGAAAATTTTATACACTACTTAATAATTTGTTTTATATATATTTTTTATAAATCCAAGTAGTGATGCTATATTCATATGTTATTTGTGTGCTATGTTTTTTTTTTATATTATAAAATAATAACAATTACACATTAACCATAGTACTCTAAGCTAGAAGAAGAATTATCTCTTCATAATTGATCTGTTACTATTAAAGATATATCTTGAAAAATATGTGGATCAATAGAAAATTGCTTCATCAATCCGGCAAGAGCATGTGCAATCGTATTAACTCTAAATTTATTTACTTGATGATCAAATTATTTAATTATATGTTAATATAAATATGTTTACAAATTCTCTTTTTTAAGGACTAGAGGCGATTCTAGGGGCTGGCATGGGCCTGGCCCCCCTAAAATGAAAAATTGCCATTTAGGCCTTCTAATTTTTTTTAAATTTTAAATTAGTAAAGAAAAAATTACACTTTGGCCCCTCTTAAATTTGTAAAAAAAATTGATTTAATTTTTTAAAAATTATAAAGATATAGACTACAAAAAATTAAAATTTCATTTGCCCCTTTAAAAAATTGTTCTAGCTTTGCTACTGTTAAGTACATTAACATTTATAAGGTTTTCATTAGAGAAATAGGGTCCTTATCTAATAGAAGAGTAAGCTAGGTCATTAATCAATTTTTAGTTTTAGGCTGTAACTAAATTATGTTTAACTTTAAAAGGTTTGTTGGGATTCGCTTAAATTAAGATTATATGTTTGGTTATGGGATTAATTTGCAGTCATTTTATAATTTTGGGTAAAAATACAATGGAGGCCCTTGTACTAAGAGCCAGATTTCATTTTATTCTATTTGCTCAAAATACACGCAAAATAGTAAATGTACATTAGATCAAATAGCAAAATGATCATTCTATTAAAAATTCCATTTATTTATACAATTTAAAACCGGTTCATATATGTTAGAATAAGGTATACGTGACACACCACGTAACTGTTTGATTATTCTATCAGCCGCACAAGTTTTTAACGGTGGAAATGGATACAATTTTTAACAGAAATGGTCAGTTTGCTCTTTGATCTAATATACAGAGGTTAATTTTCTCATTTTTTAAACAAATGGGCAAAATGCAATTTGACTCCTATTGCAATAGCATATTAATATTATACCATCCACTAATATAAATTTAATAGGGTCTAATTGCTATTTTGGACCTTTGATTAATTGCACTTTAAGTTCTCAATTCAATTTCTAGTTAAAAATCTATAGCAATTGAACTTTACGATTTAGTCCCTAAACCTCAATTAAGCCCTAATTCGGCTAAATTATTTGTCCAACATTCAATTCATCTATAAAACAACTCCGTAAATATTTACGGGCTCGGTTTAAAGAAACAAGGTCCCAAAATCGTCTTTTTCTTACACTATTAAAAATCGAGTTGTTACATGATGAATTAAAAAAAAAACATATAGCGCAAATAAATCTAGGAGGGTTATGTTTATTTTTTTAAAACATGTCGGATTGAAGCTATCTATATAATTTGATTCATGTGTTCTAAATATGCTTTACTTCAAACCTAAGCTAATGGTTAAGTTCGTGGTTAGACTCATTGAAAGTTCTACGAGCAAGAAACAAAACGATGCTCCAAAGAGCTTGCATCGATTCCAAAGGAGTCCAGCTTCAAGAAGCTTCAAATCCCTCCTCTGCTAAGCTTCATGTTCCCATTGATTCGGAAAAATTGAAGGCTAAAAAGCACATGAGTATCGTAGGAAGATAAAGGAAATGAATGTGGCTCATTAGAGTGTTGATAATGGATTAAAAATGATTTTTTTAAAATATATATTTTAAAATTTTTAGTACTAGAACTAAATTGACAAATTTTGTAAATTTCCAGGGTTAAATTAGTCGAATTTTTTATATTTAAGATCAAATTGATAAAACATATAAACAATAGAGGCTAAATTTACTATTAGACCAATAAAAAAAAAGCTCATGTTAGCTTTTCGTCACTCATCTTATGTAGAGGTGTGCATGGGCTGGGCGGCCCGCCCGAAATGTGGGAGGGTTTGGGCAAAAATATATGCCCGAAAAATGGGCTTAGACAAAAAAAAAATGGCCCGTTTAAAAAATTGGCCGGGCTCGGGTAAGACATATTTGGCCCGGGCCCGGCTCGGCCCGGCCCGAATTCATTAAAGGCAAAAAAATTTATTTTTTAAATATTATTTTCTTATTGTTTTTCTCTTTATTTTGCTATCATTTTACTATTATGTTTCTATTATTTTGTTGTTATTGTTTAGATATTATATAAAACTTATTTTATTGTTAATTTTGTTATTATTTTAAAGACATTTGTTAATTTTGTTATTATTTTAGAGGCATTTGCTTGTTAAGTTGCATCTATTTTAGTGTTATTTAAGTCTACATATTTTTTAAATTTTATTTTCAATTTGTTGAAAAATATTTATTTTGATTTTTTTAATATTTTTGATGTATTATATATATTTAAAAATTATATAAAATAATATAAAAAATTAATACGGGAGGGCCAGGCCGGGCCCGGGTTTTAGTATTTTTATATGGGCCGGGCTTGGGCAAAATTTTAGGCCCATTTTTTGAGCCCGGCCCGAGCCCAATGAACGGGCCTAAATTTTTAGTTGGGCCAGACCCGAACCCGGCCCGGCCAGGCCCATGCACACCTCTAATCTTATGACAACTAATGGGAAAGTGAATAAAATATTTAATTTCAAAAAATTTAATGACTAAACAAAAAAAAATAGTTAGGTGACCAAAATCGAAAGAAAGGTCATTTTTAAACTTTACCCTAAATTTTAATAATAATTATTACTAACCATTAAAATTTATATGGATATAAAATAGATGATAAAATATAGGTCTAATTATGCTTTTAGTCCCTTTCTATGTTGAAATATTGGATATAACCCTTCTATTTTATTTTTATATCTTCCATGTTCCTTTTACGATCTATATGCAAAGTTTGTAACTACCCTTTCCAACAATGTCTTCTCGAACATTTAAATAGATATCACAATTAGATACTATTAGTTGGTTCGAATAGATAACACCATTAGTTGCTAACCATTAAAGTGATGTTCTTTTTTTTTTTTTTTTATCTTTTACTATTATTAGTTCATGCGATTAGGACTACCAACCACCCAGAAATTCAATGAACCATATTCAACAAATAATAAATCCACATATTAGCAGAGTGCTTACTACTGTTTTAATTTTTATCTTTTTGCCATTTCAACACTTTAACAACAACAACTAACAGAGCTATCAATTCCAATCTCCTAATAGTTTTATAAAAATGAAAGCACCAAATTATGTCTAATTAAAATAAAAAGGACTAAACTCAAATTTTAACATAATAAAAGTGTACAACCCAATTTTGGCCCGGGCCCAATAAGACCTAATCCAAAACAGCCCAATTACAATAAACCCAGACCCAAATTAAATTCAACCCAAAACAAAGCCCGAATTAACAAATTAGAAAAACAATAAAAAAATAATAATAACCAAACCCTAGGTGCGCCGCACCTAGGGTCTTCTGAGCAGCAGCAGCCACAGCCCCTAGGCTCGCCTTGGCCAGCGCCGCACGTCATCTCCCCCACGCATCGCACGCCTCTGGCACCGCCTGCAAAACGAAAACCAAGCAACAAAACAAAGAGGAAAAGGACAAAAGAATAACAGAAAACAAAATAGAAGCAGACAAAACCGAATCTGTAACTCGGTTATAAAAACCGAAACAAACCCCTTTGTATTTTCTTTACGAATATCAGCAATCGAAAACCGAATAGAACTTGATAATGTTGATTTTGGTCCATTTGTTTTTATCTTCTGTTATTTAATACTGTCATTTTTTATTATTTATTTTTCTTTAAAAATCTTTACGAACGAAAACAATAAAGGAAAAAGAGTCAAGAAACCTCACCTGAACTCCCATAGGTGCGGCGTTGGAGGGCTTTTTCCGTCGCTGACTTCGGTTTCGAAAGGGGGACTGAAAGTTTCCTCCTTCGTTTATGACGGGGCGTCGAGGGCTTGGCCTTCAAAGGGGCTTCGAAAGAGGGCTAAAAAGCCTGGTCTTGAACATCGCTGGCCACCGATACGGTGGTGGCGCGGTGGTGCGACGGGCGGCGGAGAGGAAGGTCAAGGGAGAGGGAGAGAATGCTGAAGTTTTTTATTTTTGAAAATGGGGGTCTGAAAATGAAAAAAAATGAAATTTGGGCTTAAATCGGCCCTTTGAAACGGCAGCGTTTCATTCGGTTCCCCCAGGCGCCAAACGGCGTCGTTTTAGGGGAACCCGAACCCGACCCGACCTTAAGGTAAGGATCCGCCTGTTTTCCTTAAAAAAGGGATATTTACGCGATGGGTCCTTTCCTTTTGCAGAGCCATTCAATCAGGCCCCTTTTTCGTTATTTCCCCTTTTTACAGATTTTACCTTTTAATTTTGTTGGGGTATTCAATCGGGTCCTTGACCCATGGACGCGCATATAAGGCGAACACGTGTCAGGAATTGGTTTTTTACCTATTTTGGCCCTCGATCCTTTTTGCGCCTTTGATTTTAGTCCCATTTTGCTTTTTTGCTTTTTCAAAATTTTGCCCTATTATTTCTATTTCGTTTTTAATTTGATCCGCGTCCTGGTCAGTTGAAACGCTGCGCATTAGTGGATGGGTTATTCACCTATTTGGTCCCCATGGGTTTACGCGCACGACGTTATGGTCCCTATTCCCCTTTTCTACTTTAGTTTATTGTAATTTTAGCCCTCGATTTTTATTCTGATTTCAACATAGTCTTCAGTTCAGTTTATTTTATTATTCGCTCATTAATTTATGTAATTATTTTCTGTTTGAATTAATATTAGGTATTACTTATTTTAAATTGCTGTAGATGTTGTTTATTTCAGATTATTTCACATGTTATTATTTTGAATTGCTTTATGTAATTTGTTATTTGGGTTGTTATTTTGAATTGTTTGTTATATTATTCATTTTTTTTACACATTATTTATCTTAAACTTTACATAGTATTTTGCTTTAGATATTTTCGTGTTAATTATTTTTAAATTATTTTACATCATCTACTCTAAATCGCTTTAAATATTATTTATCTTAGACTTCTTTAAAATTGTTTTATCACTTATTCTAAATAGTCTTATATACTTTATTTTATTATTTATTTAGAATTGTTTTTATAAATTATTTATTTTAAACTATTATGTACTTTAAAATCTTTATACTATTTTACTTTATTTATTTATTTTTTTGGATCGTTATTTATGATGCTTATTTCATTATTCTATAATCATTAATGTTAATATTTTAGTAGTGTATATGATGTGAGCATTGCCATTGTATGTGCTATGATTTGATTATTCACGTTTTCATGCTATCGTTGTTCACTCGTATAATATTTTATTCGTGTTATTGTTCCATGATTCATTGTTATATCTTTATTTCATGTCATTGTATCGTAAATCAAACCCCAATGTATTTATTCGACATAGGTCGTTTTATCTTACTTCAAACTAAATAATGCATGCCATTCAAATATTGTACCCGCTATCATTTTAAAAGAAAAATCTTCAAAAAACAAAGGCAATATTTCGCGTTTCGGGGAATCGAGAAATCGTACCTTAACTTACGAGATTTCGGTTTTCTTGTTAAACCTAAATAGCTAAATATCCTTTTAAATTTCAAAATACTAAGTTTTGAAATTTTAAAGGCGAACTTGTCCTCGAGGGTTTTTGTAACACCCTTAACCCCAACCTATCATCGGAATAAGGTTACAGAGTGCTACCAGATCAATCAGATAACTTTACAATTAATACACAATTATTATCAATTATAATATAAAATAATCTTATAGTCCCTTATATGAATCTTTGATAGGAATGGTTCGGGACTAATTCGAATACTTAGAACATTTTCAAATATTTTTAAAATTTTTGTCAATTATAAGGCACATATACTCAACCTATTCATTACCTAGGTACGTGCCACCATTATCAAAGAAAAGTACATTATTTAAAATTTTCTCTGAGATCGGGATTACTCTGGATGCTGGACCGGACACCGACTTTCAATTATCCTGCACACGGAAACAACCGTACGCTGAGTAAGGGTATACTCAGTGGTTTTACCATAATTCTAATTATATAATAACTTATATACATTCAATTTATGATACAATTACTTAATAGTTATTTTATTCTTTAAATTAAATCATCTAATATAATAAACATTATTTCAAGGTTTGTATTTAATTAGATTTATACATTATTTCACTATCCAATTTTCATAGAATTTTACTATCATTATTATTTTCCACATTTCATTCCATTAGTTCATTTCATATCATTTGCAATTCACTAAATTTTTATTCATGATTCAATATTAATTCTATTGCAATTTGTGTTTACTAAAGTCATATCTCAACAATAACAATTTCACTAGTTTATTTCTTATATCTTCGCTTTAAATTTGATTCAATTCATACACCTTTGGTCCATATTCTAAATCTCATATCAAATTTACACTCAATATATATATAATTCAATTATATTATTCTTTTCAATCAACTTCTTATATTATTTATATCATTTCAAGCAAAACTGTAAACTTTAGTTTCATTTCTCCATCTTATATAATATTTCAATTCACAATTTATTTTTGAACATTTCATGAACCTTTGGTTCATGCATTCAATTTCATATCACAAATCTCATTTCATATTTTATTTGATAAATTCACTTTCTTATTTCTTTCAATAGCTTAATCACATTTATTCAGAATTTATCATTTCACTTATTTACCCCTATTAACTTGATTCGGACTTTAGCGGATACACGGATTCCAACCCAAACACACCAATACGGCACATTGTGCCTAAAACGGTACATAGTACCTGATCAGTATACGACACATAAGTGCCTGGAACGACACACGAGGTGCCTGAAATACGACACATAAAGTGCCTGATATACGACACATAAAGTGCCTGATCGGCAAAGCCGATAAATCCCGTACTCTTCCAAATCCTATGGCATGCCAACTATATCCGACTCAGCCCCACTAGTTAATAGGGAATTTAAATCACATATCCTTATCACTTTCATTTTCATTTTCAACTTATCATAATCATTCAGATTCAATTCAATCACAATAACAAATTCACAAAAACACATAATTTCACTTCAAGTCATATTTCAACTCAATCATTTTCTCATACTTTCAAGCCATGTACATTTCAAATAATCACATTCAATTCAATTTGATTCAATTTCAAATCACTTTTCACATTTCCATTCCATTTCATTCATATATATATATATATATATATATATCATCAATTCAATGTATTTTCTACTTTTTGATCAATATATCATCAAATGCTCATACATATTCAAACTTCATTTCAATTTCATTCAATTCACAATTTAATTCAATTTTATCTAATTCAATATCAATATTAACCTTATTTCTATTTACTAAATATATTATTCAAAATTCAACAATTACTAATAAGAAATTCAATTCCAATACATATTTATCACTTAATTCATTTTTGATACTTACTTCAATTTTTTTTATCATATATACATATATTAATTTAAAATTTAACAAATAATCAAATTTGAATTATAGTAATACTAACATGAATTTCTCGTTTTTACTTCTCATTTGTTTTTCTCTTTTCCTTCCTTGCTCAATATCTCGAATTCCTTGTTTGCTACAGAAATAATAATGATTTACATTATTAATTACAACATTAAATCTCAATAAATAATTAAATTTTATTCGATTCCCTACTCTTCCCCTTTATTCCACATTCCTTACACACAATTCTATTATTTACTTATAAGTTCTTTTAAGGCTGTCTACCTGAGTCATTGTCACTAAATTATCTATATCTTGAGTTACAGAATTCCAAATTAAGATCCGTAAATTTTCTATGAAACTAGGCTCACATATCTTCTTGTCATAAAATTTTCAGAATTTTTGATTTAGCCAATAAGTACAGTTTATTCTTTAAAATCACCCCTGTTCTGTTGTCTGACAGTTCTGACCACTCTTTGCTAAAATTTAATTATCTTTTTGTACATAATTCAAATGATGTTCTAATTTATTTCTTTTAAAAATAGACTCCTTAAGGAATCTAACCATATAAATTATATCCCCTAATTATTTTTGTACAATTTTTAATGATTTTATAAAGTTAGAACAGGGATCTCGAAATCAATCTGAACCAGTCTCACACAAATATAAATATCTCAAAATATAGAATTTCTTTGCTTTCTCTGTTTCTTTCATGTGAAAATAGACTCAATAACCTTTAATTTCATATCTTACTCAACTTCTAATTACACTTCTACGATTTTTATTGATTTTTCAAAGTCAGTCTACTGCTGCTACCCAAACTGTTTCCTTACGGCTTATTTTGCAATTTAATCCTAACTAAGCCTATATTTTTCTTTCTCAATTCATACCTTTTACTACTCAATTTCTTGCCAAACTCACATTTAACTATCTAATTTTTATCATATTTTCATAATTTCGAATTTATTTCAACTTAATCCCTAAAACTCAAAGCTTATAGCTTCTTTTACAATTTAATCCCTTTTTCAATTCTAACTTAGAATTTATTCAATTTTATCCCTAATTCAACAATTTATCCAACATGAACTATGTTTGAAAACCTAAGAACTTCCATGGCTTTTACTTAATTTCAACAAAACTTTGTTTAAAAGTTTCTAAAACATCAAAATTAAGAGAAAGGGCTAATTGACTTACCTTTTAAAACTTAAAGCTTCAAATCTCTAGTTTCTCCTTTTATTTTCTTTCTTTCCCTTTTTTTTTCCCCTGTTTTCGTCTTGCTTTCTGTTTCTTTTCTGTTCTTCTTTCTTTTTCTTTCTCTTTTTATAACACACACGCGCATATATATATATAATAACAATATAATATATTATAATTAAAACATAAATATCTTTATTATATAATAATATAAATATATATATTAAATATAAAAATCTCAGATTTTTCTAAGTTACACCGCCTCAACGCCTCAACTATACAAAATGGTTTAATTGCTATTCTGGTCTTTTATAATTTCTTTTAATCTATAATTCAACTTTTACTCCTATTTTAATTTAGTCTTTTTTTTTTACTAATTGTTCTTAATTAAGCTAAATTCACTTAATTAAAACTTGATTAAACACATAACTAACTTTATAAATATTTTTAATAAATATTTTACGAGTCCGTTTACTAAAAACGAAGACCTGATAACTCATTTTTCGATATCCATACTTTTGAGGTCGTTACAATCAAAGGTTGTATCCTAACTTACGGGACGCAGCATTTCATTATCTCGAGACGAGTGAGCCTTTGAAGCTCGTTTCAATTCAAATCAAGCATTTTTAAAAAATAAACTAATAAAAAAGGATCGTATTTTAAATTTGTTCTCAGTTTTCAACTTTCGACATTAAAACACTAATTAATCAAATTGATACCAATTTTGGGCGTGACGAGGGTGTTAATCCTTCTTCGCACGTAACTGACTCCCGAACTCAGTTTTTTGAATTCTGTAGACCAAAAACACCGTTTTAGTAAACCAAAATGTTTTTTTAAAACCAAAAGGTGATTCAATCACACCTAATAAAGATCGGTGGCGACTCCCGTTTAATTTTCGTTTTCAAACCCTAGTCAATCCGCGTTTCCAAAAAATATGGTTTCGACAAAAAGAATTAAAATTATAATTAGTCCTAAATATATGGATTCAACACAAATATTTTTTATTATTAAAGTTTCACTAATAATAAAGAACATAAAGTTACAAGTATAAATATATGTATGACAAATTACAATATAGAATTAAACTAATACAATGCATAGCAAACAAAGAACCGAACATAACCCACACAAAGCATATGTATAACATAGGACTGAGACTAACATGCACATTCAGGGATGACGCCAAGGGGGAGGTAGGGGCCCTAACCCCAAAATAAAAAATTATTATTTTAGTCCCTTAAAAATCTTATAATTATAAACTAGTTTACTTGGGTCCCATGAAAAAATCAGTTTAATCCTTTTAGCACTCTAAAATAACAAATATATACAAAAATAAAATTATATTTTAATCACTTTAAAATTTTAAAATTTAATTTTAACCCACAAATATAAATTTTTTCATCTCTGCACATTTATAAATATACAAAGTAGAACTCAAACTCGAGTGTGGAAACTCGGTGTTTGTAAACTAGAGGAATACTTAAATTTAGCCAAATGGGGACTAAAGAAACACCCAAATATTTTTTTGCCTTTCGCCTTCGAGATATCAGAATCAAACTTTTTACTTAGCCACCCTGTCCAGGGTTGGCGGTGGTGGTCGGTGTTAGACGGCGCTGGCGGTTGTGGTGGCGCTGGACCAACAGAATGGCGGCAAAATTAGGATTTTGTATTTTTTCCATTTTCTTGTTCTATTGTCCACGTTATAGATTTAGAAAAATACCGTTGTACCCTTATGTTGCCTTTTAAGTAAGGTGAGAAAAAAGAATATTCCTTGAGAAAAAGGTATCACGAGATTACGACACCTAATAGAAGCCTTTCATTTTGTTTTGTTTTCTCTCATATTAAAAATAAATAAAAACACTTGAATTTTGTTGGTGGTTACTGAATTTGACGTTCACGATAAAATTAAACAAAATCCTCTCTTTTAAAAATTTCTCTCAGAAAACGTTAAAAAAAATAAAAAAAAATGTCTTTTCTCTGTGAAAACCCAGACCTTGAAAAATCTAACACTGAAGAATTGATTCCAAAGAAAGTTAGATTCCGAGAAGAAGATGGAAACTCGAATAGCGACATGATGATTGATGGGGCATCGCAGCAAACCACCACCTGGAAAGACAAACTGGTAGGGCAACCTCCAAAAAACGGCCTTAAAGGCTCCGGAAGAGATGATGAATTCGATATAATGGATGGAGACATTCAAAAATCAATCGTGGATGGAGTCCCCTCTATCAACTTCTCAGATAGAATCTATCAATTCCTTATCCAAGGTATGGAAAATACAGTGGTCCTAAAATTGCTTGGTCGTAATATTGGCTTCTCAGTTTTGCAGAATAAATTATATAATCTATGGAGACCTTCAGCAACCCTCCACATGATGGATATTGAGAATGGATACTTTCTAGTCAAATTCCAGAACAAAACGGATTGTGAAAAAGCCCTCTCTGAAGGACCATGGATTATCTTCGGTCAGTACCTGACGGTTCAGCCATGGACACTTTCTTTTGACCCCGCTCAGGCCTTTCCAAGTGTCGTAATGGCATGGATCAGATTTCCGGGACTGCCTAGCTACCTCTACAACCACAAAATCATTACAGAAGTAGGAGGAATGGTTGGGAAGGTGGTCAAACTAGATATGAATACCGATAATAAAGCGAGAGGGAGATTTGCAAGAATGGCAGTTTATGTCGACTTGGAAAAGCCTTTGGTCTCTCAAATACTGATCAATGGCCGGAAGCAAAATGTGGAATACGAATCACTATCAACAATTTGCTTCCAATGTGGGCGTTATGGACATGTAGAAAACTCATGTCCACTTAAAAATTCTGATCTAATTGGAGGAAAGGTGGCTAATCAGCAAGAAGAAGCGACGGAGATCCAAAGTGCACCCGGAAACAGATCGGAGAAGAAAACCGACAACTTCGGCCCTTGGATGATCGTGGAAAGAAAGTCGCGGCGGAACTTTAGACAGAACGGACAAAACACATTGACCAAAATTAGTGGACAGGATGGGTCTCGATATAGAATCCTTAATACCGGGGAATATAATAAAGGAAATAGTGGAGACATACCTGACAATCCAAAAGCAAACGGGAAAGAACATTATAATGGCATGGGCAAAGCACAAGCTGGCACAAGCTCCAATGGCGAACAAAAGAACAAAAATCCCAATAACCTTACTAACCCGCGTGACGATAGTGGGGGACATGCAGCAGACCAGCAACGTGGCGTCAACAAGCTACCTAGCAAAGTGGCTCTTGGAGATAAGGTAGCAGATCAAGCTCGCGTATCAAAGAACCACCTTGAATCAATCCTCGTGGCACAGGAAAACTCAAGTAACACTGGCAGCAGCAGTCGGTCTTTCATGGAGAAAGAGGAAGGGAGCACCTTGCATGACGCAATGGACTACATGCATGGAAAAAAAGGTGCCTCTTTTCAAGTGGATTCAGTACAAGTCGAACACAATGGAAAAGAAAAACAAGTGCAAATGGGGAACCTGGACCCTAAGAAACATTCGGCGGTGGTGTTCCATGAAAGTGACAACCGAGTCATCGCAGCCTCCTCCTCAAGCAGCAAAATGAACCCCCCTCCGACAAGTAATTCCGTCACCAGGAGAGGCCTCAACAACAGAGGCAAAGGAATAATGAAAAAACACAACAAAGTTTTACAAAGACAAAGTACACGCTTCAAAATTACTGGTGTACAACGGATGCCTTTAAAAGAATCAATGGAGCGAATTGCTAAAAGCCTATCAGAAATTCCAAAACTCAATTTCGACTTGGCTTTGACCAATAATTTGGACGAGCAAACAGAGGAAGTGAACCTTCCTAGGTAATAAGTATCCTTTTAAGAATTGATTTGTCCTAGTACTTGCATATTGCGAATGGTTTTCAATTTAATAAGTTTAGCTAATATAAATTCTATTGCCATCATTATTATGGGAGTAAATCTTAAAATATTTACGTGGAATTGCCAAGGATGTGTTAGCAGGAACTTCCTTCGTGCCTTTCGGGATTATAATGAAGAACATAGACCGGATATTATTTGTCTGGTGGAACCAAGGGTAAGCGGTAATAAAGCTAATATTATTATAGGAAAACTGGGTTTTAACTACTCTCATAGGGTTGAAGCAGTGGGCTTTTCTGGAGGTATCTGGGTAGGGTGGAAGGATTATTTACATATTAATATTATTCACAATCACCCTCAATTCATTTTATTAAGTGTTGATAATTACATTCCCAATAAAAGTTTTCACATTTCCTTTGTTTATGGTAGCCCAGACAGATCCAAAAGGAAATTACTTTGGGAAGGCTTACGGTCCGTGGCTCCTAATAAATACACTCCGTGGCTAATCATGGGAGACTTCAATGCTATCCTATCCTCTGCTGATAAAAAGAGCCCCTCTACAACAGGTAAGCGCTGTAACTTATTTGGAAACTTCGCTGACTCGTGTGAGTTACAGGATTTGGGATTTAACGGGCCTCCATTCACATGGCAAAGAGGTGCAACCTTAGTCAGGTTAGATCGAGCATTAGCTAATGATGCTTGGATGAACACCTTCCCACAAAGTCTTGTACAGCATCTTACAAGAATCAAGTCGGACCACCGTCCCCTCCTACTATTCACAAGACCGGACACTAACATCTCCAAAGGTAGACCCTTCAGGTTTTTAGCAGGATGGACGTTGCACAACAAATTCTCCAACTTCGTCAAAGGTAAATGGGGTTTTAATGGTAATATGACTGAATGCTTAAATAATTTTACCACCCTTCTCAAAGATTGGAACAGGGATGTGTATGGCTTTTTGGGGAATCGTAAAAGGAAGATCAAGAGATCCCTCAATAACATTCAGCAGGCCTTAGAACGCACTACCTCTACCTACCTACTTGAAAAAGAGAGAGAAGTCAGAGATGACTTGGAAACTGTTCTTGAACATGAAGACCTTCTTTGGAGACAGAAAGCTAGATGTGACTGGTTACACTTGGAAGACCGGAATACCAACTTTTTCCACAGTCGTACGATTAAAAGAAGAAAATTCAACCGTATTACGACTCTACGGGTAGACAAAGGAGAATGGTGCTCTGATCAAAAAACACTACAAAATAAGGCGGTGGAATTTTTTGAAAATCTGTATGGTGAAATACCGACAGTTTTGAGAAGCACTCCCAATAATGCCTATTCCCGCCTTAATCCCTCGGCTATCACCTTTTTAGAAACCACCATTTCCAATGAAGAGATTAAAAGGGCAATGTTTGATATGGCGCCATTAAAAGCCCCTGGAAGCGACGGATTCCATGCACTCTTCTTTCAAAGTCAGTGGGACATTCTGGGAAATGATGTTTGTCAGTGGGTTAAAGGAATATTTGAAGGTAAACCGATTGAACCTGAGTTGAATAATACCTTGATTGTGCTCATTCCAAAAAAAGAAACTCCTGAGGATTTCAGCCACTTTCGACCAATTAGTCTATGTTCGGTCCTCTACAAGCTGGTGATGAAAGTGATTGCCAACCGATTTAAAATCATTTTTCCCAAGCTGATTTCTCAAGAGCAAGCTGGATTCATAGCGGGGCGTAATATCTTTGACAACATTATATTAGCACAAGAAGTTATCCACTCTATGAGGAGCAACCGAAAAGGAAACCAGTGGATGGCTGTTAAGCTGGATTTGGAGAAAGCATATGACAGAATAAGTTGGGATTTTATCAAAGCTTCCTTAACCGCGGTCGGGATTCCGCTATTCTTGCGCAATGTGATTATGTCAGCTATCTCCTCATCCACCATGCAAATCCTATGGAATGGAGTTCCTACGCAGAAATTTAAACCAAATCGAGGAATACGACAGGGCTGTCCTCTTTCTCCATATCTTTTCGTTCTCTGCATGGAGTGGCTGGGGCACTTCATCCACTCTGCAATGGAAGTTGGTACCTGGGATCCTATTCGTCTCTCTCGATCAGGTCCTCCAGTATCTCATCTATTTTTTGCTGACGATTTGGTGATCTTCTGCAAAGCCAAAATTGATCAAGCTCGAGCATTGGAGAACATCCTCTCCCTCTTTTGTGACATTTCAGGCCACAAAATCAGTACTAGGAAGAGCAATATCTTCTTCTCCAAGAGTACCAGTGAAGATATCCGCAATCAAATAAGGCAGTTGTTTGGATTTCATGAAGTTCAGAATCTATGCAATTATCTCGGTGTTCCTTTGCTGCACGATAGGGTCACCAAGAGCACATTAGATTTTGTTGTAGACAAGATCAGAAGGAAACTGCTAAACTGGGATGCTAGGAAACTGTCATTCGCAGGAAGAGTTACCTTAGCCCAATCAGTTCTAATTTCCATCCCCAATTATTTCATGCAATCAATGATGATTCCGAAAGGTGTTTGTGAGGATATAGAAAGAATGGTCAGGCAATTTATATGGGGGTACACTGAGGGACAATTCAAAATGCCCTTAGTAAGTTGGGACACTATTTGTCAACCGAGAGTTCGGGGGGGTCTTGGAATCAGGCATCTACACGACCAAAATTTGTCATTCTTCATGAAGATTGGATTTAACTTAACTACCAAAACTGATAAGCTTTGGGTAAGGGTCCTTCGATCTAAATATAACTGGAAAGACCATATTCCAGAGTCAATTAGTAAAAGCCGAGGATCACACTTATGGAAATCGCTCTCCAAGCTTTGGCCTCTTATTCGTGAGAACTTAATATGGTCTATAGGGGACGGAGCCAATGTTCGTTGCTGGAAAGACCCTTGGATCCCAGGTATGGGCCCTCTAATCTCTAAAATCCCATCCTATCCTAACCTTGACTTAGACTGTTGTGTCCAGGAGATGGTTAATATGGATGGAAGCTGGAACTTAGACTTATTTCGAGTTTGGGTTACTGAAGAGGTAATTAGCAGAATTACTAGTATTCCTCCTCCACATCCAGACGCCGGAACCGATAGAATAATATGGGCCCGCTCAGAAACAGGAAAGTTTTCAATCCGTAGTGCTTATGGCCATTTGAAAAAGGATAACTGGCACCCACATGAGGAACACTGGAAGATACCATGGAAGTATCAAGGCCCGCAACGAGTAAGATTATTCCTCTGGTTAGCATTTAGACAAAGAATTCTCACCAATTCCGAACGTGCCAGACGGGGACTTAGTCAAAACAGTTCTTGCACCACTTGTGGACACGACTTGGAAGATCTAGAGCACATTCTTCGAAACTGTCCTGCAGCGAAAGATGTGTGGATGCTTGCACTCCCTGATCAGCTAAAACAAAGGTTCTTTTCTATCCCCTTTCGAGACTGGCTTATTACTAACCTTAACTTTCATGAAAGTTTGCAGGGAAAAGAACTCACTTGGTCTTGTCTGTTCGGACTAATCACGTGGAGGCTATGGAAAAATAGAAACTTGCTCATTTTCCAGGATATATCTTGGACAGCAACCGAAGTAGTGAAAGTCTCCATGTGTTGGGCCCGTCAATATGAATCAAATCGGGACAGCTACAAGAACAAAAAGCAAACCTCAAGCCCCATTAACAATTTAGATGACAATTGGATCTACCTATGTACGGATGGGGCGGTCAGTAGAAACTCTGGGGATGCTGCAACAGGAGGCGTGGTTCGAGACCATGAAGGAAACTGGATAATGGGGTTTAACCGATTCCTTGGGAGTTGCTCCATTTTCGAAGCTGAAATTTGGGGAATCATGGATGGGATCCTTATTCTATTAAATAAAGGTTACAGACGCATTGCCATCATGACCGATAACATCGAAGTTGCTCAAAATTTATCTACTTTAGACACGAGAGACCCCGGAATTGCTATCCTTAGAAGAACTCAACGCATCATACAAACAGAAGGGGAATGGCAGATCAAACACATTCCAAGGAATAAAAACATGGTAGCAGATCACCTTGCCAAACTGAGCCTGAATTGGAAGACAAGCCTACAAGTCTTTACAGTAGCTCCCAAAGAGATTTTAGACCTACTCCAAAATGACAAAGTCAATGGTTATTTCATGTAATTGAACTTTACTTATTTTCACCAAAAAAAAAAAAAAAAAAATTTCTCTCAGAGTTCCGCTGCATCAAAGTATATTATCTTTTTTATTTATGTTTTAAGAAGAATTTATAGATAATTTTAAACTTTTATAAAAAATAATCAAAATCTATAATAAAATTATTCAATATATATATATATATCTTATTTTGTTTTTTTAATTTTAAAATTAAAACGTGAAATTTATATGAAGATTTGATTAATAAAGTTTTTACTTTAATTTCATGTCTATTAAATATAAAAAATTATATTATACATAATCAAAGTTAGCTAACTTTGAAATTGTTGTTTAATTGAATTCTAATTTGATTTAATTTAAAATAAATTTAACTTGAAAATAAGATAATTTAAATTTATGTTTCTTTTTGCCAACGAGACATTAGAATTTTTTATGAAAGTGGAGGATTTAGTAATTGTGTACTCGAATTTGAGTCATACAATACGCAATTATCATGTGCGGGTTTTAATTTGTAGGTCGATTTTAATATGGATTATTTCGATTCTTAGTCTATTTATGCTTTATATTAGTTTGATTCTACTTTATAGTTGTTCGGACATGTATTTTTTAGGTAAAAGGACATCTCTAAATGCTTTCAATTTCAATATCGAACAAATTAGCCTCTCTCAAAAAAATTAGAGTAATTTAATCATTGCCGATTTTGGAAATGAGTAATTAATGACAATTAATTACAATATTAATATTTTGCATCAATTGTACATAATTTCGATTGATATAATAACAAATTTAGAGGATGAGATAGACTAATTTGCTCATTATCAAAATTAAGATGGACGGAAGAGGTCAATTATAAAAGGATTAAATTGCTCTTTTTTTTTTAAATAAACCAATTTACTCAATATCGAAATTGAGAGAAATTATAACTGTGCTTTTACTTATCTCTTTTATTAAATTATGATTATATATATATATATGTTTTTTATAAGATAAAGAGGATAATATTGTCCAATAATCGAATTGAGACTTACGTCAATTGAAAATCTAAAAAAAATATTTTACCATTTCATTGATGATTTAATCGAAATGAATTGAATATTTTAATAATTTAAAATTTAATTCTATTTAAATAATTTAAAATAATCTAAACACACATTCAAACTTAAAATTGTTCAAAATATTCGATTGGGTCACAATATTATTCAATGTACCACTTTCAATTCAAATGCCACGAGGTGGGCATTAAAAAAAATTAAATTTAGCTAACTTATTTGATTATGATTGTAATATAATATTATACAATATAATATGAAAAAATATATATAATATAGTTAGTGATTGAAGGAAAGAAAAAGCAATGTGCTAGGCTAGAAATGGAAAATGGTCGGTAAAAGTGTTGAATGTTGGTACCTAATAATAATAGAAAATGGGAGAAGTCCATGGACCAGGTCATATTTCGATTTGGCTTGAATCGAAATTTATTGTTTAAAATAATAAAATATTTTAAAATTATTAATAATTTTAAATATAATTATTATTGATAAATCAAAATTAAAATATTCTCTTTTTAAAATTCAACTTGTATAAATTAAACGAATAATTCGACCTTAAATAGGCCTAAAAAATTAAAATAAATAAATAAATGAGGGAAGCAAATTAGCATAATCAAAGCCCCCACCACCTAGCTTTTCATGCTGAATCATGGCCGGTGACAGACCTATAATATATATTATTTTAAATAAATTTTAATACATTTCTATGTTCATATTATTTTTTAGACTCTTATTATATTTTAATTATTTTTCTCACTTTAAAAATTGACTCTTTCAAAGTTAATCGAATCTTAACTCAATTGAGATCGTACATGAACACAGTTAAACATGTCAAATTAATAGTTTGAACTTCAAGGATTTATAGGTAATATGTATTAAAAAATAATTAATCTTTCACTTCATTTTTTGGTAAAAAAAATATTTCGTTTTTGGAATTTTTTTTATATAATGCATAAAATTACTCTAATCAATCTTTACCTTTAAACCCGTGTTCTCCTGTATTGACAACAAGATTAATATCAATTGACAAAAAAGCATGACATTAACAATTATCGAAAAAAATATAAGCAAATTAGTTGTATAAATAATTTATAACAATTACTTAAAAATAATTCAAATTTATATTTCATATATAAATATATTAACAATGAATTACAACAAATTATTTTATTATAATTTAATTTTATATTTTGTATATCATAAATTCATAATATTAACGGATTCTAATATTGTTTAAATTTTTACTTTTTATTTTAAAATATCAAGCTTAAAATTAACATCTATATTCTCAAAAATATTTTATTATAATAAATTAAAAATAATTATAACCCCAAAATAAATATAGAATGATTGTAAATATATCTTCGTCGTATCATTAAAATTAAATAAAACTAAAAGCTAAAAATAAAAAATATTATTTAACATAAATAATAATATTTTATTAAATTCTTAAAATTTTCCCTTATTTAATTTTTAAAACTACATATTTCATTAAAAAAAATCCTACATATATTTTTTAATTTTTTCCTTTCCCTTTCACATATATATATATATATTTATTTATTTTTCGATTTCAGTTTCATAAATAATAATATTTTTTAGAGTGCCAAGAATTTCTAGTATAAATAAAAATGATCAATTTCGTTAAAATGTATTCTATAAATGAACTAATCCAATTAAAAAAAACAATGACCATGTTTGGCAATTGGCTGATAGGTGATTGTTGACTGCAATAGTTGATTTGACCAATTGATTCTATTAACTGACTATTTGAAAGTGTCTGGTAAAACTTAACTGATAGCTGAAAGCTAATATGTATAAAATGATAAATAAAGACTTGCCACAAATAAAAACATGTGGCAAAGGGTAATGTTTTAACAAACATGATCAGATACTTCATTCCTAATTAGCTGTGAAAAAAGTTATCCATCCCTACCTTTTTTATTTTGGGAGTTTTAATTCAATAAGCTTTCGCAAAACTCCATTTGCCAAATCTTACAATTCAATTAAAAAGGACCCAAAACTCTGTTTATCAACCACGTATATATGAAACTATTTTATCTTACAAACTTTAATTTTTCCACTAAAACTAATTAATATTTAAATTAAAATTTTATTTTTCAAATAATTTCAAATTAATATTAAAAATAATAAAATGACATATTAATCCAAAATTTATTTAATTATTATACAAATTACTATTTTTAAAATATATAAAATTACTTGTTTAGAAATATATATTATCAAAAGAAAAAAAAAGCTATTTAATTTCTTACAAAACACAAAGATTCCGGAACATCAACAGTAACAAAAACAATCAAATCTTTGTAAAACGATTAAAAAGCCGTAAAGAAAGGCAATAAGCCTTTTAATCTTACATATATATATATATATATATGATATAAATATTCCATTTTTAAAAGTTTATTTTTTTTAATTTTTAACATTTGAAATAAAATTGACTTCAAATTTGTAATCAGTTAATTGATTTCAAAGGGAAATCAACCAACCCCATCATCATCATCATCATCATCTATAAAATGTTTTTTTTTTCTAATTTGTTTTCACTGTAGTTTTGATTGATCTTTAAATATTTCTACCTGCATAAATTTAATTTAATTAATTATTAATGAGATTTTACAGTTCATTTTGAGTTATTTTTATTCTCTAAAAGAAAAAAAATTTGGGTTGCCATTAGTGATAAGCACGACTGGCAGTCATCATTCCCTTTCAATTCCTTCAAACCCCTTTTTTTCTCTCTTTTGTTCCTTTCTCTCTCTATCTTTTTCCCTCTCTACAATTCATGCTTTGTTTCGCTGTCTAAAGCTTCCATTCCAATTCTATTTTTTTTCCTTTCAATCTACTTTTTTTGAGGGTTCTTCTTAGCCTTTATTTTTTAACTCTCAAAACACCCTCATATATATTTTTTTTCTTTATTATTTTTTTTGGATCTGGGTTCCGCTTGCTTTCTGATAATCATCTTCAACAACCAGGTAATTCTTTTTTTTTTTGAACATAATTTTACTTTTTGGGGATTTTTGGTGTCTGGGGTTTTTTTTTTGAACTAATGTTCTATCTACTAAATTCAAGAAGATTATAGAGCTTGAAGTATATATTTTCTAGGTTGTTGAGCTTTACAATATTGGGTTATTATTATTATTTTGCTATGACTTTGTTTTTGATTTTTTTTTTTAAAAGATTTGATCTATTGGTTGGTGATGTGTTGGGGCTTTAAAAGTTTCAAGCTCATGTTTTATGAATTTAACTTCATTTTAGTAGGCACTGACTATAAGGAGCATGAGTTAGCTATGTTTTTTTTCGGGGGTTCATTTGATATGAATTTTCAATAAAATATGGTGTTTTTGTCACTTTCATGACATTGAATTTCGATATCTGGGAAACTGTAAAATCTAAAACACAGTGATCGAATGTTGTATTTCCAATAAATATAGAATTTTTTTTTTCTGTGTTATGGCAAACATGGATCTAGTAGGACTGGACAGCTAAATCAATAGTCTGCTTTATCAAATGGATTTCATGAGATTCTAAGCTTGGTCTTAGCTGATTCAGCTTACCTGTATGCAGTTTTAGAAATTTGTTTTTTAGTTGACTGATAAAATTAGCTCTACAGCTTAAAATTGGACTAAGAATTTCAAAGAGAGCTGATTAAGCAAAGAACAATTATAGCCGGTTAGAACTCAGGGTTATGAGTCTATAATGTCTGTACTAGTTCTAACTTAAGATCTAATTGTTTGTCTCTTATCAGCTAGTAGCAATTTTTTGGGACCCTTAATGAAAATTTGTAGATAATTAAAGAAAAAGAAAGAAAAATAAAAGTGAACTCTTGTCCTTTGCTGGCAATTGCTTCTGAAAAAAAAGTGAAAACTGCACCCTAAATTAGAGATGTAGGTGGTTTCTATTCATGTTGATAAAGTGTTCGATGTGAAAATGCAAAATAATGATCTATTTTGTAGGTCTAAGCATTGGCTTTGTAGAGTTTAGTGCAAGACATTCTTCTACTTAATGAATAACTAATCTAAGTACTGGTTCCATACTTAAGTGATGCTCAAATTTAATCATTTTGTCGACAGCAATACCATGACCGATGTTGTGAGAGAGTGTTGCTTTTTTCGTTTCTTTAGATTCTCTTCCTGCAGTAATTTTATTTATCTATTTGATAATTCAATTGATGGTGCTAATAATGTTTCAGGTTAAGTCTATTACTTGCTTCAAGCTTGGGACCTAGAAGATCAAAACATTAAATTTAAAGCTGTGTAAGAAGTATGGCGGTTTCCATGAGAGATTTAGATCCAGCTTTTCAGGGAGCTGGGCAAAAAGCGTATCCTTCACTTTTTGAAACTTGCAGTGTTCTGTGGATTATCACTCTGATTGTTTACTGTTCTTTAGATCGATAGTCGAAATAATTTTTTGTAGTAAATTTAGGTTGTACATTTAGTGTAGGGTGACAACAAATGTAGAAAGAGAACAGCTATCACATCTGCTGCCATTTCAATCTTGGTATGTCTGCTTTTGAGTTGCTCTTCTTCATGAATTATTCTCCTTAATAGTTCGCAGTGGAATTGAAATCTGGCGCATTGAAAACTTCCGCCCTGTTCCAGTTCCAAAGTCATCTTATGGCAAATTTTTCACTGGGGATTCCTATGTTATTTTGAAGGCAAGTCATTTCTATTTTACATATTGCTTGGTTGTATTAGCACCAAAATTTGAAGCTTGTGGATTTGTTATTAATATTTTTAATGCGATTGCTACCATGGAGAAAAGGATCTGCTGTGGCTTTTATTTATAATCTTTGCGAAGTTGTAAGCATTTGGCTGTTGTTGTTCTTTGCATTGGGGTTATTTATAAAAACTGAGTACTCATATATTTACTAGATTATACTTGTAGTTTGAGGCTCTAAGATGCAACTAAGTTTTCCTTCTCAGATTAATGTTCTTTAATATTACTTTTTTTTTTTTTTTCTTTTTTGTTTTTGGCTCAGACAACTGCCTTAAAAAGTGGTGCCTTGCGTCATGATATACACTATTGGCTTGGTAAAGACACATCCCAGGTAAACCTTGTTCCCACAAAAATCTTTTTACTTGTTCAATTCTTAACCTTTGAGAAAGTAATAGGTTGAATTTTGAACTAAGATATCAGATCAATTTTGTGACCACAACTTGTTTAACATAGGATGAAGCCGGTGCTGCTGCAGTCAAGACTGTTGAACTTGATGCTGCTCTTGGAGGGCGTGCTGTTCAATATCGTGAAGTGCAGGGCCATGAAACTGAGAAGTTCCTTTCCTATTTTAAGCCATGTATCATACCCCAGGAAGGTGGAGTAGCATCTGGATTCAAACATGTTCAGGAAGAGGAACATAAGATACGTATGTTTGTCTGTAGAGGCAAACATGTTGTCCATGTAACAGAGGCAAGTCTTTCTAAGGACAAACAATACTCAATGTCAAGTGTGATTCAATACTTTTCGTTCAAGAAGTTGATGACATGTTTCATGGCAGGTTCCTTTTGCTCGATCCTCACTTAACCATGATGATATCTTTATACTGGATACGAAGTCTAAAATCTTTCAATTTAATGGGTCCAATTCATCCATTCAAGAGAGGGCAAAAGCCCTAGAAGTTGTTCAATACATTAAAGATACTTATCATGATGGGAAATGTGAGGTAGCTGCCATTGGTGAGTAAGCTAACAGATACAGATCATGAAGGAAAGGAAGAATAAGATAAATGGAGTGAGAAGTTGATATTGTTTATAAACTAATAGATTCTATCTTATTACTCTATGCAGAGGATGGAAAGTTGATGGCCGATGCTGAAACTGGAGAGTTTTGGGGATTCTTTGGTGGTTTTGCTCCACTTCCAAGGAAGACTGCCAGTGATGAGGATAGGACTGTTCAGTCTCATACAGCCAAGCTACTAAGGTAATTTTATCTTGGTTTGGCAATGGCGATGATGGTCAATTGCTTTTGCAAATACAATTTTCACTTTCTCTAAATAGACCAATTAGTCATCTTTGAGTGAAAAGAAAAATACTTTTGCATTTGGTAAAAGGCCTTCTTTGTTTCCTATAATTTTGTGCTTTGAGAAATGCTCTCATTGGATTATATTTGCTTTTCAAGTGTTGAGAAGGGGCAGGCAAAGCCTGTTGATGCTGATTCCTTGACAAGGGAGTTGTTGGACACAAATAAATGCTATATATTGGATTGTGGGTTAGAAGTCTTTGTATGGATGGGAAGAAATACTTCTCTTGATGAAAGAAAGACTGCAAGTGGAGCGGCTGAGGTAATAGCTCTGTAAGGTGATTTAGACCAACTTTTATATGGATTTCTCATTCGCTTCTTTTGCATTGTTGATGTTACCAAACAGGAGTTAATCCGTGGTTCTGATCGACCAAAATCCCAAATAATTCGTGTAATTGAGGGGTTTGAGACTGTTGTATTTAAGTCGAAGTTTGAGTCATGGCCCCAGACCACTAATGTTGCTGTTACTGAGGATGGTAGAAGCAAAGTTGCTGGTTAGTAACCGAAATATCTTGCAATTTTGTTGTTTTCGATTTATGAGTTGTCTTTTCTTAGTCTTTATACTATTTTAGCCATCAAATAATCATCATTTGTTACCTTAAACATCAATATATTTCAATGGTTTCTGTAGCACTTTTACGACGTCAAGGGCTGAATGTCAAGGGCCTTGCAAAAGCTGCTCCTGCAAAGGAAGAACCCCAACCTTATATTGATTGCACCGGAAATTTGCAGGTATATTTGTACTTGTGTAGCTATATTTTTCTAGGTACTGAATTTTTGAATGTATCATGCTCCCTTACGGCCATGCTTCCCAGACAGTGGAGCAAGAAATTTGATCTTGAGGATGTCGCACTGACATTAAAGTAATATATATTTGAATATGATTAAAGTATTAAGTAAAAACTGAAAACACTAAATTCAGATATAGGGTAACATTTTCAGTTATTAACACATTAAGAAACTGGTTGCCTAAATATTGTCAATTTGTTCATTTGATTTTATTGGAAAGAAAAATTCATGATGAGTTAAAAGGCCATGTGCAATGCTAGTTATAGTATACAAATGTACACGCACAATAAAACCTTTTAGGTTGGTAGACTAATATCTGCATTCTGCAGCCATTCCAAGCTTCTTGAAGAATATTGCTAACTCATCCTTTTGGCTCTAATGATGGGTTTATGTTATTGTTAAGAGTTTCATTTGTTCTGTCTTTAGACTTGTTATCATGCTTAAACATATAGCCAGCTTAGTCCTTATATAGCAGGTGGCAATGGTGCTCTTCTCTTCATGCATTGGACATAATATATGGTACATACTATCTTTGGGTCTGAAGCCAGTTTACTGATGATGGCATTAATTTGGCTGTGCAGGTTTGGCGTGTGAATGGCCAGGAAAAAGTTCTCCTTCCAGCTTCTGATCAGTCAAAATTTTACAGCGGGGATTGCTATATTTTTCAATATTCTTACCCTGGAGAAGACAAAGAAGAGTATCTTATAGGAACATGGATTGGAAAGCAGAGTGTTGAGGTGATTAAGCATTCTATGACTCTCTTTGGTCTCTCTGTTCTGAAAACTATTGAGTGCCTTAAGCTTTCAACCATAGTTTCAATGACAAAACTGCCTTTTGTCCCAAACAGGGAACACATATATGTACCATGGATGTGACTTATCCTTATCATGCTACCTTTTCTTACAATGCGTGTATTATTTTTGTTGCTTTACTGATTATGAGTTTTTGCTTAACAGGATGAAAGAGTTTCCGCAGTCTCTTTGGCAACCAAAATGGTTGAATCGATGAAGTTCCAGGCTACCCAGGTCGCTTCCTTTAAGCTAGACCATTGTTCTTTTTCTGAAGTTACTGTTTGTATATGTTTGTATTTCCCTTCTGACGGTATTTTATCCGATCATCAGGCTTGCATCCACGAAGGAAGTGAACCCATTCAATTCTTTTCGATCTTCCAGAGCTTTATTGTGTTTAAGGTTTGAGGAATTTTGATTTGTAAATTTTACTTCAATGGATACTCTTATGTGTCCAAGTTCTCCTTAGATAACTGGTTCAATCATTTAAAATTCATCAGGGTGGTCTTAGTGATGGATACAAGAACTACATTGCTGAGAAGGAGATCCCAGAAGGGACATACACAGAAGATGGTCTTGCACTGTTCCGAGTACAAGGTTCTGGGCCTGATAATATGCAAGCGATACAAGTTGAAGCAGTATGTCCCAAATTTCATCTACTATATTTGTTTCCTGAAGAACTCGTAGCAAGTATGATCCTTATAAAACTAGTTTTTTGCGTGAGGTCTAACATCTTCCACGTGATGGCGGTCGGGTACTCGTTTTTATTGTTTTTGATTTCTGAAAAAAGGTGACTGGACCATGTTCTGCCTTCCATGACTGGACAATCTGGAAACACGAGTCCTGAGAAAGTTGCTAATACTTTTACCTCTATGCCGCTTATAAAATGAATAGATGGACTTAAAATTTGTTTCGCCGTACATTTATTGTTTACAAGATGGAACTTATGCTCTTTTCCCTTTTTTCTTTATTTAACTTCTATCAGGTCGCATCATCTTTGAACTCCTCTTACTGCTACATATTACATAGCGGTTCCTCTGTCTTTACATGGGCTGGAAACCTAACTTCCCCTGATGACCATGAGCTTGTTGAGAGACAACTAGATATCATAAAGGTTCGTTTTGTATTTTCAAGTGGCTTCCTTCCCGAAACTTGATTTAGGCTTGATGGAATAGTATGGCTAAGTGGATAGTTTGCATCTGTTGTATTGAATATTAGTTCACTTTAGAAACAGCTATTTGAGTTTCCGATTTGATTCTCTAAGCTTCGATTCATACCCTTTTGATTATCTTCAGCCTAATTTACAATCCAAGCCACAAAAAGAAGGATCGGAATCTGAACAGTTTTGGGAGTTGCTTGGAGGAAAATCCGAATACCCAAGCCAAAAGATAGCAAGGGAACCTGAAGGTGATCCTCACCTATTCTCCTGCACGTTCTCGAAAGGTATTGATAACTCTCTAATGGTTATAAGGTTTTTAATTTGTGGTCTTAGTTCTACAAATATAAAATGTTTATTCATAATTATAGTTTTCTAATTCCTTATCTTTCTTCATTGTCATGGTTCATTGCAAATTTGACTCCAATCTGTAGGGAATCTTAAGGTGCGTATCTACTTATCAGCTACTTCCAAATTTGAAAACTACGATTTTATCAAATGCGTTCATGACTTTTATATGTATGATCCATTTATTGGTCATGTTAGCATGCTCGTAAATGTTAAGTGCACTTATTTTTTTACTATATTGCAAAAAAAGAAAAAGAAAAAAAGAAGCAGCCTAAAGTAAGAAAAATCTCGTCTTTTATCTGCATCATTGGCTTAAACTGAAGTTCTTATGCAGGTTACGGAGATATATAACTTCACTCAGGATGATTTGATGACTGAAGATATATTTATCCTAGATTGTCACTCAGATATATTTGTCTGGGTTGGACAACAAGTCGATACCAAGAATAAATTGCAGGCCTTGACTATTGGTCAGGTAAGATCAACCGGTTATATAGGTAGAAACTATAGTTACACGCTACTTTTTAAGGGTACTATTTTCACTCTTCAACATATTAAGGATGTCGAGTGTGCACATGTAAATGGACTAGTTCTTGCTTGGTTCATACAATATCTATTAGGGATTAGGAATAGTTTGCGGTCTGTTCCACCAGGTGTGTTCTTACATTTCAATCTGTTGTTGGACAGAAATTTCTTGAGCATGATTTTCTCTTAGAAAAATTATCTTGTGAAGCTCCGATATACATAGTCATGGAAGGGAGTGAGCCACCCTTTTTCACGCGCTTTTTCTCATGGGACTCCGCAAAGTCTTCAGTAAGTATCTCTACTACTGCATTGGAATCATGGTTGCTTTATCTGTGCAAGGATCTTAGTGTTTTTATTTGCTTGCAGATGCACGGAAATTCGTTTCAAAGGAAACTTACCATAGTGAAAACCGGGGGTACACCAACAGTCGATGTAAGACTTCACTTAACTCTCTCATATTAGTTGAACTTTTGCCGCTTTTGGTATTGAGTGATCACTATCTATGTTGCTTGGACTCTTCATTTTTCTTGAAGTATCCATGTTTGACACCCGTGCCTAAGACATATCTGGGTATGGATATGAGAATATGATACTTGAAAGACTTTCAAAATACATGGAAAAACTTTTCAAAGGCATACCTGTAAGCTGGAGTCCGAGTAACATAGCATGTGTCCATTTTTGTGTTCTTGTTACCACTTTATCGGTTATCTTTAGAGTTAATTTTCGGATTAACATCTTATTGTATGTTTAGAAACCCAAGCGGAGAACGCCAGTATCATATGGTGGAAGGTCTAGTAGTGTGCCGGACAGATCACAACGTTCTAGAAGTATGTCCTTCAGCCCTGAGCGAGTTCGTGTGAGGGGAAGGTCTCCCGCTTTCAATGCACTAGCAGCTGCATTTGAGAACCCTAACGCTAGAAACCTTTCTACTCCGCCACCTGTGGTTAAAAAACTGTATCCAAAATCCGTGACTCCGGATTCTGCAAAAAAGTCTGCAGCTATAGCAGCTCTTACTGCATCGTTCGAAAAACAACCACCACCAGCTCGAGAGACCATCATACCTAGATCTGTGAAAGGTATGCATTTTCTGTGTGTCAAGATCAAATTTTATGTTATTTTCGTATTTGTACTCACAACCGAAGCATGTATCTTGATGAAGTGAGCCCACCGACACCCAAAACAACACCAACACCAGAGCCTAACTCTAAGGAGAATTCCATGAGTAGCAAACTAGAATCCCTCACTATACAAGAAGATGCTAAAGAGGGTGAAGCTGAAGACGAGGAAGGCCTTCCAATATACCCTTACGAACGTCTCAAAATAACATCAACCGATCCCGTTTCTGAAATAGATGTGACCAAACGAGAGGTATGATTTAAGACTATGATTTTAAGATGGTATTACATTTGTTCTTCAAGACTCTTATAACTGAAAAAAAATGCAGACATACCTGTCATCTGAGGAGTTCAAGGAGAAGTTCGGGATGAAAAAAGACGCATTCTATAAATTGCCGAAGTGGAAACAAAACAAGCTAAAAATGGCTCTTCAACTGTTCTAAGTCCCCCCATTGATTCATCTGTGCTATTTATTCAAAACCCCCTTTCAAATGAGAGTGCAGGTGGAACAAAACATGCTTCCAAATCCGTACAAGTTTACCTCTTTCTTTTCTTAAATCGAATCCACAAATCGTTCTAACTACATTCATTTTATTCGGCTGCAGTGGGAAGAACCCGAACCCGTTTTCTCAGGATCGAAAAAAAGGGACAGCATCAGTGCATATTTAGCTGCTTCTGCTCCCCTAAGAAGCTTTTGGTTTTTTTCTCTTTTTTGGGTCATTAATAGACAAATATCTGGATTTCAATTCCCCCCCCCCCCTTTTTTTTTCTCATCTGGTTGTTTGGATGTCTAGAAAATTTCTTCCTTTTTCTTCTTGGCTTTTTCTTTGTTGTTTCTGGTTGAGTTTTAGCTTTTTCTTTTTATTGGTATTCTTTATGGTCACAGTGCTTTGTTGTGAGGTTTGCATTTTTGCATTTTTTTAATTTATTTTTTATTTATTTTTATTTTGGTTTTCCAAAATGATTAAAAAATTAGAACAAATGTTGGGAGCTTGAAAATGCCAGACAATTTTAGGTGTATTTTGTATTTAACTTTTGAGGATGAAAAGTTTGTACAGCTGAGTGTAAGAACTAAGAACTAGTTCATTTTGCCTTTTGTTTTGGATAATAAAAGTGTGATCTTCTGTTTTTCTTCTTCTTTTTAATTTAAAGAGAAAAATTTGATCTTTATTAGTGTTTACATTTCCCATCTTTAAACTTTTAATAGGGAAGTTTTTTTTTATTATTATTATAGTGATTAATTTCACTGCATTGTTTTTAATGACAGATAAACTTACCGTCCATCTAAATATATAAATATTTTTTTTTTTGTTATATATAATTTGTTTGGTTTTTTTCATAATCGATGATGGAAACCTAAATTTTAATTTGATTTTATGTTATAATGTTAGCTACTTGATATTGATTAGCTTAATTCGAATATGAAAATAATTTAAATTTAAAATAATCTGAATTTGAAATGGTATAAATATGAACATAAGGAATTTGAATAACTTGAACATAAAAGAATTTATATTTGAATTTGAATTCTCATTTTCATTTCCTTTTTGGGTGTATACAATGAAATTTTTAACTTTTTGGTTTGATATATGATATAATTGTATTTTGATTTTTTTTTTTTAAAATTATTGAAAAGATTATAAGGATATAGATTATTAAATGGTGAAATTTATTTTAATTCTTATAAAAATCTATAATTTAATTTTGGCTTTTAAATATATATTCGAACAAAGAATAAGGTAAATTATAAAAATAGTTGTTGGGATGAAAATAAGTTTTTAATTAAATAAATTTAATTTAGATTGTTACGTAGGATATCCAAATTAATATTTAAAACTCATTTGGACTGTCATGTAATACCGCCGTTAGGGAGGTAATGGAGCTTAACGGTAAGTTGATCATTTCATAATAAAACGGTAACATAAGTGACTAAAACGTAATATTTTAAATATAAATGACTAATATATAATTTGAAACAAACAAAAGTGATTATTTTTGTAGTTTAACCCCGATGAATAAATATGACTTTCACATCCAAATACATAGAAGATAGAACTAAAAAATCAAACATATTCATGTTAAGACGTGTATTTATATCGGACATTTACATCCGAATTCCAGTAACATGACTCATTTACCTCAATCATCACCATCAAAATCAGGCTGAACTGACTGCTCAAACTCTGCATCCATAATAACACCATCCATTACATGCACAACAAGCTTCCCTCTCTTTATATCAACACTCTCTGATTTCACTCCATTAACCACCAACACTCCTCCGGCATCCTTTGAAACAAACAACTCGAACCCCGACAATGAATCATAGGACACCTCTTCGCCGCCGATCGGTACTGTAGCTGTATCAAGAACACGAGGAATGGCCGAGAAACCTAACACACGAGAGATCACCACGTATGTGTCATTTATCTTTTCTTCAACTAGACTTTCGTTCGCGCTTAACCTCAGATGGCGCTCGAAAGCGGTTTCTGAAGGGATGAAAACGGTGAAAGCGAGATCTTCAGGTAACATATCGATCATGATGTTCCCGAATGTACCGACCGATTTGTCATTGCCTGAGGATTTAAGCAACGTGTCATCATAAATGGACATTGCTCCGTTTCCGGTGTCGACATCCGGAACTTTGAGCATCGAAATGATCAACACCGGTATACAACAAAAGAACACTACCAAGAACACAAAAGCAATTGAGTTTTTGCAACAGAACCTTCTCCTCATCTCCTTCTATAGATTATTCATTAGTTGCAATGAATTTTGGGCACTTTTTCTCCTCCCAAATCTATTTTACTTCATTGCCAAAATAAACTCAAATCTGGGATTTGGAAACATAGAGTAAATAAAATCAAAATATAAAAAATTCAAAGTTTAATGACTCGTAAAATATGTTATCAAGTAATACGAACAATTCATATATATATATATATGCACTAACCATTCTCAAATTGTTTTAAATTGAGTTATCAAAGTATCAGTATTGTAAACACGAATGTCAATACGGATCTCAGGTGAAACATATTTAAAGTATATATATCAACTTGTAAACACGAATGTGTTCATCTTATGCATAACTTGATTATAAGGTGTTAAAAAAACACCATCAATAAAATTTAACAGAACTATCTTTTTAACAAGTGAGATCCAATTTATCTAACACACGATTAACAGCTGCAGTGATGGAATGATATGATACGATTCTATCCTTTAAAAAATCAATCGAAACATGAAGTTGGAAACATGGAGAATTAAACCAACAAATTTACAATGAACTTAGAGCTTAACTTAATAAATTCAAACTCAGTAACAAATGATGTAAAGTTTGCTATTCAAATCCTAGAGCCTAGATGTTCCGGTTTAAGAATAGATGAAAGAGTAGCGATTTGAACTTTAAAATCAAACATAATCAAGTTTTCGATTCAGCATCTACAGACACGGAGAATTTGAAAAAAAAAAAGGTTCAATCAAAATCAAAATATAGCCAACTGAAATTCAATTGAATCTACTAAAGAAATACATGATATTTTATTTTCTCAAGAATCAAAACAATGACAGAAAAAATTTAAAAAAAATGCGAAACAGCTAATCATTTCAATCAGTGTTTCTTTATTTCATCAGATTTAGAACCGGAAATCGTATTCAAACAAGAGATCAAAACTCAGGCTGAGAATCGATTGCTGAAATTAAATTGCTAAAAAGAGAAAGCAAGCAGCGAAGAAGTATATACCTGGTTAGATGCAGGAAACTATGGCTATGAAAGAATCTGTAAAGCACGAAAACGCTTTCGAGAAATCAATGGAAGATCGCAAGCTTCGGTTTCAATAATGGATTTGGAGATGAAAAACAGAGTCCCAAAAGCTCACTTTTTTTGAATGAAACGGATTTTTTTTTTTTTGGTTAAAAACGCACTAAGTTTATTGCATGTGAAATTGCCTTGAAAAATGTTCTTTCAACTTAAATTCTGTCAATGTTTATAAATTGGTTAAAATATGCCATAAGTGTCTCTACTTTTTATAAATTTCTAATTTAGTCCTTATACTTTTATTTTTAGGAATTTAGTCCCTTTACTTTTTAAATTTTAAAATTTAAGTCCAAACGTTAAGACTGATAAAATTATTTTGTTAAATTTAAATTCTTTAAAATATTATTTTTATTTACATGGCTACTAAGTCAATATTTTTTTTACTTAAATACTAAAATATCCCTAGCAAAAATAATTTAAAAAAATCAATTAAGCCTCTTGTTAAAGAGTACAATCAATTGAGTCAATTGAATATGGGTTTTCATCTATGTTCTTAACGTACTGTTAAGTGCTGATGTAACAATTAGTATGAAAAAATGATGATGTGGTAATTGACACAAAAAAAATGTTAATATAGAAGTATGAAATAGACCTGTTTATGGGTCGAGTTAGGCCCTAACAAAATTTTAGGCCCGTTAAGTGTTTTTGTCAAAGCTTGACCCAAATTATAGATGTTAAACTCGGGCCTGGGTCGAATTAATTTTTTTATTTTTTATATAAAATAAAAAATATAATACATCAAAAACACTAAAAATATTAAAATAAATATTTCCCAATAAATTTTAAAAAATTTTAAAAAAAAATTATACTTAAATAACACTGAAATAAGTGTAACTTAACAAGTAAATGCCTCTAAAATAGTAGCAAGATTAATAATAAAATAAGAGTTATACAATATTCAAACAATAACAACAAAATAGTAGCAACATAATAATGAAATCACATTAAAATAATGAGAAAATAGTAGCAAGACATTATTTTTTTTCAAAAAAACCTTAACCAAGGCTTGACTCGTTTTCTAGGTGATTTTTTTTGTTTAAACTTATTTTTTAAGCATATATTTTTATTCAAACTTTCTTATTTTTCTAACGGGCTTTCGGGCCAAGTGTGGACAAATCTAATATTAATTAATCTTTAATTATTTTACAAAGATTTAATTAATTTTAATTATTTTACATTGTTGAATTTATTGTTATATATATTTTTTTAAATTCAATATTAAAACAATTTAATTAAAAATTTTATGATTTCTTTAAAAAAAATATCGTGGCAGTGTGGATTGAGTAGGCTACACGGTATTGGGCCAATGGTGGTGTAGCAAATTATGGCCATTTAAACAATTTCGCCATACTACAATTCTTGTTGTAGATTCAACGCTTCGTCTTTATCGAGTAAAATTTAAAAAAGAACAAAAAAGGACAGAAAATAAAATAAAAAGTGAAAGAGCGAAAAAGAGTAAAGCACAAAGAAACAGATTTGACACAGTTGAAAATCTTTTGAGTTTCCGTGCTTAAAAAATTCAACTAGTTTTAGAAGAGGGGAAAATCATTTGATTTTCCTTTTTTTTTTTAAATTGAATTTCGCAGCAATACTGAGAATCAATCACTTTCAGTGTTTTTTTTTTTGGGAGAAAATTCTATGTCGAGCGAGAGAGTTCCCGTTGAGTTATCCAAGGGCGTTAACGGCCTTGAAAAAATCATCCTCCGCGAGACTCGAGGCAGCTCTGCCGAGGTACTTTTATAAAGCTCTCGGTTTCTTTTTTTTTTGTTTTATTTTTTTGAAAATTTAGATTTTCATTTCACGATCTGTTCAATCTGATCTGAGATAGTTTTCTTTCGTTTCTTTGGATTTAATTTTTGTTCTTCTTCTTCTTTTTTTGTTGTTATTTCGATAGATCTTTGATTTCGGGCTATTTAATTTTATTTCTGTTTTTTTTGTCCTAGGTGTATTTGTATGGAGGACACGTGACATCTTGGAAGAATGAGCATGGAGAGGAGTTGCTTTTCGTCAGTAGTAAGGTGCTTTTTCAGTGACAGTAATTTTCTTGATTTGATGTGAAATATACTTCTTAGAACATTCCTTTGAATTGATGGTTCATTTAGACCTAATCTAATATATGCCCTGAAATTTTGTATGTAGTGCCTAATAGTTGATATTGCAAAAGCTACTTTTTAGCAGTGTATTTATGCTTTTAATTAACCCATAGATGTCAGAATGATGGAATAGCTTGTGAATAAACTAGATTTGGTTGAAATGGTTCTAAGACGTAGGTGTCTTACGATTACTTAATTTGTACGAGAGCCTTTATGGATATAAATTTTCATCTTCAATGGAAGCAGTTTTGCTTCTCATGTTTCCTTTGTCAACCTGAGATCTGTCTGTTTTGACTTTTGATTGTGAGCAGTTGCAAAAGTTAGACAGATTATGTGTTTTATAGATCATAAACCTTTCTGAACCATTTTTGAAAGATAAATAGCGGATTTGTTAGTACTTGCAATAATTTGAACCCATAGATTAACTGTCCAGAAAATCAAATTTAGAATAACGACATGTTCGAAGAAATTGAATAAACTTGTAAGAGTTTGTTTGAAACTCTGCACACTATTATTAAATGAAATACTTCAGATACTTGTAGGAAAAATTGCTGTTCGGTAACTTGATTTTCTTCGCTTATCTTTCTTTTTTGTTCCATTCAGTGGTCATACGAGGTAAAGGAGAAGAAGAACTTTTTTGGTTTATGATGTCTATAATGATAAATGACCTGAATTGTTCTGATGAATCTGCTTAACAAGTAACTAGAATTCATTTTTTTTATACTTGGAGGTTATGTGCATTTTTGTTTCTAATGTACTAGATATATTTCTTCTGCAGGCATTGTTCAAGCCTCCAAAGGCAATTCGTGGAGGAATTCCTATATGTTTTCCCCAAGTATGTGCAGATCTTCTATTGTCGTAGTATGTTTAGACGATGATCATTGTGGTCATGAAAAACATGCTCTGTGTTTGCAGTTTTCAAATCATGGTCCTCTTGAGCAGCATGGGTTTGCCAGAAATAAACTTTGGAGCATTGACACTGACCCTCCTGCTTTTCCAACAAACTCATCCAGCAAAGCTTACATTGATTTGATCCTTAAGCCTTCTGAAGAAGATATGAAGATTTGGCCTCACAGGTAATGTCAGTTCACAAAAAGACTTTCATATCCGAATCTTCACCACATTATTTTCTTGACCAATTAACTTGACTTCGTGGCTTTGTCTTCTATCTCAGTTATGAGTTCCGCCTGAGGGTAGCTTTGGGACCTGGAGGGGATCTAATGTTAACATCTCGCATCAGGAATACAAATACTGATGGAAAGCCGTTTACATTCACATTCGCATATCACACATATTTTTCCGTTTCCGATATCAGGTAACTCAAAAGGACTTGTTTTATATTTAATTCTTCGGTTATGTGATGTTCTGTAGTACTGGTACTTCCGGGTTTATAGTTGGATACATTTGATTTAATCTTTTGACATGCACGGGTCATGCTATCTTCTTCCATTGTTACATTTGCATATCCCAGTTTATTAACATTAAATGTTGACAGCTAAGCTATCATAAGTGGCTAAATCTCTTCTCATGCTACTAGCTTCTAGATGTTATCAATAACAACATGGTTTGGTTTTTCCTTTTACTTGCGTAGCTTGTTTGTCTTCTCTCATCCACACAGTTTAAGTCTTCTACTTCAACATTATTAAGTTCTAACAAGTTAAATATCATTTCTGGTGACATCTGTCCTATTCCTAGTTCTAGTTGATGTCTGGGTCTGAAATTCTGTTCACTATTGCAAGCATGTCTTGTGTTTGAGCAATTGAGCATTATTAATGAGTGGTTTGGATTTTGTTTGAACTGCTACTTCTTGATGGTATAGGAGATGGGGAACTTTGTTTATCCTTACCTAATTTGCCCCAACCCCCTTTGAATTGTGTGTTGGATTGGATGGTCTTGATTGCGATTTCCAGTAGTGAAAGTAACGAATGTTCCTGCTCATCAAAGCCACTTACTTTCCAATGATGAATTGTCACACAATTCTTAGTTTCAATAATAAGGTATATGATAATGTAACAATAACAATTCTTAGTTTTCACCCAAAAAAAATCTTAGGTTTGGATCACATAAACTGAAATAAAGTAATATTTTTGTAATCTATTTTGCGATATAAGTTTTATTTGCTTGTTTTGTTTTCTTGAACCTTTATTTTGAAATTTTATATTCCGGAAGTAAACTGTGGATTTATAAAATTGTTGTTTTTGTTCTTAACTTTCAACAGTTTTCTAATTATTGATATGGGCGCTGACTGAATTGCCACTTACTTTTTCTCTTTTAGTATGATATTTGCACCTCAACTAGTAAAACTGATTCATGGTAGAATATGTTAGTCAATCACTTGATCTTTGTCCCATATCATGATTATACCATTACATATTATCAGGGTTTAAAAGACTTTAGTTCCTTGTGTTCAGTGAAGTTCGTGTTGAAGGATTAGAGACACTTGATTATCTGGATAATTTACTGAACAAGCAGCGGTTTACTGAACAGGGAGATGCAATAACATTTGAAGCTGAAGTGAGTGCATAATGACTTATTCTCTCAATCTGCTCATATCTGAATTTTGTTCTGTTGACATATTTTTATTTCTGCTTACAAAGGTGGACAAGATATACCTCAGTACTCCAACTAAAATTGCAATTCTGGATCATGAAAAGAAGAGAACCCTTGTATTACGCAAAGATGGGCTCCCTGATGCTGGTGAGGTTTATTTTCTCCAACTTTTTTATTAATGTCCATGCTATTTATATGGACCCTGACACCTTTTATGTATAAGGTTTCTCTTCATACTCCGAAACACCCAAACAAGAGTGTTTCCTATTTAGCTAGAACTTGGAAACAGTATCATGTTCTTCATTGCTGCTTAATAGTAGAGGAGCTACCTTGTCTTTTTTTTCTTACTCTGAATTTTGTGTTATCTGCTCAAGCTATATGACATTTCGCCAATCACTACCAACCTATGAAAACTGTTTATATGGAATTATGGATTATTGTTGGTTGATTTCAAGTAGTAGTGTGAACTACGTTTTCTTTCTCTTCTAAGATCTATATGCTTGATAAGTATTCTGAACTCGGGCTTGAGATTTTTACCAGGTAGATATAGCGAATTCTGGTAGTATTTGCATGTATGAAATGCAGAAAAACATTCCACCAAAGAGTATTCTGGAATGCCTTCTCGTATGTTAATATTCCTAGGCTGTTCTTTGCTCTAATATTATTTCTTTTGCATGTAGTGGTTTGGAATCCCTGGGATAAAAAGGCAAAGGCTATGGCTGACTTTGGTGATGATGAATACAAACATATGCTCTGTGTGGAGGCTGCTGCCATCGAGAAACCTATCACATTGAAACCCGGTGAGGAATGGAGGGGAAGGCAAGAACTTTCTGCTGTTCCTTCCAGTTACTGCAGTGGGCAACTTGATCCTCGGAGAGTCCTCCAGGGTAGCTGAAGATCCTTTACCGTGGTCAACATATGTACAGGTAATTATGCTGAATGTTTAAAACCCATACTTTACGTTCTCTTTATTTTGTAATCATCATGTTACTTATCGACCTATATGGAATGGTTTGGGTCATTACAGTTATCTACATGCATTTATCGTGAAGGCCTGATACATGTGCCTTACTACTTCCATGCTTTTCTGTTTTTTGGTGTCTGGTCCTGAACTTGATTTTCAAACCCAAACTTTAAAATGCTCAACCACACATAAAGAAACAAAATTTTGTAGGATATATATAACATCATGATTCTTATACTGCTGTAATTTTGGCTTTCTGGTCGTTTGCATCCAGTATCCTTTTTGTTTCTTTCTTTGCAGGTATGTATAAGTAGACTCAAAAACAGTTTTGTACAACCGTGATCTTGTTTTACTAGTATAGCTGGTGTTGTTTATTATTCCCTTCAATTAGGGCCAAACGAAAAGTTGGTTCAAACCAATTTAACCGATAGCTTTCGGTCAAGTTGGTTCAGCCAAGCAGTTTATGATGGTTAATTTGGTTTTGTGGGCAGTTAAACTAGGTTAAGGTTTTTTTGGGGGGGTCAAGGTTAAAATAGGTTAAGTTGGTTTGTTATCAGGTCTAAATTTTTATAACCAAACTTACTGATTAACCGATTTCTGATGTATATTATTTTCTTCAATATATTTATAATACATAATAAATATATATACCATATAAAATTCTAACCAAAATCCGAACTGACCTTTATTTTGTGTTTTATTTTTCATACTAGGAAGAAAACAAGAGAGAAAAAGAAAAATGGCTTGACTGACTTAACTCAGGGATGTTAGTTCGGTAGGCGGGTTAGTCTGTTAACATATAGAGTTAGTCAATTAAGTCGATTTTTTTACTCAACCGATAGATTGCTTTCCTTTAGCTTGCAATTTATGCTACTTAGCTTGCTCATTGCAAATCATGTCTTTACGAATTATAATTATAATGCAACATACAGGTATCATGATGCAACATGTTGTGTGGGTGAATCCTAGATTATTTTATGGATTTAATGAAATAAGTATGGCTTAAGACACGGTAAAAGACTATGGAAGTTATTGTACTAGGAGTTGAATTGCATTTTGTCTCATTTACTAAAAAAATGAGCAAGTTAGTCCTTGTACATTAAATCATTCTGTTAAAAATTCTATCCATTTTTATTGTTAAAAAATAGTCCATGTATGTCTACCTGTTTGATTATTTCATCAGCCACGCCGATGTTTAACAGAAAGAATTAGTATGCTCTTTGATTTAACGTACAAAGATTAATTTGTTCAGTTTTTGAGTAAATGAGTAAAATGCAAATTGATTTCTAACCTCTATGATACTTTTACCCTTAGAACTCTCTGATACTTTTACCCTTAAGACACGGCTGATCGATGTTGTTACTGTTTATTATTATTAGCAAACAATAAATATTGTTACTTGCTGATATGTTGAAGCACTGTTATTTTTCAGCTATGCTATGGATGAGCTATTATTTGTCTATGGGCTGTCTTTGAATTGTCTCTCAGAGCCTCTCTCTCTCTCAACACCAGCTTCCCCGTTTTGTAAGAATTTCCTTAATTCAATTTGAGTTGGATTATTTTCATCTTCTTTTTATTTCATTTTGGGTTAAAGGGGCTTTGTATTAATTAAAGTTTACATATAGTGCAAAATTATGCCTTGTCCTATATGGGATTTATTTTCTTCACGAATTGGACTTGGATAAAATATTTTGTAATTTGAATTTATATTTGGGTTATTGTTCAATTAAACAAAAAAATATTTTATTTTAATATTTACGAATTTGTTTTTGTTTTAATCTATTTCAAATTTCATTAGCCAACATCATCTATTATCTTCTTTCCACGAATTAACTAAATTATGGGTAGGTTACACAGTTGAATTGTTTTGGAATTTAAAACCAACGCAGTGAACAAGCAACTAGTTTAGCAATGTTGGTTGGATTGGGGACCAGTTGAGTGTTGGTCTAAAGAGTGATTTTGAATCAGTTAAATTGAAAATTAGTATAGATTGATTGAATCGAGTTTATATATATATATATATATATATATATTTTAACTTGATCAGTGAATTGATGGCATAAATGATTCGACATTGATTCGATTTTAAAAAATATTGGTAATTTGTATGTTGGTTTAAGTGTTGTTATATTTTTAAAGTTAAATTCTTTGCTAAGTCTTTTCTATTAGAAAATGTAAGTTTTGATTGTTAAATAAAAGAGGTAAATTTCAAAACAATATATTAACTTTGGTTTGAGGTGTGATTTTATATATGAATTTTGATTTTGTATAATTTTATATATGATATTTTTATATGATTTAGTTCTCTCAAAATATTAACATGATTATTAATATATCATTTAAAGTTTATATGTTGCATAGACAAATAATTATATTTATTCACTATAAAAATAATTGGATATATTTATTTTTTTAAATGTATGTAACTTAATCAAAATGAAAGATTAATGTATATATTTGAACCACATTCAAAGTTTCATATGTATAATTGCACCACATCAAAGTTCATGTATCAAATTACACATTAAATCAAAGTTTATATATAGTTTTAAGATTTTTCCCTATAAAAATAAAAAATTTTATTTTTTTTAAATTTTTGTAGTATGTGTCTTCTAATTTAATTAAATTGTCTTTGTATATTTTAGATTTTAAAATTTTAATCTTGACTTAAACGGTAACAATTAAATTTATTAGGTAAAATTTTGGTATTTACCACGTACTATGAGTAAGTTGGATTGAGTATTTGTTATCCAATTTGATCAATTTAATCTTTATATTTCTTGGATTCAGTCCTAATTTAAATGATAGTTGTTAAATTTATTGTTTAAAATAATATGACTTTTTTGTGAGTATTACGTAAAAATAACAAGCTCACATTGCATGTGATAATATGTTTGTTGTATAAGATTTTGAAAATATCAAAATTTAACAACTATTGTTTGTGTCAGGATTCAGTTTTCAAAATTTAAGAGGTACAAGGATAAAAACGATCAAATTAATAGAGACTAAATTCACAATTTACACATTAAATATTAATATTTTATCAATCAAGTTTTTTCGATAATTTAATTGTCAACTTAAACATTAAATACCAGTTCAAATCTAGTAGAATGTTTAAAAAAAATACATTTAAATTAAATTGTAAAGATGTATGTATTAAAAAATTTATCTTCTAATATCAATAAAAAAAAAAACTAGAAAGCAATGAATTGATTCAAAATAATTGATTTTTGCTCTTTTTTTCTTCTTCTAATTTCAATGTGATTTACGTGTCATCTATGTTTTAAAAAAATGCTCTTTAAATATTTTTTATTTTGGTATTTAATGAATATAAAAAAAGAGTTTACATTGCTATTTGACTTCTGAGCTATATTAATTTTCTCATTTTCGGTTTTAAATTTTTTAATTATTTTGATACTTAAACTATTCTTCCGATATAGTCTTTTTTTTTTATTCAAAACATTAACAATGTTAGAAAAAGAAAGTGACACACACAATTAAAAGAATACATCACATGTTAAATTTGTATGACTTGAAACCTATCACTTGTTAAAGAAATAAAATACAATGGCAAAATAAGGAATCTGTGAGGCGAACAAGTAGAATCCGTATAGAACTACACTTCTTCCTCTTGTATCATTCGTTTTTCAACATTAATGAATTTCTTTTCCTCTTTTCGTGATTTTTTTCTTAAAAGAGTTTCTACGTAAAAATTAATGTGTTCTTATTTTTCTTATTTTGTAGTCAGTCTATTACCATTGTCGACTTCTATTATAACACCACATATGCCTTTTTCCATGTCACTGGTGATGCAACCATTAACCAATGGTGTGGTTGACTATCGGTCATTGATTAGAGGTGACTAACCCTTACCTAAGATGGAGCAGTCGTTTATCATTGACTTTTGATCATTGATCTTTAATCATTTTAATAAATATATATATATATATATATATATTATTTTATTTTATTTTAAATTAATAATTTTTAGACATTTTATATTTTTTGAATTTTTAATATTTGTAACATATGTAAGAAATTATATGTAAAAAGTTGTTAAAACTATGTGTTTGTATTAGACTTGATCATACGTCAGGCCATCTATTCTGATTTGAAGGCCTACTCGAAAAGTGGGAGTGTTTGGGTAAAAATATAGACTCAAAAAATAGGTTTGGACAAAAAATAAAGCCCATTTTTTAAATGGGTTGGGCCTAAGTAGGATTTTGGCCTCGGCTCAACTTAAATTAGCCTAAACTTTCTGTTTTTGCTGCCATTTTGTTATTGTTTTGCTGTCATTTTGATATATATATTGATATAATATTATTGTTATTGTTTAGATATTTTAACTATTATTTTATTGTTAATTTTACTACTATTTTAAAAATATTAACACTGTATTATATTTATAAAATTATATTTTATAAAATAATTTTTAAAAAATTAATATAGACATGAGTCGAGCTCAAGTTTAATATTTTTAATTTAAACTAAACTTAAATTAAATTTTAAACCTTTTTTTCAAGTCGAGTTGGCCTAAAATTTTGCACCAATCAAACTCGAATCGCACCCATGATCAATTCTCGTTCGCACCTTGGGAGTTTAAGTAGCTTTGATTGTACCAAAAAGGAAGAAATTTAATTGGATTTTATCTATAATGATACAAAACTTACAATACAAACTAATTAAAAGAAAGTGAAGAAAATTAAATATTGTTCAAAGGTAAGTCCTGTTTATGCTTAAGCCATGGAAAACTCAAGAATGGAGGAGTGTTGGGACCAATGAAATCATCTCCACTCTCTGATTTAAACGAACCCCTATTACTAATTTCCCCACCTTTTGACTTCTTCTTCTTGCTTGCACCGCCGATACTCAGTGTGAGTTCAACTTCACTATCTTCATCCGAGTTTTCCCCGGCCGGTCTCTCCAGGTCGAATCCCTTTGCCATTTTCATGGCGTGAATGTGATCGCCGGAGCAACTGCTAGTCCCTTCCCTTAAGCTCGGATCGGCTTCGAGATTGGGACTGTACCCACAGGCAATTTGCAGCGGTGTTGTTAAATGTTGGTGGTGGTTAATGAGTTGGGATTGGTTGATATGAGAGGAGGTAACCATTGGAGTTGCCCACAACCTGTTTGATTTAACTCCCTTTTTCAGTTCCTCCATTAGTGCCTTTTGAACGCTGTACACCCGATGAAGTTCTCGTACCTGCAAATTCATTTCTCAGTTTTAAAAAAAAAAAAGAAATAGTAATAATCCATCGAAAATTTGAAAAAAAATATTATTGATTTAAATATTTACAAGATTATCCAAAACCGAGAATGAATTAATCGAATTATTTTGGTTAATTCGATTTTAATCGAATTTTGTTATGATGAAAATATAGAATATAGATGTGTGTTCTGATTAAAGCTCTACAAATTTGTATTTTCTCATACACATAGGATAATTTTAAGCTTTGCACTTATGTTACTCAGATTTAAGGTGAATATCATATATAGATAAGGATAAAGTTGGAAATTTTTTGAGAAGGGTAAAATTTTTGAGAGAGTTAAAATGTAATTTTATCATTATATTAATGTAAAAAAATTTAAAAGGATTAAATTATAAGCTTTTTACTTTTAAAAAGGTCAAAATGTAATTTTACCAAATAAAATTTTAATGTGATTAAGTCACTCTTATATATAGATATGTGTTCGATACAAATATATTTAATTCCATTTAAGGAGACCATATTCGTACTCATATTAGAATATGCCCTGGTTATATATATATATATATATATATCTTATGTATGTGTTAGTGTTTTTGGTTTGACAAAATTTGAGATTTAGTGCATTTACTTTTTTCTATTTATTTAAAAATATCGATTTAATAATTAAAATCATAAGTATTTTCTGTCAAAATTTGTCTAACTTAAAATTTTGATTAGATTATCCTCGTATAATATGTCATATGATTAACAAAATATAAACATAATAAATTGACAAACTTTGATAGAAATTACTAACAACAATAAGGATTGGGTTGGGATTTTTACATTGAAATAGTAGAAGGATTAGATTTTTAATTTTCAAAGTACATGGATTAAATCTTAAATTCTATATAAGTACAAGGACTAACAACATTTTTTAACCATTAATGCAAATGATTGTAACCAAAAAAACAAAAAAAAAAGACTTGATGTTTTCACAGTCCATACCTGGTGTTTGAACGTGTCTTCATGCATTTGCATTGTCTCTTTGATGGATTCCATGTTATTAACCCTAATTTCCATGGAATTGCTTTCTGAGCTTCCTATTATTGGATTTATACCACAGTGCTCAAGTTCGGTTCCCATTGCCTGAAAATGGTTTAAACCAGAAATTATTGCTTGGAGGGTCAAAAAGTATAGGTCTAATTACGATTTTAGTCCCTCTATTATGTTGAAATTTGAGAGTTAATCGTTTTTACTTTAATTTAGCATAAGTTATGACATGGATGAATCTACATGAATTCGTTAGTACTATTAACAATGTTATCAATTTACAGCTAATACCGCTGATACTTTAACAGCAATAGATAAAAAGTAGAGAAACTAAATTACGGTAAATTAAAGTAGAGAGATTAAATTCTAAATTTAATATAATAGAGGGATTAAAATTAGAATTAGACCTATAGCATAAGACAATAATTTTCTTTGGGAACTTTGTTTATTCTTACAACCTTCTTTTGTAGTGATCTATGTTACTTGGATTTGGATAAAAATATATGGATATTTGAACATTAATCGAAAAAAATGTTAAACTTAAATACTTTAACAAAAATAAAAAGTCGAAACATGCTATCAATCCTTGTACTTTGACAAAATTTGAAATTTAGTCCATGTACTTTAAAAGCTAAAAATTCAATCATCTTGTTTTTTCAATTTAAAATTCTAGTCCAATCATTATCGTTGTTAGTAATTTTTTGTCAAAATCTATCAAACTGACATGTTGATTAAAGCATATGATTGACAGAAAATAAACATGTTAAGTTGATAAATTTTGATGGCAATTACCAACAGTGTTAATGATTGGACTAGAATTTTAAATTGAAAAAAAAACAAGATGATTGAAATTTTAACTTTTAAAGTACAGAGATTATATCTAAAATTCGAGAGAATTACAAGGACTAATAACACATTTTAACCAAAATAAAAAGTCTAAAGGGATAATATGTCAAATTCAGGTCTAACTGATAATATTGTTAAAATTATTTTGTTAAATTTAAGTTCACTACAACTAGGGATGAAGGTAGGGGGTGGGCAAAGGCTTTGGTCCCTCAAAAGTGGAAAATTGTTATTTTAATCCCCAAAATTTATAAAATTTAAAGTTAATATATGATAAAATTATAATTTGCTCCCAAAATGCTAGTATTTTGATTTATTCATTTTGAAAACTATCAAGATATAAGCCAAAAAAAGGGTGATATTACATTTTAGCTCTCATAAAAATATATAATTTAATCTCAGCCCCTAAAAATATTTTTGGCTTTGGCCTTAATTATATCGTCATTTTTCTAGTTACATTGCTACTAAGTTAGTTATTATTATTATTATTATTTCAAAATGCCACTCCTATAAATTTAAACGAAAAAATTTAACTGAAATAACAATTGAATCTGAATTTTAAAATCTAAAAAATATATAAAACTAAATTTCTAAAAATAAAAAATATAAAAATTAAATTCCAAATTTAAAAATATATACATAGAGAGACCTACCATATATTTTGACCTAAAAAAAAATACCCAACCAATGAAGAAGGAAGGCAAAGAAGATGGGATATGAGCAATAAAGCTACCCAAAAATGGATTGTGGGTCTCTCAGTCGCTAACTCTATCTGGTTTGTTCTAAAAAAGTGTCCTTTTTTTTTTTATTAAAACTCATGATGGGATGTCGTGTGACACTGAAGATTGAAGCTAATATGTGATGAAATTTAGCATTAAGGCAATAAAAATCATTAAATAATTCACCCAAGAACGTGATAATTTGAAGTAGAGAAAATTCAGTTTCATACAGTAATTTGCAGTATTAAGGCTAAACTGCAAATTTTTATCAAACATTTAATCAAACACCTTAGAGGCAATTAATCAAACACTTACGGATCAATAAAAAACCTACAAAAAGAAAATTCTACCATAATTTTGGATATCAGCTAAACTATCCCATGAGAAAATCTAGCACAGATTTACAAGATTAGATCGAAAATAAATTAGCAGAAGGAACTGAAATTTGTTTTACCTGAAAGAAAAAAGTTTCTTCAAAGAGGCTTTATATTCATCCAACATATTCTTCAATGCTCAAAAGAGCATAGATGATCTTTGTATCTTGTAATCAAAATGCAAAATCCAAACAACACCCAAAGTAGAACAGCCAACGATCATGAAACCCTTTTTTTTTCTTAATGGACGGAGTTATCTAAAACATCACCCCCCCCCCCCAAACAAATCTTCTCTTTGTTAAAGCCATGGAAATGTTTGTTAATAAATTTCAAAACGCTTTGACAGGCTGTGAAAAGAAGGTGGCAAGAGCAAGAACAAAGCAAAAATAAAAATATAATACTGGACTAGCAATGTGTTTGTAAATAAGAGTAATATTATATTTTTAGAGAGAGAAAGCTGAATTCATATTTATATATATATATATTCCATAGATTAGCTTGGTTCATGCAATTAGGAGAAAAAATAAAACTTTTTCCTATCAAAAAATTCTATTGAAAATTAAAAATAAGTTTGAGTGTTTTGAAACGTATTATTTAAGGGTTGAAAGAGTTATGAATAATTTTAAGTATTATATAAAAAAATAGATATAATAAAATAAAAAATATATATATATCTGTAATTATTTTTATGTCTTTTATACAAAAATATTATGTATTTTATAATTTAGATTTGTATAATGAAGTTGTAAAAACTCCATTATGAAGGAATATCAAAGAGTGGGAGGCCATATCTATATATATGGAAACAAATGGTAGCCCCAAATATAAGGAAAGGGTTTATGACTATGATCAAGACATTCTAGACAATGAGTATATATATATATATATATATATATATATATATATATATGTTTTTCTGTTTGAAAAGGACCACTTGGCCTAACTTATTGCTAAATTTATAACCACATTTTTTTGCACATTCTTGATAAAAGCTGAAAATTATAAGTTAGGTCCACAATTTCAAATAATATTTGTAATTAGTTAAAAATTAATTTAATCGATTTATTTTATTAAGTTAGTGTTTAATAAGTCGATTTAATTGTTTTAATCGAGTATGATCTTGATTAATATGGTTAAGTCAATCAGTTATCGGTTATTAAAATTCATAATTGAATTTATCAATTTAACCAACTTCATCTATGTTATAATTTTATTTGTTTTAAATGTATTTATAATATAATAGATAATATAAATATATTTTTTTATAATAGATGAAAAATAAGTAGGTGGCCGCTCAATTGCTATTGTAATAATTAAGAAGACATGAATTTAAAGGTGCTTAAACACATTATTTTCTTTTGATTTTAGGGTTAGAGATTATGGGTAAGAGTAATCATTGCGTAAAAAATAAAGAAATAAAAAGGTTAATTAACTTAATCGAATTGATTAGGTCGGTTAAACTATAGTTTGGACAATCAATTTGGTTTAACGTCGTAGATTGTTGGTTAAGTCAATTAATTTTAAAAAATTGATCAAGTCGGTTAAAAAAAAACCGAATACTCACTTGAATATCACATGCTTTAAAATTGAAATTAGAGAGTAGAGATAATTTCGATTTTGTATAATTTTATTCAATAAATTTTGAATTTAATTACATTCAAAAAATGAAATTTATTTTATATTTTAGTCATCAAAGTGAAGATGATGTAGTGTTTCAGTTCATGATTTGACATTAATGGAGATAAGGAGATTAGTTAAGATTCTTCAAAAGGTTGCTGATTAAACAAGCAATTCAGTCCTGTAGATAAGCATGTTTTGTCTAAAATAATACATTTAATATATACATTTAATAAATAAAAATATGGGAGATTTTAATAAATATATTATTTTATAATTATAATGTGTGGGTTTCTTTTTTATCTTGTGTGCATATTTTATATAAGTTTTATTCGAATTTTTTCGAATTATTTCGACTTTTACTTGATTCTTTGTTCATTGTGTATTTTATTAATTGAATTTTATATTATAATTGATGGAATTTTATTTATTCTATATTTATAATTTGTACTTGTAATTATATATATAAACTTTTTTTTAGTACAAATGTATAAACAAAATATTGAATCTGCATGGTAATGCTTGCCTCCTTAGTTGAAAAAAGAAAGCCTTTTTTTTAAAAATAAAATAAAATATTCAATTTAAGATGGATTAAAGGGTAAATGAAATTCAAGATTATTAAATTATTAATAAATTTACGTTTTAACCACTTAATTTTAAAAAGTTACAAAATGATTATTGAATCATTTGAAAATTTTTAAAAGCCAAGATGTAACTTTTTCAAATAATCCAATGATCATTTTGTAAGTTTTCAAAATTAAGTGACCAAAATATAAATTTATTAATAATTTAGTGACCTAAGGTATAATTTACCCTTAGTTAAATAAAAAATGAATTTTTTTCCAAAACTTGAATCTAGTCAAGTTTTCAGATGTTATTCTTTAAGTACCATGACAGTCAGGGGCGAATCCCTGCCAGCTCCCTTAAAATGGAAATTTTTCTATTTTTTATTTAAGTTCTTTAATTTTTTTTAAAAATTTTAAATTATTAAAAGTAAAATTGTATTTTGCTCCCTAAAAAAGATAAAATTTTGATTTAATCCTTTAAAAATTATAAATTAATTTCACCCCTTAAAAATAATTTCTAAATTCACCCCTGATGAAAGTCAAAATTGGGACTTCTTATTTCTTTATTTAGAGTTTTAAAGCCCACTAATGCACTATTTATTAGTTGACTAATTATATAATCTTGTCAAGCATTTTAAGCATCAAACTTGTTTTTCAAAAGATAAAAAGTTAGCAAATGTCTCTTGTTACCTATTAGTGGATACTTTAAGCATATTAATTAAGTAAATCCTATTTATTTATTTTTCGAATAATCTCATCATAGGTTCTGAATATATATATATATATATATATATTACACAATATTAAAACTATTTATAGCCCCTCCCCAACCCATAAATAGGAGGATAATGCTCTTCAGCGCACTCAAACCCACGTCCTCATGTATTGATAACAATACCCATACTAATCAAACTAAGACTCAATCAACAATAAACTTATGGCACAATTCTAATGTAGATGAAAAAAATTATGTAATAAATTTATAAAAATTAAACGTGTCTTGGTTGAATATTATATATATGTATTTTTTCAAAATTTATCAAAATATAAAAAAACATAAATACATTTGAAATGATATTTATTGCTTTGTCGAAAAATAGATTTTTGATAAATTTACAACTAGATTGAGACTTAATTGATGCGTAACACATATCCAATCAAACTATTAATAATAAGTATAAAATATTAGTTGGGAATTAAGAAATCATCATATGTCTTTAATCGATATTTAAAAATTTTTAAATACTTAATTTAATTTAGTCATATTTTATATTTACTTTATCCATTTTCAAATATAATTTAATCAACAATAAAATAGCTCAAAATAGTGATTCCAAACATGTTATTACCTTAGCTAAGACTTCATTATCAAATAAAAAGGAACTTATGATGTGATGAAGCCATAGTTATTCATGAAAAATAAATTTAAAAAATTAAAAGGATGTAAAAAATATCAATTAATCGCGTTACTGTTAGAGTTTGTCCTCATTTTATATTTCATATATATATATATATATATATATATAAAAGGTGAGCTAAAGTTAGGGTAGCTTAGATATGATAATTAATATATTTTTTTATATTATTTCCTGTGTTACGATGTGTTTGAAGTATGTTATATTAATTTTAATACGTTGACATTTTTAGGTTTAAATTTAAAAACTAAACTTAATTAATTTAAATATGAATTTAACCTAATTCAATTTGATCATAAATCAACAACCTAAACCCACTCAGCATAAACCCGAAAATGACTTAGACCCAACAAAAGTTATTTGAAATGACCAAACTCAAGTGTCAAATCCGATACTCAGATGACAACTCAAAAAACCCATCCCAAAAAATTAACTAGCAAAGTGTAACTACCTATAAACAAAATGATCTAAACCCAAAACGATTATATATATTTTTCTCAATTTTAAAATATAATTAAATATGTTTTCATCTATTTTACGGTCCGAAATAAGCAAATAAGGGAAATATTCTTAAAACTCAAAAAGGCATTATTCTTTTAAAAAAAAGGGCTAAAAAACATGTTGCATCCACTTCACCACATTGCATCAGATTCCAAATATGACTTCTTGACCAATAAAAATTAAAAAATTGTATATTTGATTATTTTAATTTAACAACAAACCAAAATATTTATAAAATAAAAATAAATTAAATTATCTTCTTGAGATCGCATGCCATCATTTTAACAACAATATCTTCTCTTCCCACGTTGTTCCTACAATTTTTATTTTTCTTATTTTATATTTTGATCCTTCAATTATTGTTACCAAAACTAGTATCCTGTTTTTTTTTAAATATTGATTTTTTTTGGCATTTGACACAAACTACAAAGTGGATGCATTATGTTTGGGATAAATTTTTTTTATATAAAATTATAAGTATAATTAAAATTGTGAATATAGCGGGATTGGGTTTTAGTTCGATTAGTATGAGTATTGTTGTTAATGCAGGAGAACGTGGGTTCGAGTGCGCTGAAGCGTATTTTTATGGGTTGGATATGGGCTATAAGTAGTTCTAGACATTGTGTCAAAAAAAATAGCTATAATCTACACAAAATTTAAATATGGTGGAAAGGACGAAGCTAAAATAAAATAGGGCTAAAGTTAAAACTTAAAATTTTATGTTGCCAAAAGTTTTTTTTAATCAAATGCTAAATAGGTTTAAATTAATTGTTTTAATTTTTAGAGGGGCTTAAAAGATATATTCCCTTTTAACCTACCTATCTTACATTACGAGGCTTAGAACATAATAAAATAATATTTATGCATGATAAAACTCGATAATCCCTTTAGTGAATGATAAGCCATATTTTATCCATCTAAAATAATAAAAATTTAATTTAATCTTTTAAAAATTATTAAAATATACATTATTAAAATTATATAAAATTATATTTTAACCCTCATAAATTCGACCCGAGTGAAAATATCTTAATAATCAACTACGAAATCAGAGCATAAAACACGAATTCATGTTCCGACATTGGCTTCCAAAAATAATTTTTGTAAATATAAAAATATAGTTTTTATATTTATTTTTCTCATTGAACTTAAATTTACAAGCAACCTATTATGGCACCGACATAAATATAAATATTATATTGGAATTGGAGTTTATTAAATGTGTAATATTATTAGTTGTTTAATTACAAATAATTAAAATATTGTACCAAAAAAATAATTAAAAAATAGGACCACATGGAGGCCACATTGCTATCCACAATTATGTGTTAAAGAATTTAATTAGGGATCAATTCATCGGACAAAGAATCTTAAATTATGATCTCATTGTTCTTAATCGGGTATTTATTAATATATATTTGGTGTTATTTAAATTTTTAAATATTTTTTGTTTGGTGAATTACAAAAGGAGGGTAAAGTCCTAACAACAACGCAATTAGCGCAACTTGAACTTAGGTCACACCTAGGGCAATGAACACCCTGACCATCAAGCCAACTACGGGAGTTCGGTGATATGGCAAGGGTCTCTCCTACCTTAACCAGTGGTCAAGGATTCGATCTTCGCCTTAGGTATGGAGTAGTTTTAAAACTCGTGGCCAACATCTATCCCTTTAATGGACCTACAGAATGCAGATGATTAGTTATTAAACTTGCTCCGATAAATACATTGAGAAATAAAAGAAAAACGCTTAACACATGTATAGAATACTTCAAAAAGAAACAAGTAAAGAGTCTATACGATGCTACCTTAATTATTTTTATAAAATTTTTTAATATATATTTAACATTTATAAAATTTAACATTAAAAATTCCTTTCTGTATTTAATTTATAGTTTTTCGAACCTATCTTAAAATTTTAAATATTTAATTTTCTTACGTTGTAAAAAAAAGTGAAATAAATAACATAATGCAGATAGATTTTGTTGTCGAATTTGGATTGTATTAATGTATGATGAAATGGTACTTTAAAATTGGATTAGGCCATCACTTGAAAATTTATTTACTTATTTATAATTTTTAATATTTATTTTAGATTTTTAAGTGATGACATAATACAATTTTAAAATCTCACATAATCACTCTTGAGGAAAATCCAAGTTCATGAACTAAATTAGAAAAAAAATCCATCAAGCCTTTATACTAACGTGGAAAACGTCTAAGGTGAGATCTTATTAGAGTGAGGATTCTATGAGATTCTTTTTAACTCAATAACTGTGGTTAAAAGATAGAAATGAGGAGACTGTGGCCGTTTGATCAAGACATGTCAGAAACTAAAAAATTGTGTTGATGACCTAGAACTTGTTAAGCCGATTAATGAACATGTTGATTTTCTCTAGAAATCAGTTTCTTTCCTTCTTTTGTGTTGAAACCGATTGAATTGGTTAAAAGGAAAACTCACATTTTTCAATGTAAACCGATTGATGTTTTTTTTTGTCACTTTTTATTTCTACTGTTAATTTAAAAAGATCCTTACTATACTAATGTACTGGACAAAAGATTCAAGGATTAAGTTAAAAAATTTTGTCAAATTTAGGAACTAAATATTTATTTATCCCTAAATTAAAATTGGATTCTTGTTTGATTTTTTTTAGTAATATTTGAGGGAATGTTTTAAAAACTGGACCAATGGTGGAACCAATCCAACCATGGTTCGACTATTAGTTTAACAATAATTGAACAAACAATTAAATTTTATTTAAATTTTTAAAAAATATTAAAACATTATAAATTGGTTCAACCATAGTTTTTTGTGCCGATTTTAGGATTTTTTTTTTTTTATCAATTTTGAATGGTTCGATTAGAAGTTGATCAAATCCCTTTGTTCGAACTAATATATTGGTTATTCTCAATTCAACCAATCTGATCAAATTCCAACAACATTTATAAAAGATATGGTTGAAGCTAGAGTTGTCAATGGGTCGAATTATCTACCCAAGTCCAAAGACCTGCCTGAAATATGAGAGGGTTTAGAACAAAACCCAAAAAACAAACTTAGGCAAAAATGTAGACCCATTTTCAACTTGAGCTAGGCTAAGCTCTACTCGGATTACGCTATGTTGTATAAGACCAAATATAGATAAAATGTTAAACCCATATTTCAAACCAGATCAGAGTGAAGCCCGCCCCAGCCCGAAGCACAAAAAATTGAAGAAAAATTACAAATAAATTACAAAGTTGTAAAAATAACTCATAAAATTATACATTTATACACAGAGTTAAAAACAACAATGGCTGCCCATATGTAAATAGAAACATCTCTATTTTTATCATTTTATCTAAAAGTCTCAAAACTTTTTGTTGCTTTCAGTTATTTATTTATTTATTTCACTAATATTCATCTTCATCTTCATTTCTTGATCCAAAGAATCTCCTCACAACAGCTGCAAATGCACCCAAAAACATAAACAAGAGGAGTGTATCGAATCCGCCTCCGACGCCGACCGCAACACTAGGGCCGGGAGCAAAGAATGAGAATGGTGACCAGCCCCAACCACCGTAGAACGGCACACCGTAACCGTATCCGTAGCCTCCGACTAGAGGTGGGGCGACCCGCGGATTAATGTAAATGTTGGTCCTGGACAAACATTTAGGAGAACAGAGTTTAAGATGAAATGTTGGCCCGACGTATATCCGAATATGAGTATGGGGATTGAGGGATATGAATTATGATACTCCGACTCTTCATTTCTAAATTAGAAGGTACAACCACGTGTATTTTTAATTGATAAAAGTATCATGGAGATCTTTTTTTTTTAAGTCGGACTACATTTTGCTCTCTTTACTAAAAAATAAGCAAATTAATAACCGTAAGTTAGATCAAAAAGCAAACTAATAATTTCTATTAAAAATTTCTTCTCTTTCTAACATTAAAAACTGATGTGACCGGTCCACTTGTACCTCTTGTTGACATACAAGAACAAATTTTTAATAATAAAAATTGACAAAATGTAATCTAAATTGTAGTACATGATATTTTTACCGTTTTTAACCCTATATTACTTGGACTCGAGCATCAATATTGGATACAAATTTCCTAGGGTCAAAACACAAAATTAATCTCACAAACATAGTGGCCTAAACAAAATCAACACTACAATTTACATAGCTAAAATTTGATGAATTACCTGGAATTGTTGTTGGCTCTTGGTGCTGAGCGAGGAGCCGCTGACCGGAACGCCTGACCGCCAACTCTACCACCAGTTTTGGCGGCTGATGCGTCACCCACCGAACCCAGAGTCAATACCCCGGCTGCCAATGTCACCATTGCTAGCTTTGCTAACTGTTTCTCATTTCTCCTATATGAAAAACAATCCAACACTCTCAAGGATTATCCTCAGTGTCCTCACTTATGCTAAAATCAGCCTATAATAAATTTACATATCAATCGAATACTTAAAAGCTATTTTTGAAAAGAAATTTTATATAAGCACTTTAGTAGCAGAAGCTAACTTGCTAATAATTTTATAAAAATAAGATTAAATTATACTAAATTAAAATAGATATATTAATTTCGAAATTACCATAATTGAACCTATTTTAAAAATTTTACACCTAACAGCAACAATGATTAAGGTAGTTTAAAAAGAAATTTCACCCTTAATTTGATCAATTAATAATATTATATTATATAAAAGTAGAAGCCTATTGAGTTATTTCTGATGCTTTCAGAGGAAATATATGAAGTGTTGATTCACCTATTTAAGCATTCGAAAAGGCACTTTCACTCGTGAACTCGTTTCTCATTCAAGTACTCAAACTTTTAGCCCCACCAAGGCAATCATTATGCCAAATTAAAGGGATTAAATCTAGAATTATACCCATATTAAGAATCTAGCCCTAAACCCCAAATTAACAGCAAGATTCTGAGAATAAAAGAACAAAATAACCATGGAAATGAACTATAATTACCAGGAGGAATCGTCGTGGTCGTCTGAGTGGAACCTGCAAGTAATGAAAGTAGGAGAATTGGGAAGCTTTGTTTTGGGTTTTCGACTAAATGAGAAAGCATTGGCTATGAAAGTTTGATGAGAAGATGATAATGCTACCGACATGTTTCCGGGAATAATCGGTGTTGCTGTGTTTTCGTTAGTATTTTGGTAATTTTATAAGAACTGAGATTTTCGTTCATCTTTTTTTCATGATATGGGGATCACCACGTGTTCCAATTTTAATGGCTCTCCGTCCTAAATATCTCGTTTTGGCCTAAGTCTCCAAATTCTAAATGGTCTAACTCTGCTTTCAGTCCCTACCTTTTTCGCATAGTTGAAATTTAACCCTATTTTAAATCTCAATTATTCTCAAGAGTTTGATCTTTCTGCTCTTTATATTTCATAACGTCAATCGGATTATGTGAAATTGTAAGACTTTCACGTGTGTGATATTGGTTATATGATTACTTTTTTATTTTGAAATTATCATATCATAGAATTTAATTTAATGGAATTCTCTTCCCATTGATATTAATTAAACTTCGATTATTAAATGAAAAAGAAGATAGAGGGTCGAATCGAGGAAATATGCAAAGAGTATAGGGTTTGAGACCGCTACTATATATTTTAAATTTATTTGATATACCCGTGTTATTTTTAGATTTTACAATCAAAGTTGATAAATGTCACTTATGGCTGAGGATGCAGTAAAAGAATGGGTTAAATCCGCTATTTGAGGTATGAATTTGGTAATTTTTATTATATTAGGATTTAAAAAAATTCTCTAAGTTTGGTCCTAAATTCAGCAATTATTCCCACATTAGAACTTAAACTTGGCAATTTTTCACACATAGGGCTTGAATTGTTTTATAGTTTAATTTTAGCCCTGAAGTTTGCAATTGTATACACATTAAGACTTGAACTTTAGGGTTTTTAACGACTAATTTAGATAAAAAAAAGTTAAAGTCCCGATATAGGAACATTTGTCAAGTTCAAGGCCTAACTTTGACAAAAAAAAATTCAGACCCTAATGTGTGAACAATTTATCAAGTTCAAGACCTAGCTTGAAAAAAAAAACAAATAAACCCCAACATAAAAAAATTAGGCTCAAAATATGATTTAGCCCTAAAAGAATTTTTATGTATTAAAAAATGCAACACGTGAGAATATTTAAACTCCACATGAGGAGTTAAAATATTACAACATTAGTATAACAATTACCAAATAATAATCCATGGTTAATTGTTATTAATATTAATGATATGAGGAGGAGATTGTGGTGTCCCAAAACAATGGGCAAAAAGTCATATTTGCCTTTTCTCATTGAGGCCCCAATTTTACATATGGGAGTCTTCTTTTCTTTTGAGATGTAATGTATTACTAGGTATTGGTTAACAGGTGGTCAATCCTAATTGGTTTGAGTAAGATACACTATGATGTAAAAGTGAGCTTTTCAAATTAGACAATAGGATAAATAAACGGATATGAATAAAAATTGAATTCAAAGATTAAAGCATATAAAATATATAAATTCAAATATTTATATATATATATATAGGCAAATATCCAATCAAGTCCCTAAATTTAACCCAATTTGAAAATGGGAAAAGACACCAAGCTTGCGTGCTTGATTAATAAGTAAGAAACTGTAAAACACGGAACATTACATGATCGGCAAATTAAATCATAGACATGTTAAAATGGCTTTTTTTTAAAAAAACTAAATTACTTTTTTTCTCTTATCATCTGTAAATGTCAATGAACTGCCATCCTTTTGTTTTTCCGGCGTCGGTTTCCAGTGTTCTAAACAGTATAATGCTGCTGGATCGTATCGATATCCAGCCCCTTGAGTTTCACCACGGACTCGACGTGCCCTTTGAGTGTATGAAGCTCTCGAAGCCTAAAAAACCGACATCAGAAATCCGTGATCGAGTCATAAAATGAACAGTTATAGATTTTAGGGTTAATGAATAAGGCATGATGGGTTAATCTGTTACCTTGCAACTTCGGCTCGTCTCTTGGCCTGCTCGGCGATCTCCGATAACTCCCGGTAACTGTTCTTGTCATTGAAGAGATTAGAAGTTTCCGGTGGTTGAAGTCCGTGCAATGTTCTTTGAGCAAGTGCCCATTGTGCTTCCCTTTCTTCTTTGCCATAATCTTTCTTTGTGGTGAATGCAGTCTGTGATGGAGGCTGGGTTAGTAAATACGAAAGCGACTCGACTAATATGCGTAAACCAAGTATGTATATACCTTGTTTTCGAGTAGGTTGAGCCAAGCTTTTCCGCTTAAGATGTAACGAATGGCGAACTTCATTATATCCAATGGTATGTAGAAAACTATACTGTAGAGCCATATGACACCAGCCCATCCCCAACCAATTCCTTTGATCCTTGCAAATCCCCAGTTTGCATATACAGCAATCAAAGTTGCAACCTAGAACCAACACGAGAATCGATTAATTCGATGCTTTACGACTCAGAAATGAGTGTAGGGATATAGGTACGTGTTCTTACAAGCTGTGCAATGATGAAGGCAGTGACCAATAGTAGTCCGGGACGCTCAGCGTACGACCAGCTACGCGATCTAGTCACGAAGATCAGAGCCTGGCTCACAATGCTCACTTGTAAGTATAAAGCGCCCATCATCTCATGCTCTCGTTTCCGTAGAGATCGAACACCGAATTTTTCCTGCATTTTTCAATACAAACTGTTAAGTTTGAATACTTTCAGCAGGTATAAATTGCAAAAATTTTCAGCACTACGTACCGAGAAGAAGTCGGTATCATGCATGGCCCAGAAGAATATGACAGTCATCAATGCCAAGTAGCCTCCAAGCACGATTCCGGTGGCAAAAATTTCTTTCAGTTTCCAGCTATCAGGCAAGGGAGATGGCTTGACTCGATCCTTTGAGATTGTCATAATGGTTCCTGGAGTAATATTTGATTCAATTGATGTTAATACTCGGATTTGAAGCATGGAACACGAGAAGAAGATAAGTCATGTATAAGTTATGTAATAATCTACGTACCATCATTAAGAATGGCAATGATCAAAACCATGAAAGGCGAAAAATCGAACTTCCAGATGAGAGCGATAAACAAAAATCCGAACTACAGAGAATCCGAGACAAAAGATCACATAAATGAATCAATACCTGTAGGTTCATGTAGTCAATAATTAATTCGTATAAAACCATTTTATCATGGACTAACCACAATACGGATCGTGATCGAAACTGCATAGATCTGCAAAAGTAAACAAACACGAAAAGGTCATGCATCGCAAAGCATAATGCATATAAATCTTCAGAAATATGTTAAAGAGGGGAGATCCAATTACAGTATAGTTCTTCATCCTTTGGAAAATGGCTCTGCTAGTTAACACTGCACTTATAATAACACTCAGCCCCGGTTCTGTGAGAACAATGTCGGAAGCACTTCGTGCGGCATCTGTAGCATCGGCCACTGCAATACCGATATCTGCCTTCTTTAAAGCAGGAGCATCGTTAACACCATCTCCAGTCATTCCACAAATATGCTTCCTCTCTTGTAATTTCTTCACAATTTCGTATTTGTGCTCTGTAAAGTGTGATACAAAGGTTTTATGTTACTCGAGACCCGAAGACAAAAGAGTTCACATTTGCGAATAGCCAGGATGTCAAAACAAGTTACCTGGAAACACTCCCGCAAACCCATCGGCCTTCTCAATCAACTCTTCCACAGGAAGGGCAGCTATGCTTGCATCTTTGTCTTGACCTAGCAAAGAAGCAGAAGGATACATGTTCGTCCCCATTCCGAGTCTGCGGCCAGTCTCTTTTGCAATCGCAAGTTGATCACCTGGACATAAGTACAAAAGCATAAGTACTAAATTGCTGCAATGAATGAAGTAACAAATGGAATTATCCATTGGTGAACTCGGTTAGAGGATTCATTACCAGTAATCATCTTAACATTCACACCAAGATGAAGAGCTTGGCGAATGGTTTCCGCACTGTCATGCCTTGGAGGATCAAACAGTGGCAATAAGCCGACAAATTGCCATGGAGTGCCGGCGCTTTCTTTTGTTTTCTCCGGCACTTGCTGGAAAGTGTAGGAAATTTGGCATGTATAAGGGAACAATTTAATATTCAAACTACATAATAGTGATTAGAACATCATGATTTCAAGAAAGAAACCTGTCTGGCAACGGCTAAAGAACGAAGCCCACGATCCGCAAACTTGTCGATGATAGAATGAACTCTCTTCTTAAGATCTTCTTTTGCATTGCAAAGGGCCAAGATCTGTCAACAGATATGATAAATTAAACGACATGGAGGCCCTTCACAATGTTTTTACCATCAGTAAATTGCGATAACAAGGTTACCTGTTCGGGAGCACCTTTGCTTGCTCGATGCCAGTTGCCATTGGAATCAATGTAAGTCAATGCAGTTCTCTTGTCTACAGGATTGAAAGGCAAGAAATGCACCTCTCTAATACCAGCTCTCGCCTGTGTGTACAACATATCGAACATAAATATTCCCCTTCGATAATGGGAGCAAAATAGAGAAGAAATGGTTATATACCTCCTTAGGGTCGGCAAGCATTCCAACAATGGCAGCATCGATAGCATCTTGGTTTTCAGTTCTAGAGGCCCTTGCAGCAAGCAAGACAACGTGCTCCTTATCAGCATCCTTTACAAACACCTCAATCAAGTTTTTATCGACACTCAGCTTGTTGAGCGTCAATGTTCCTGTCTTATCACTGCAAAGGACATCCATACCAGCCATTTCTTCGATGGCGGTCATACGCTTGGTGATAGCACCCTGCTGAGACAGCCTGTGAGATCCAATGGCCATGGTGACAGACAAAACAGTCGGCATAGCAATGGGAATACCACCGATCAAGAGGACCAAAAGATTGTCGATCCCATCCCGGTACTTGCGGTGTTGAATCGGATACATGACAACGATCTCGACCAACATACCAATGGCAATGGAGCAAATACAAAAGTTTCCAATAGCAGTGAGCACCTTTTGGAAGTGTCCTACTTGGTTAGTGCTATCCACAAGATGTGCGGCCTTCCCGAAGAAGGTATGCACACCGGTAGCGATAACAACGGCTTCAATTTCACCCTGTTTACAAGTTGAACCTGAGAAGACTTCATCCCCGGGATTCTTCGTAACGGGAAGCGATTCTCCGGTTAAGGCGGATTGATCAACCTTTAATGGATCGCCTTCAAGAAGACGAGCATCGGCCGGGATGATATCTCCCAATTTGATGCTAATGATGTCTCCAGGAACCAGAATTGCTGCTTCTTGCTCAGTCCATTTGCCATCCCTTAGCACCTATAATTTCACAACCATATAAATTCAAGATCAATTCCATCATAAACATTAACTCTTAGCCATCGCAAAGATTCTATAATATGCATCAAAGTTTTCATGGGTCAAGTTGATCTAGATTTCAATCAAGCTTATGTATGGTAGTAATAGTATACATAGATAAACAAATTCTACAATGTTCAAAATATCAAATCGGCTCATATTTATAAATAATTAATTCAAACTCATTTAGTACAAAATATAATAATTTTTTTAAAATTATAAAATATATATTTGTTTCTATTTAATATTTAATATTTTTATTTTTATTTTCACTTTTATTTAATTTGTAAGCATATAAACAACTAACATATTTTTTAATATTTACATTTTAGAAAAGAGAAATAAAATATTATGAAACCAAAAACAGGCTGAGCTGAGTTAGGGTTGAACCTTTGATATTGAATCTCAAACTCGACTCATATTATTTGTCCAATTTTTAAGTCTAAAATTTTTATTCAAACCAAATCAACTTTCAAATTTAAATGTATAATTTGAGTCTTCCACAACTACAGTACCACTGCTACTAAACAGCCCAAGGACGAACCCAAATCTCGACATAAGCATCGGAACTTAGCCCGCAGCACCTTTCAACCCTATTTACTTAGATGAAAATGTATTAAAAATTACCTTGGTTTTGGGAGCAAGACCAGCCATAAGAGCAGCAGCAGCATTACCAGCATTATTTTCTTCAATAAAACTGATGGTAGAGTTAATCACCAACAAACAAACGATACCGACGAAATCTTGCCAATCCGGCGGCTTCCCATCACCATTGGCTAAAGCAATGGCCATGATTGCAGCAGCTTCCATGACCCATGACAACGGATTCCACATGAACCCCAAAAACTTGAGAATTTTGCTCTCCTGTTCATTTTACAAGCATAATTTTAATATTTATTATGATTGCAGACGTAATAACTATCGAAATTAAATCCTTAGTAAAGCATCATAATAAGACCTTTTTCTCCTCGAGCTTGTTGGGGCCAAAAATCTGAAGCCTGTTGACTCCCTCGTCTGAGCTTAAACCTTCTCTGGTACATTTCAGCTGCTCAAACACTTCCTCGATGGGGATTTTTTCCTATAAATAAAGCATTTATCTAGAAATTAGAAACTATATTTTAGAAAAAAGCAAAGGAAAATTTTTATTTTTAAAGAGAAAAAAAAAAGGAAAGAGGAAAAGGTAGTAAAGTACCTTAAAATTCCCAAACTATCAAAAAGAACAAATCGCTTTCAAATTAAAAACACAAACAAAAAACCACTTTATTCAGTACAAGGAAAAGATTAAACCGTAGCCAACTCTGTAACCGTCTTGTCCTGTCCTCGGTTTTCACATTTTAATATATATATATTTTTTAGAGATTATTACCTGAGGGTTTGTTTGGATAGAGAGAAAAAAACCGGAAAGAAAATTAAACACCCAGTAGTATTTTACAATTTAATTGTTTATAGTGTCAAAAATTATATTTTAGCCTATTAGAACCTTTAGGGTTACTCCTTTGTTTTCAATATTTTAAAATATATTTAATAAAGTACAAAAATAATTGTTTTTAAATATATTTGTCGCATGGTCAAAAGGCAGACTTTTCCGGTTTAATCGTACACAACACATGGGATGGATCAGTTGATTTGACTTTCTTTTCCATTTTCGAGAAAAATCGGTTTACTTGACCTCTAATATTTCGATATAAAAACATTAGTTTTATAGAAAATTATTTTATTCTTGGATCTAATAATAATTCTAATTATCATGCAATTATATGGTCTAAATAGCATGTTATAAATTTATTAAAATGATACAATAAGAATTATGTCTATTCACTCTTAATTAATTGGTAGAATTATTATCAATACAATAATATATGAGATTGAGTGCGTTAAAATATATTATACTACTATTTATGAATTAAATTAATTATGAGTAATTCTGAGTATTACGTAAATATAATCAGATGCTATAATTAAATTATTCAAAAAAAAACTAATGAGTATTTTTTTAACTTAAGAACAGAAAATTAAACCAAATAAATACTCCTAAATACAAGCTAAATTATTAATCAAATTTAATAAATACCAATGGAAATCAAATCGAATACTATAACTTAAATTGATTTTCTAGATTTTTTTTTTCTCAGCCTTACCGGTATTTAATTTTGATTATTTTTTATAATTTTTTTCTCGTAATTTATAAGGCGCTCTCCACTATCAAGTATCAACTTTTTTTTGGACCTGATGTCAAATAAAGTAGAGAGTAAAATTCGCTAATTTTCTTTCTTTTATCAGCATGGCTGAGTCAAAAAAATTTCTCGGGAAAGTGACAAGGAAAAGCAGACCAGTGTAGATCTCATTTTAAAAAAGATAAACAAAGCAAACAAGCTTAACAAAATGTAGAAGACGATTCATTTTAATAGTCGAAATTTTTTTTAAAAAAAATTTAAAACTATTTAAGAAATACTAGAAAAATAAAAAGACTATTACCAGATCAACAGTCTCGTTCTTGATCTCTTCAAGACTAATACCGGCCATGTTTCAGTTTCCGCGGCGATCACCACCACCGGAGACGGCGGCTTAAGAAAAAAAAAAGAGTACTCGAAATGAAGTAAAACAAAAAACAAAAAAAAAAAAAAAAACTCGAGAGAAGAGAGGAATCAAAAACTCCTGGAATTATGAAATAAATGAAGAGAGAGAGATTGGATTTGAGGTGGAAAAAGTAAAGACCATTGAATGGAACTTTCAGATTCCCGAGAAACAAACAGAAAATAGAGAGAGAAAAGGAGAGATTTTTGTGTATGTTTTTTTTTTTGTTCTCCTCTGCGTAACACTGAAAGGCTAAGCTTTTTATATACTCTCGAATAAGAAAGAAGATGAGACTTTGTACAATCACATTAGAATTATTATACTAGATTTTTATAATAATAATAATTTTCCCTATTTAAATGTGTTATTATTGTATTAAAATTCTATATACTAAATTTAGGTCCAGTTGGCAAAAGCGGAATCGCACCCAAATTCAATCTTACGTAGTTATAATTTGCAGTTACTCGGGCAGTACATATACGGCGTAGGTGATAAATTTCTCTTGACTCTAATCATTTATAAAAATAAAATATAGCGATAAAATAAAATAAAAGTAAAATTGATATAAAACTATGTTTCTTTTATTTTACATTGATTAGAATAAAATTTTTCTATTTATAAATAGATGTAGTCTAAACTCCTCTTACGGAGGTGAATCTAGAGGGCTGACAGAGCCCCACCTCTTTTAAAATTTTAAATTAGTAAAGATAAAATTACATTTTAGTCTCCCTTAAAATTATAAAAATTTAATTTAGTCCTTTAAAAATTAGAAAGATATAGATTATAAAAATTTAAATTTCATTTGATTCCCTCTAAAAAATTATTTTTGCTTCACCCCTGTCCTCTTATATTATTGACATTAGTGAATTTTCTTCTTCTCTGCCCGTGGTTTTTCCCTAAAGGGTTTTCCACGTAAAATCTGTATTTTTCTTTTTCTTATTGCTTTGTGATCGTTCTACATTGTCATTATCGACGTTAGTTTCTACACTTGTGATTACTCACGCATATTTATATTTGTATTCTGATTGTACTGTACTTTTAACACTTTCTAAAAAATAAATATTTAAAAGAAAGTTAATATTAAGAAAAATTGAATCAATTTTCAATTGACTCGTAAATGAAGGTGTAGAGAATTTGTTCAAGTTTTCAGTTTTGATACCCCTTATAAGAAAAATCTAAGATATCTAATGTTTAATATTAAGAAAATTTGAATCAATTTTCAATTGACCCGTAAATGAAGTGGTAGAGAATTTGTTCAAGTTTTCAGTTTTGATACCCCTTATAAGTAAATCTAAGATATATGTTTAATATTAAGAAAATTTAAATCAATTTTCAATTGACCCGTAAATGAAGTGGTAGAGAATTTGTTCAAGTTTTCAGTTTTGATACCCCCCTTGTAAGAAAAATCTAAGATATCTGACATTTAATATTAAGAAAATTTGAATCAATTTTCAGTTGACCCGTAAATGAAGTGGTAGAGAATTTGTTCAAGTTTTCAGTTTTGATACCCCTTATAAAAAAAATCTAAGATATCTGACGTAGCAATGCACCCAACATTTATCGATATATATTAATTAATTTGGTAACAAATTGATACATATATAGGAGAGTGTTTAGATTCCACAAATGAGTTGAGAGCGTGACAAATGTCACATTTATGTATGTAATTCTTTTTTATTATACTCTATTATATAATTGTCAAACCATTAATCCGCTTGTAAAAATTAATAAACTCGATTTTTTAAATAATTTTCTTTATTAATTTATATATATTAATATTTGATAAATGGGAAATATTAATTATACTATCACACATTTATTTTTTAATTTAATTAATCAATAAATAATTTTACATTTTACATTATATTCCTACTCTCTTTCTTTTTTTTTCAAAATTACCGGCCTGTAATCATGCCTTCACCGAATACTTACTATGTTAAAGGATATGCTTATGGTAAATCGTTTTTCAAATTTTCGATTATTTTAAAATTTTTATTAAAATATTTTATTAAGATATTTATTAAAGAATTTTTTCACTAGCAATGTGTTTTTTTTTATTTCACGAGTAGTTTTAAAAAATTGTCAAATATATTTTTTAAATATTTTCTCTCTATTAAATACAGTGATGAGATATGTCGACTGAGTCTTAGTTTAATTGGTATGAATATTGTTACCAATGCAGGAAAACATGAGTTCAAGTGTGCTGAAGCATATTATTTTTTTATTTATTAGTTGGAGAGGGGCTATGACCTATGAGTAGTTCTAGATATTATGTAAAAAAAAATATAATTAGAACCAGGGGTGAACCAGAATTTTTTTTTATGGGGGGCCAAAAATAAATTGTATATATTTATGATAGCAAAAAGCATTTCACCATTTTAATATCTATATCTTTATAATTTTTAAAGAATTAAATCAAATTTTTATCATTTTTAAGGGTGTAAAGTGTAATTTTACCTTTACTAATTTATTACAATATAGACTTTTACGAACATTAAGATACATAGGGATGAAGCCAGCAATTTTATCAGTATATTATTTTTTTTTAAAGAGATTAAATTACAATTTTTATCATTTTTTAGAGTCCTTTGTCAATTGTCTTTTGGCAAACTCGCATCTCTCCTATATTTCTATGCCATATGAAATGTGGTTAATTGAATTACTATCACAAATTAACTCAACACCAATTCTGTTAAGGGATTTTTTTTTTTAAGGAAAACAACTGACTTGCATTAATTATTAAGAAAACAAAAACAAAACGATAATTAAACCAAAACCCTAAAACTCAAACGGTTTTTCAGCATAAAAGAAAACAATCACTCTCAAGCCTAATCTTAAGCTGCAGCTAGCCTTTAGAGCTAGACGATCAAACTTCCAAACGAAGCTTAATAGAATCCATCATTTCTAGGCCCCAGAATGATCGTCCGTTTGCCAAAGCCAAAGATCCAGACCACTGGAGGCACCTCTACGTCTGACAAAATGCCTCATCAGAGCATGATTTTCTTGTAACCAGCTCGATTTCAAGTACTTTCGCTTAGAGGTGTCCAATCGGTTAACCGACCCGAATTATCATTAACTAAATTAATCGGCCCTTTTAAACCCTTAAACGTTAACCGAACCGAAATTTTTTTTAAAAAAATTAACCGATATATATATATTTATTTATTTATTTTTGGTTAAAACAACTATAAAACATATCAAAAATTAATCAACCGATTAATTTATATTTTTAAAAAATTAACCGAACCGACCGAATACTTATATATTATAATATTATTTATTAAATTAGATTAATTCGGTTAACTGACCGATTTCAAATCGAATTAACTGTTAACCAAACTTCCATATTAACCGACCCCGATCGAATTAATTCAATTAACCGACTGATTAATCGAATTCGGTCGTTAACCGAATTAATTCAGTTTTACCCGAAATTTGCATACCCTCTACCTTCGATTACCTATCCACTTTTATCTATAATAAAAATATAAAACAACTAAAAATTAAATGTCTAATTGAACCCAATATTAATAAAGATTTATTCATAAATACTTTACGGCTCTATAATCCAATTATTGAATAACCCAATATTAATAACCCTTAATAACCCACTTTATTGTTTGATATACACAGACCTGGCTTGATCCGAAAAATGGGCTTCAAAATTTGTCCAAGTCTGATCCAGATAAAAATGTTAAAACTTGGGTTTGGTTCGGTATGCTCATATTAATTTTTTATATATTTTTTTAAAAAAATACAATACATAAAAAACACTAAAACCATTAAAATAAATGTTTCCCAACAAATTGAAAATAAATTTTAAAAAATATACTTAAAATAAGAGTATCAAAATTAACAATAAAATAAAAGTTATACAATACACAAATAATAATAATAAAATAGTAACAACATAATAGTGAAATGGCAGCAAATGATAAGAAAACAACAATTTTTTTTTCTTTTTGCAAATCCGAGCTAATTCAAGCCGGGCGTAGGCCAAAAAGCCTTACTCGAGGCCCAACCTATTTTTTAAACAGGGCTTTTTTTTCCCCCAAACCCTCCCATTTTTCGGGCCAAACAATTATGAGAATATTTTTCATCTTTTCATACTTTTATATAAAACATTATTTGATAATCAAACACAAAATTAATTAATTCATATAAAATATCATTATCAGTCCACTAAAAATAATTTGTTGATATATATTGATAAATATTTTTCAATACAAAATATTTTCAATCTCTCGTAATGAAATTTAATAGAAATTAGAGTAAACTATTAAAATAGTCAATTTTGTTTAGCTTAGGTTACATTTTAGTCACTTATGTTTTAATGTTACATTGTAGTCACTTACATTATCATGTTGTAACATTTTAGTCACTAAGCCGTTAACTGCCATTAATGGTGCAACGGTAAGCTAACGTGGCATGTTAAATCACCATTTCAAACAAAAATATTAGGTTAATTTCTACAACAGGTCCCCATATTTTTTATTTTCGTTTTGAGCTGTTTAAATTTTTTCTTTTATTTTTTTTAACTTTCCTTTTTTTTTTCTCATTCTCTTCTACTTCTCCATTTCTTTTAATGTAGTTTTTCTATGTTTTCCATTTGTTAAACTAGTCCCTATACTTTTATTTTTTTGAACAATTTAATTTTTTTCGAGTGAGGCGAACTTGTGGACTAGTTTTAAGAAAAAAAAACTACGTTAAAAGAAACGAATGAGTGAGGAAAACAGAAGGAGAAGCATAAGAGAATGAGAAAAAAAAAGTTAAAAAAACATAAAAAAAAAAATTAAACCGCTCAAAATGAAAAAATATAGAGACCAATTGTAGAATTTAACCTAAATTTTTCGTTTGAAATGATGATTTAACGTGCCACGTCAGCTTACTGTTACACCGTTAACTACATTAATGACTCGATGACTAAAATATTACAACATAATAACGTAAGTGACTAAAACATAGCATTTAAACATAAGTAACTAATATATAATCTAAAACAAAAATAAACGACTATTTTGATAATCTACCCTAAAAATTATATATTTTATCAACGAGGCCATAGCCAAAGTCTCTCTCTATATATATTTGTACATTCCAATGTTAGATTTAACATTGAGATTCGATCATGAAGTTAAAAAACCCTAATTTCTTATTAATATCAAACCCTAATCTTAACATCTAATCAAGAATATATATAATAATTATTTATTAGAAAAATAAATAAATTCACTTGTGGAAAGAGTATGAAACGATATTCAAAAAGTATAAAACGGCTTTGATTTTGTATTCCACAGTCAAAAGAAAACGTTAACGTGAAGCAAAATAATTTGTTAATTATAGTACATAATTTTACTTTATATTTCTTATTTTAAATGCTATATAAATTAAGATATGTTTAATAAATGTAAAAAAAAATTAATTAAACTCTAAGATTAGGGTATTATCTGTATAAAAAAATCTCCAAAATACGAGTTTGAAAAAATTTTAAATTAACAAGAATATTTTTTTTATTTTTCATTATATTATTAAATTCACGTTTTAAAATAAAAAAGTTGAAAACATATTTAATAATTTTATTATAGACTCTGATCATAACTGCTCTTTTTAAAATAATGTTTAGAACTACCCATGGCCCCTCCTCAACTCATAAATAGGAGGATAATGCGCTTCAATGTACTCGAACTCACGTTCTCCTACATTGACAACAATGCTCATGTCAATCGAACTAAGACTCAATTGATTTTGTTCGAATGATATTAAAATATTTTAAAAAATAATATACATACATTAATAATTTATGTATTTAATATTAGGATGTCATGCATGTAGGCATTAATTGAGACATGTCAAGGTAAAAAAAAAAAAACAGTAGGCGAGTGCACATGGAAGCATAATAATAATAATAATAATAATAATAATAATAATAAACAACCGTCAAAACTAAAAAAAAATAATAAAAAAATAATGAAAGAATTAGGATGCATGATTATTGCCTATTTATTCTATTTTTTATTGGTATTTTATTTACATATTAATATTTATGTAGTTTTTGATTATATGTTCCTTTTTTAACATTTTCTAGAATTACTTATAGTCTCTTTCTAACCTATAAATAGAAGGATAATGAGTTTCAGCGCACTTAAACTTATATACTCTTACATTGATAATAATGTCCATACCAATCGAATTATGATTCAATATGTAGTAGAAATATATTTAATTAAACATGCGACCAATACCACTCTCACATATTTCTGGAATATGTAAACATAAAATAAATTATTATTAAATAGACAAATTACATTATAATAAATAATAAACAAAGTACTACTTGGAGGTAAGTTGACTTTGGAAAGGGTAAATGTCCCTAATTGTTCCAGTTATTGTCCTTTCAATTTAATTAAATAATACATAATAAATGTTTTATTTTTGACCCAAATCCTTTAAAAATTTATTTCAAGTCCTTTCGAACCACTGTAGGGACTAAAATATAAATAATAGAAAAGATGCCTGCTGCCTCTTATTTAGACAACGACATTCTTAATCTATCATTTAATGCTAATTAAGTTTATTTTATTATTTTAAAGTAATTTTTGACTCTACTTTTTCGAAGTATGGTTTGTTAAAAGCCGATGAACTTCTTAACAGATTTGGTATTGTGTTATTCGCGAAAAGAAATAATTTTGCAAATAGGATTAAGATGATGTCGTGTGTATAAATATCATATCATTTTTTAGGTAAATTACATTCGAGGTCATTAAACTATTAGTAAATTTATATTCTGGTTACTCAATTTTAATAAATTACAAAATAATCATTGAGCTATTGAAATTGCTGTTGTATGGCATTCTCTGTTTACACCACTTGCACAAATTGAAAGCTTTTATTCCTATTATTTTCTACAGTTTAGTTTTTTTTTTATTAAATAATTTTAACTTTACGAATCCGCAAATCAAAATTTAAATAATGTTTTTAGAATGGGCCTCGGTCCAACCATACCCGACCCATGGACAATTCTAGGCTAAAGATGAATTATAAATTATCGAGAGAGACAAATATATTAACTTATAACTAAAAGGTATATTTACCATTTTTTTAAAATCAGTCATGTCACCGGTTCGTCGATCCAATTAGTTTTTTAGTCGGTTCATACTAATCTAATCAATTCAAAACCACCTTTCAAATCAAATCGATCCGATCGATTAATCTAATTTGACTCAAACAACATAAATATTTACTATTTTTTAAAGGGCCAAGATCACTACTTACTCTTATCTCTATTTACGGCCCCTGTTCAAATTAACCTATACCACATGATTTATCAATAATAAAACTCGAACATAAAATCTCGAAAATTTCATAACTTCAACCTTATTTAATACAAAAATTAATGGTGGAATGATGTAGTAGCATGCATTATTCATGTGAAATGTCAATTATTTTCCATTTAATTTATTATCTTCCCCTGGCGTGGGTTGTGAGCTTGCACTCACACTTGCTATTGCTTGATTGGAAATTGATAATATTAATTAATTTTATTTTTTTCCTCTAAAAAAGTCAAAATATGATCAGAAAATTAAGAAACACAACTGGGATTTTTTGTAATAATAATAATTATTAGTACATATATTATATATAATTATTGAGGACGCTAATAGAGACAAAGTGGTTGACTTCATATTGCTGATTTAATTAGATGTTTTAGTTATTATACATTATTAACCTAATCTAATATTTATTTAATTTGCTGCAAAGTCTTCAGGGGTGAAATTAAAAAAAAATTATAATTTTTATGATAATAAAACTATAATTTTACTATTTTAATAGTCTATATTTTATAAGTTTTCAAGGATTAAATCAAATTTTTATTAATTTTAGAAGAGTTAAAGTGTAATTTTATCTTTATTAATTAAAAATTTTAAAATTTTTAAAAGAGCTAAATGATAAATTTTATATTTGGGGCCGCCATTGTCAGCCCCCTGAATTTAAAAAGAAAAAAAGAGAACTAATCTCTTTTATTATTGTTATTAACCTTAATCTCAATCATGATTAAGGCATCGGAAGTCAACTTTTGTAATTTTATTATCAATTATTATTAACATCAACCCCATCAATGGCTCATCTAATGTTCTTTTTCGAGTTTCGAGATAGTCACGATTAAATTTGAAGTCGAAACAGATATATAACTGTTTAAATCAAATTAGATCAAGAATTGATTAGAGTATTGATTCAGAAACAAACATTAGATCAATTGATTCGGAGATCGGTATAAATAAATTGACCACCATTTTTTTTCCTTATGAATCTTTAATGATTATTTAATCGAATTAGTTGAACCGACAAATCAGTGGCTTGATCGATTCAACCATTAATCTGGTCCTGAAAAGTTTTTTTTCTCTTGTTTATATGGCTCAAACCTCATACCTTACTTAAGGAGCATCGAGTTATATGGCTAGTAAAATATTATTTATTTTGAAAATTACTTAATTGGTATTTATAAGTAATTATTAGTTACAAATATTATTTACAAATAGTAATATTAATTTGATTTTTCAAAAAATAAAAATAAAAAGCCTTCCATTAATTTAAAATTTAGCACACCAATGCCAAATTTGATCGATTTTGACGAGCATTAAAATTTGTCCAAATTGGACCATTGTTTTTTTTCTTGTCTTTTTTTTTTCTTCTATGGTTCTTTCTTATTGACAATGAAGTTCAATTTTATTTTATTTTACTATTTAATTAAGAGTTTAATTACATGTTGAAAAATAAAACCATTGATTTGCTTTTTTTAATGTATTCGATAATTCATATAGTTGGTAATGTAAAGTTATCTCATGTTGGTCGAGAAAAGGTTATTAAAAGGGTTTAAATATAGTATTGTTTCTTATCATTATTGAGTAATTGGAGTTAAAGGCTCAATACATGTGCGTTGTGGTTGCTGCACGCCTAATCGGGTGTACGAATATTAAAGTATTGTATGTTAACATTGAGGGATGGTCCACTGGACAATTATACTGATTAGGATTAGGACGAATTTGCTTCTAAGACAATGGATCTTTCATAGTACAGTGACTATTTTATTTACTTAAGCCTTTTTTTTTTTTTGTCAATACTAACGATTTAGTTTTGCAGTAATATATTTTTAATGCATATTTAATATTAATCACCAGTAAAATGAGATAAATTTATGTGGAACTACTTAAAACTAATTTTTTTTCCAAAAAAATAATTTTAATTACAATTAATAAAAAATTAAATTACTCTTAAATCCATAATTGTCCATATAATAATATAAAATGCTATGTCAATAAATTTAAAAGTTTTGAAATTTCGAATTTTTTTATTTCAAGTTTGAGTTTCATTTTGTATAAATTGATTTCATTTATATATTGTATTAATTAATTCCGATTATAATTACATAGATATATTGGTTGTTATTGTTCTTATAATTACAAATTTATATATATATATATATATATATATATATTACAACTAAAAATATACTCACTTGAATTAACATGGGATAAATGTTATATAAGTTGGAATAAATTTAGAGAAAAAAAAAGAATTAATTCTAAATTTAGAAATTTAAACCCATTTTCCCAAAGAAGAAAAAAAGGAAAAATATTTAAATCCAATAATTCAATAGAAATAATTACACTTAGAAAAAAGAGGATTATCTTATGTCATTTACCACTAATGTCCTTAGAGTATAAAATTGAAATACGTAAAATGAAAATGCGTATAATATTAAAATTATTACTATTTATTGAGTGTTTACTGGTGGACTGTATCGTCAATAATAACTTAACTGAGCTACGTTTAATTCACAGCTTCATCAATAAAAATTGAAGAATACAGATTCATCACATTTCGATGAGCTAAAATGCAATTACTGATCGAATTGTCAAGTATGAGTCTAATAGTCTATTGAATTTAATTTTATTTGAAGACCCCCTTCATCAGTTCAAGAGATTTAATTATCGGATAGTACTCTTTTTGTATGAGTTTAATTAGTTTTGATGTATTCGCTTAGTGTTCGTTATTTTCTATATATATATATATATATATATTACTTCAAACCTTATCCTATTGATACATGCCAATATATTGAATAAATTTAATGCATAGTGGCATTCAAATATAGAATATGAATAGACTATTTATAAATTTTTTAACTTGAATATAATTGAACCAAAATTAAATCAATCCGACTAAGTATTAGGCTTCAGATTGGTTTCGAATTTTTTTCTAATTTTTTATTGAACTATATCACTAAATACATGAAAAAATGACTTTAGAATGCATGTATTGAACAGTACAGTCGCTTTGACCCTTTAAAATGGTAAATTTATTATATAATCCATTCAAAATATATAAAATCACAATTAATATGATAATAAAATCACAACAGTATCTCGGATTTTTTTAGGCATGGACATGAAAATTAGATCTGTTTAAATTAAATAATTATAAAAATATTTCATTTAAATTTAATTATAAAATATATATAAATATTAATATAAAATTATTTTTAAATGGTAAAATAGATTATTTAAAAAGCCCAAACTTGAGCCCAAAATCAGACTCGTCCATTTCTAAAGCTCAACGAAAGGCCATAAAGGGAAGCTACTTTCTTCCCCCCAATAACCCCCCCCCTTTTTTTTTTCCATTGTCCCAATTCAAATAAGCTAATCCAGATTCAGCTCAGCACCACCTTTTTTTTCACAACAATTGGACCGGTTTCATTGGATTCTACTTTGAAATTTCACCGTGAAAGTTCATTGCGAGGAACCCCCAATCACGTTCCAGTTCTTTCAATTTGATTAACAGTGGAGAAGAAGGTCAAATCGAGAGATGGGTTTCTTGTTTGAGCGTGATTTATTTGATTCTGTTTGAAGTTGGAGCTGCTTCGAATTGGTATGTTTAGTTTGTTGAAAGCTTTAGACCTTTCTGTGGATTGGGAAAGTGTTCTCTTGTTACTCCATTGGCTAATATCGGGCATTTGGTCTGGTAATGTTAAGCACCATATAATTGCAGTGAAACTGTTTGATTTTATTCCTGTATGGGGAATATTCGCTTGAAAGTTCGAGCTTATACCGTTGCACGACTGTTCTGCATGCGTGTCCGGGCTCTGGTGTGTACATAAAAGAAAGTCTCTCCATGTTTGAGGTAATAAAGGAGACTGGCCTTTCTACTACTTTGGAAATGGTGGAAGCACATTATAACAAATTTATCAAATTATTATTCATTTTATTATTAAATGAATCAATTTACTGAATAAAAAAATAGATAAAAATATATTAAATTGTAAAAAGCATAGTCCATGTATGTTGATACGAGACACACGTGACACTCTAACTGTAACTGTTTGATTATTCTGTAAGTCGTACCAGTTTTTAATTTTTAATAGTAGAAATGGATGTAAATTTTAATTAAAGTGATTAATTTACTTTTTTATTTAACATATAAAAACTAATTTACTCATTTTTTGAGTAAATAGGGTAAATAACAATTTAACTCTTACTATAGGGATTTTCATAGTATTTTTACCTAAAAATGCCGTTTATTGTCTAAAAATAGATAATATTTTGAAAGTTTTTATGGTTTTCAAACGAATGTTTGAAGTTGAGCTGCAAATGCAAAAAAATAATTTTTACATCTTTTTCTTTTATCTATATTATAATTTGACATTGTTTGATTTTTTTTAATGTTATAATGATTAAATTGATCTATTTAATAGTAGAAATATTAATTTAATTCATACCAAAGTAGTCAATACAGTACTGGTGGGTGACCTTTTTCTACTAGAACTGATACGTATTGATACCAATCTGTTCCAATGTATTGTTTTGGATTTACTAATATTTTAAAAAATATTTAATATATCAAATGAATTAGATTAAATAATTTTGAATATAAAATATTAAATAATTGTATAAAATACCCATCAATAAACTTTATAAATAAAATTTCATCATTTAAAAAATTTAAAATAAACATATAAAAATATCTCACACATTAAACAACAAATTTATTCACGCCATTATTTAAAAATGATCTATAGTAAGATCATCCCATACTAAATATATAAAACGAAAATTTAACAAAAACATACATAAAATGTTGTGCTGGTGAAGCATTTAAAAATTTTCTTTTTTGTTTTCTTTAGTTTATTTGTTATATAAATTCTTTACTTTTTATTATCCATTAATTTTCTATTTAAATTTTGAAGTTGTTACCTTACTTTGTGTTAAAGTTTAAATTTTAAATTTGATTAATAAAAAATATTAAAATTGGTCAAATAATAGTTTTTTGTATTTTTAATATTATTCATGCCTTAATTGGTGTGTAATGTCTCGATCAGTGTAATTGGAATTGGTTGGATCGAAATCGGTACAAATCAAAATTTACATGGATGCAAAAAAAAAAAAGTAATTGTTTCAGCTTATTGCTAAAACGGAAACGGTGTGTATGGACTGATATAATTGGAATTGATGCGAAGTCAATTATATTTACTTCTAGACTCTATAATAAAAGGACTTGTTAAGTAATTTCACCCTCTTTAAATGGAGGTAAACAAGTGCCCAATTGATTTAGTAAGATTAAAAAGAAAATTATTTTGATGCATAGACTGCAATGTACCAAGTGACGTGGCAATGATAATCTGTCTTATTGATAATGGTCAGCCATTAAAGTGGTTTAATCTGTTTATTTTAGGATAATAAAAATATAATTTTATTATTTTAATATTTTAATACTTTATATTTTTATAATTTTTAAAAGGATTAGATCAAATTTTATTAATTTTTAAAAGTTATAAAATAGTTACTGAACTATTCGAAAGTTTTCATTTTAAATCACTAAATTATTCAAAAAATTTTATTCAAGGCATTGAGCTATTAAGTTTTTTTTTTTTTTGGTAAAGTCTAGTTAACGAACTCCAAATGATGATTTGACGTAGAACATACCTTAGATACAAGATGATCTAACAATCAGTCTTTAAGATCAAAGAAAAAAACTATTTGGATTTTAGTTTGTAGATTCATGATATACACAGTCGTTTCATGAAAAAAAACTAAACCCTGTAAAAGAAGGAAAAAAAGAGGTTTTGATTGATGCAAGTGGTGTTAACGGAAAAAGCAATACGACAACAATTTAAATAGTCTAATGATGTAAATAAAAATTTTCGATTAATCCAGTGACTATCTTATAACTTTTTAAAATTGAATGACCAAAAACGTGATTATGCGCATGTATGATAAATTACAAAAGAAATGATACGAAGCATGAATTATTGAAAATTTTTTTTGAACAATCTCAATATAGATTCTGATCATATCTGTTATTTGTGACACAGTGTTTAGAACTACTCATAACCCCTCTCTAACCTATAAATATGAGGATAATATAATACTCATACCAATCAAATTAATACTCAATCATTAATTTTTTTAATATCTATTTATTCTTTTTGCATTTCGATGCTCTTAGATTTTTTCCCCAATAACATGTAAGAAAAGGTCCATGAAATGCTATGCCACGATTCGTGGAAGTGGGCCGACACCCTTATCTTGTCAGAGTTGGAAATATGAAGATCGAAGAAAATATCAAATATTTTGTTTTATAGTAATTTATTTAATAATTAAATAATCAAATTATTCTTTCAACTTTTACTTTTTAAAATTTATTTTTTCTTAATTTTTAATTTTATAAAAGAAATTATATAGATGAAATTATCAATATTGTTAGAATCGAATCAGATCAACTGATTGGATCAAGAATTGTTTAATGTATAAATTCGAAAAAAGATTTTGAAACGGTTGATCAAGAAATCAGTATGAACCAAATAAATTAAGCGATTAAATTGAATTTTTATTAATTTTTAAAATTTTTAAAAATATTTTACTAACGAATTGATAATATAATTTGTTTAACCATTGATCCGATCCGATTTAAAGGAAAACCGCCATATTTTGAAATTACAAATAAATATTTCATTTTAACCATTTAAAGGTAGAACTATCCCCATGGTAGGTCCAGCCTATCCAGGCAAGTCCTTATATTAAATTTCCTTCAAATTCAAATTAATCATAAATTATAAATTAATGGTTCATACCAGATTTTATTTTTTTAAAGAATAAATTAATTGCATAAGAAATCCTCGACTTATGTTTTAGATTTAAAATTGGTCCTTAAATTTTAAAATATCAATATTTTATCAATTAGGTCTTTCTATCGACTTAATCATTATTAGCTTGAGCTTAAAATGTGAACTCAAATTTAATGTGAAACATATTTAACACACGAACCAAATGGTAAATACATGTGTACTTACTTTTATGGCTGGTTTTAAAGTTGTTCACCCGCAAAGTTTGAACAAGATTTTGTTTTTTTGAATCGACTTGGACCTAGTTTGAATATGATTTAAATGTATTTTTAAAAATTAAAATGTGAAACATATAAATACTAATATATAAAATATATTTTTTATTAATACTGTGAACAACGGAACGAGTTATGGGTTAGGCCAACTCGAGAACAAACCTGGACTTTAATTTTTTCTGGAATTGGGTCGTGGCCTAACTTGGCTCGATCCAAGGAAAGCTCTAGATATTTTGAATTGAGTAAGAAAATAAATAAGCATCCTAAATATTATTAGTACAATTTATCTTTTTAACACGTCAAATTTAAGTTATTTGTTCAAAAAGTACAAGCACGTTTATATTTTGATAACTCAACTTCAAAAAACTACAAAATGATCATTGAACTATTTGAAAGTTTTCATTTATTTTACTGAACTATTCGAAAATTTTTATTTAAATCATTGAACTATTAAGTTTTTTTTTTAAGCTCGGCCACCGAGCTCCAAATGATGATTCGACAGTCGATACTGTGAATCAGTACCCATCGATGCGTAGAATAATATACCTTATATCCAAGTTGATCTGAAATTTAGTGTCGAAAATTAGAGAAGAAACTATTTAGATTTTGGTTTGTAGATTCGTGCGTTCAAACTTGTTTCATGAAAATAAAAAACTGTATTTTAGAAGAGAAGGGAAATGAAAACTTTCAATGGTGCAGACGGTACAAATAGAGAATATCATACGGCAGTGATTTTAACAGCCCAGTGACTTAAATAAAGAACTTTCAAATAGTTTAGTGACTAAAATATAAAATTATTAATAGTTTAGTGACCTTAAGTGAAATTTACCCATAATAGAAATGAATCACTGGATTTTTTTTTTGGAAAAAGTTATAGCAGATTTTTTGACCGAAAGCAATAAAAGAAAGGCGGTGACGGAGGAGAGAGTGCACAAAATATTATGTACAACCTACTCTTTCTCTCCCATTTTCCTTTCTCCCTTTGGCCTTTAGCTTAAAAATTCCCCCAAAACATTGCTCACCACTCAAATTATCTCTTCTCTTCCTCACTGAAACCCTTTTCTCTTCATCTCTTTATCATCTCTTTCGTTTTCCCTTTTGTTTCTTTTCATCAGTTTCCATGGGTTTTCCACCTGGTTTCAAGCTTTCTTAGATTACAGAGATATATACGTGTTGATGGAGTGGGATAGTAATTCCGATCTGAGTGGGGATGAAGACGAAGGCTTCGTCTTTAACGATGGAGACCCACTACCTTTCCCTGTCCAGAATTTGCTGCAAACCGCTCCTTGTGGCTTTGTTGTCACCGATGCTATCGAACCCGACCACCCCATCGTTTATATCAACACCGTCTTCGAGATGGTTACTGGGTATCGTGCTGAAGAGGTTATTGGTCGCAATTGGTTAGTTCTTTATTGCTTTTGTTTTCTTCCGTATTTTAGCTGACATTTTGAATGGTGTTTTGTTTAGGGTTTTGTTTTTTTAGTACTGTATAAAATGGGAGTAGATTACAATGTGTTATTAGGTGTCTGTGTCATGGAATTTAGGGGATAATGGAAACCCTTATTGGTTTTTTATTTTTTCTTTAATTACCATCCTTTGGATGGGAATTTAGTTATGCGATAAAGATTGTTGAATTTATCAAGATAGGAAGTATTAGTTTTCATGTTAACATGTTGTGCATCGAGGACGAGCAAATTTACTTTGCAGTTTAATGAATTTAGATCTGGGAATCCCTTTTTGGAGCTTATATCCAAGGGGTTTTTGTTTTTTGGTTAAGAAATTGTTTAATGTTTCATGCAGACTAAACATTTATGTTGCTCCAATTCTTCATTTTGCTTGAAGTACATACATTTGGATACGGGCATGGGGATATGACTCTCTATATACATGGAAAAACTTAAAGAAAGTTGAGCACACTCGTCTAAACACACTTGTAAACTTACTATTGAATCCGAGTGAACTTACCTCAACAGGTACATGATATTGAGGGTGCAGTGAAGCCCCTTATTATCGACCTGAACAACTGCAAAATTAACAATGCTGGAATTGATTTCCTTAAAATAGTGTGTTTAGTGGGGAGTATGCTACAAAGTGGATATGAACTAGAAAGTACTCTGCTGCAGGGGATTTTTTCGGTGTGAACTTTGAGTTCCTTATAGACCTGGTATCGGCCATAATTCACCAGAACATTCTGTAGTCTTAGTAAGAGAGGGAGGGTTAAGGATTTACCCGGTGTGAGATATCACATTGTTTGAGGAACCCTAGATGCTGTCGCCTGTCGGTATGAAGGATCGCCAACAGGATGAGATGTTTTAGTTCTAGTGGAGCAGGCTAGCATACACTAGAAAAGGGATCTGAATCTTGATTGAATCTTTTTTTGCGTGGGTTCTTGTTTAGTTTGTCAGTAGGATTTTGCTTGAGAAGTGTAATATAGTTTTTTGACAGAAGGGTCTGTGTGGTTGGCATATTACTAGTTTTATGTTCGTGATACTGTGATTTGGGGTTGGAAGCTTGTATCAAGGGGGATGCTGTTAATATCTTGTTGATTTATCTATGTATTGGTCTCATACTTCCAACTTGATTGTATTAGACTTTCAAGCTTCAAATTTATTCTACATGCTGACAGTAAGGTTACTACTTAAGAGGGCATCTTCAGTTTTATATTTTGTTTCCTGTTTTTACTTTCAAAAGAAGCTACCTCTTGATGTTATGGTATCATAATCAAGTGTTTGTGTTTTTGAATAATCATTCTTTAAGTGGGATACATTCCTGAATCATACCAACCCAAAAGAATTTTGAAATGCTTTATCATTGTTCAAATGTTTCTGATATTGGTAAACTAAATCTCATATTATATTGACTAAAGACTTGACTTTTTACCCAATATACCAGCAATTAGTACAATGATGGGATGAGGAATGTTTCCATGCTATACAATTCTCTTTGGAAAGTTAGATGATATCTTCCTCTATTTCAGAAGTGCTCTCTAAAAGCACCCAAAAAAGCTCTGGTGTTTTGTTTGAATGCTGCACTAAGTTTAGCTCCTTGAACTATGGTGGTTACAAATTTGGATAGGATGTTTGGAAGCTTATCAATAGAATCAACGTTTTACATTGTCATTTTGATGCCTATATGTTTATATGTTGAAGCTTTTCTGAAGGGAGACGTGAGCAGAATATGTCAATGGGACCATAACTACATCATGCTGACTTCTACAGCTTAGCATATAGATTTGATGCAGTGCATTTGAGGAAATTCAGTTTACTTCTTAATTTATGTAATATGATGAAAATATCTGTGTAGTCTTAGATAAGACTCAATTTCTACTTGCTTCATAACTATCTTGGTAGTGTCAGATGAGACTCAAATTCATGCCTCCTTGAGGAATCATATTGATGTGGCGAGATGCATTTTTTTTATAAATTTGGTCAGCCTGTTGTCATCAAAATAGTGTGGAGCTCCTGGAAAAGCCTTTTGGTGAACTAGAGTTTGGCTTTGGTTTTGGACTGTAAAACAGAAATTGTTGGCTTGATACTTGAAAGCTTTAAATGACTCTACTTTATATTTATCCGACTTGGAAAAATCGAAAAAAAAGTGCCTTCTTACTTGTCAGCCTGGGAGCTGATGGAATTTTGTAGTTGGGCCATGAGTTTTAGAGATGCTGCACATCCCTTGACCAGAGCCTTCCTTTTTCCTTGTAGAAGTTGTCAGCAAGCATCTGAAGCTATTAATCTTGAATCTTTATTTTGTTTTTGCATATCCTAGTCATTGCTGTGTTAAATCTATTTTTTCTTTTAAATGTTTACTTAACGAACCATTTGCATTTGGTTAATTTCTACTTTCCTTGGTTATGCTGAGGCCTCTAAAGTTGCATGTCTGTTTGTGTTGCTAGTTTTATGCTTTTTGGGGTCACAACTGAACAATTGTACAAGGGTGGAGTTAAAGGTGATAACTGTATGTTCTCTTGTAATGCTGTTTTGAGGAGGTCTTTTAAAGGTTCTTTGATAACCTTCTATATTTTTTTGTTTCAGAGCATCGTTTTAATTGAAAGCTTATACCACCTACTGCCCCCTTTTCTTCTTGTATATTGCCTACTTACCCCACTTCTCATATATTACCGTTGTTACTGTAGATCATCATGAAAGTTATTTATTATTATGCTCCTTGTTACCCTTAAATTTTCTTGTAGAAAGAGAAAATTAATATTTAATATTCATCTTCTGACAAGTTCTGCATTGTTCTGGTATTTGTGTGATTTTTTTTTCAGCCGTTTCTTACAGTATAGAGGGCCATTTGCAAAAAGACGGCATCCTTTGGTAGACTCCTCAGTAGTATCAGAAATACGGAGATGTCTTGAGGAGGGCATTGAGTTCCAAGGAGAGTTGTTGAACTTTAGAAAGGATGGGTCTCCTTTGATGAACAAACTGCGTCTTACTCCTATTTATGGAGATGATGGTATAATCACTCATGTTATTGGGATCCAGTTCTTCACAGAAGTGAACATCGATCTAGATCCAGTGCCTGGATCTTCAATAAAGGAGTCTATGAAGTCATCCACCCGTTCTCATTCTGGTTTTTCTGCGTTTCGGCCTGGAATAGTTGGGGACCGAAATGTCTATCGTGGGTTTTGCGGGATATTGCAATTGAGCGATGAGGTATTGTCTCTCAAGATACTATCGCGATTAACTCCAAGAGATATTGCATCTGTTGGTTCTGTCTGCAGACGACTATATGACCTGACAAAAAACGAGGACCTTTGGCGGATGGTCTGTCAAAATGCATGGGGTTGCGAGACTACTCGTGTTTTAGAGACAGTTCCTGGTGCCAAGAGACTTGGGTGGGGTAGGCTGGCAAGGGAGTTGACCACACTTGAAGCAGCTGCATGGAGGAAGCTTACTGTTGGAGGGGCTGTTGAACCTTCACGGTGCAACTTTAGTGCTTGTGCTGTTGGGAATCGAGTTGTACTTTTCGGTGGTGAAGGAGTAAATATGCAACCAATGAACGACACCTTTGTATTGGATCTGAATTCCAGTAACCCGGAGTGGCAACATGTCCAGGTGAGTTCTCCTCCACCTGGTCGTTGGGGTCATACACTTTCTTGCGTGAATGGGTCTCATCTGGTGGTATTTGGTGGCTGTGGAAGGCAGGGCCTGCTCAATGATGTTTTCGTGCTAGATTTGGATGCTAAGCCTCCGACTTGGCGAGAGATCTCAGGATTGGCTCCTCCGCTACCTAGATCGTGGCACAGCTCCTGCACTCTTGATGGAACCAAGCTCATAGTTTCGGGTGGTTGTGCAGATTCCGGAGTACTTCTTAGTGACACTTTCCTACTTGATCTTTCAATGGAGAAACCTGTCTGGAGAGAGATACCCGTAGCGTGGACCCCACCTTCTCGTTTGGGTCACACACTGTCGGTATACGGTGGTCGGAAAATATTGATGTTCGGAGGTCTTGCTAAGAGTGGTCCTCTACGGTTTCGTTCTAGTGATGTGTTCACAATGGATTTAAGTGAGGAGGAACCCTGTTGGAGATGTGTAACTGGGAGTGGGATGCCTGGCGCTGGAAACCCCGGGGGCGTAGCTCCACCTCCAAGACTTGACCATGTCGCCGTGAGCCTACCCGGTGGAAGAATTCTCATCTTTGGCGGGTCTGTCGCTGGTCTTCACTCTGCTTCCCAACTTTATCTCCTGGATCCAACTGATGAGAAACCTACATGGAGGATACTAAATGTGCCGGGGAGACCCCCGAGGTTTGCTTGGGGGCATAGTACTTGTGTTGTCGGTGGAACAAGGGCTATCGTACTTGGTGGTCAAACAGGCGAAGAGTGGATGCTAACCGAGCTCCATGAACTATCATTGGCAAGTTCTGCTATCTGATAAAGTTACTGTGATGGCTGAAAGATGAATCTGCAGATGCATATAACCCGTGTTTATAAACGAGTCTCAGCTCAAAAAACGAGCGACTCAAAAGTTGAGATTAAAATTCTGGGAAGGAACTGGATTGTTGAACATCATTGGAAAGTAACTATCCTGACAAAACATTCTTCTGGTCGTGAAGCATGTTCTTGTACTGAGGTTGTTCCGGTCCGGCTGGCCGGCCCAGGACAGAACTCAGAAACGAGTTGGCTTGAAACATGTTTGGTTTTTTTGTAAGGTTTGGTATGAACCGTCTAACAATGCTGACAATGGTTTATTCTTGCTTCTTAGGATGCTAGTATTTGATACAGACAGACTGAAAACAAGCTAGGTTATTCATATATATAAATATATGCTATATATTATAGTACTTGTAGGCTCTGTAATTAAAAAAAAAAAAAAGGATGTTGCATGTTTATAGTAACCTGTTGCTTTCTCTTTTTGGTCCAAACCTGTTGCTTTAGTATTTTATTTTGTAAAACCAGCTTTGGTGTTGTCCTTCAATTTGAAATTTGGTTTGATTTTAATCCGACTTGATTTAAAATAAAATTGTAGTTTCTGTTTCATCTTTGTGATTTATCTATATTTAAGGCTCGTGATTATCTTTTCAATAATATTATCTTTGAAGTTTTAATTTTAGAAATTATGTGTCTTATCACGCTTTCTTTTAGAAATGTAACTTTCTATTATTGTATAAAAATTTAATTATTTAATTTAATTTTTGTATATGTTCGTATATTTAATAAACATATAAAATGATTTGATTTTTACATTCAAACTTAAAATAGAATAAATATGAAAAATTTAAAATTTAAAATAAAATAGTTAGTTTTTATAAATTATTTAAGTGTTAAAAAGATATTTGGATTTGATAATAATTCGAGTTGATTTAATTTTAAATCTTTCAGTCAATAATTTTAGCTTTGTTTTTTTTTTGGAAATTTTTTTATTAAAGGTTTAATTATTTAAATTAAATTCATTTCGGCTTCATAATTTTAAATTATTTATTTGAATCATTTCAGCCCTTTAAGTTTTGAATTTTACAAAGGTAGACAGTGTGTTAAGTTTAGCTTAATTTTTTGTCATACGTCACAGTATCGCCACCATCGTTGTTTTTATAATAACCGTAAGTAAACCCTAAATTACTAATTCTTTTTATAATTAAATCGAACACTTTCGGATAAGGATTAAAATTATCACTTCTTAATTGGCTTTTGGTTTGGGACCTGATTGGAACAGATTCGTTTTATGTTAACTTTCCCTACTAAAAACAATTAATTGTCTCTTTTCGGAAAAGAGGAAAAATTGACCTTTTATTCAGATAATATTCTGTAAAACATAAATTATTGAGATAAATCAACAATTAATCCCTGAATTTGATAAAAGAATTTCAATTTAGTCTTTAATTTTTTTAATCCACATTAACTTTTAAATTTCACATTTTTTCTTCAATTTTAATCCATGTTATGGACTAATATGAATAAAAAAAGGAAAGAAATCATATAATCACAAACTAAAATTTAAAAAATATCAAGTCTAAAACTAATATGAATAAAAAAAAGTTTGAGGACCAAATTAAAACAAACTACAAAATTCAAGTCCCTAAATTATTCTTTAGATTGATTATTTTTCTGAATAATAAATATGATATTAAAAAAAGGCATAAAAGTACAATGAGTGACAGGGAGACTAAAAACAAACAGCATCCATCTTCTCCCCCATTTGGGTTTCGTGACACTGACACTCTGCTTCTAAGCTTTACTTTTTCTCTTGTTTCTCTCAATACTGTTTCACTAAAAAATGCCGATAAAAAAAGATCCTTCGCTTCCACCGCCGATGATCAGCAAGATCGGCCCTTACACCGTCTTCGTTACCCCTCCGTCAACCCCTTCTCCAACTGACCCTCCTATTTTTCACTCTCCCAAGAAGGCGGCGCCGCCTTCTCCTTCTCCTTCTCCTTCTGCTCCGCCGCCTGTCCAGCCACCTCCCCAGCAGTTCGACAAGTCTTTCCTTACTTCCCAATCCTTTTCCGATGGTTCATTTCTGGGTTTCTTCAAAAACGCTGCCTTCAAACTCCAAAACGGTATCTCTACCGTTTCTCTCCTTTTTTTTGTTCAATTATGGGTTTAAATCATAAACAATTCATTTTTTCTCCTTTGTTAATGTTTTTGTTTGTTTGTTTGTTTGTAGCTCATTCAAGCTTGGATGACCATTTAGCTCGTTGGTTCGGCTTAAATCAGTCCAAGTATCAATGGGCATTGGACGATTATTATGAGAGCAAGGGATTGGTAAGTGTTTATAAAATATTCCTTTCGTTGTTGCATTTTCTCGGGAAATTTTTTTGTTTTTTCCGGATCATGACTTTGGTATATTTATAATTTTAGTCCTTGTACTATGTTGAAATTTAGGATTTAACTCCTCTACTTTAATGCGACATTTACTTTTATATTGCCATTAGGACTATTAGTAGAATTTTAGAAACAGTTTTAAGCATTTCAACATATCAATTTATTACTGATAGAATATGATTAATTGGATTTTCACATGGCCTAACCGTGTGATTAATTTGAACCTACTAATAATATTATATTATAAAAGTAGAGGACCAAATCATGATACATTAAAGTATTTGGATTAAATCTCTAATTTCATCATAGTAGAGGGACTAGAACCAACTTTTAAGCTTCTTTAAGTTTGGTAGTTTGGTGAAATGAAATCAAAGTATTTCTTAAGGTACTTTGTGAAGTAGCTTATAAGCAATTTGTTTCTTTTGTTATAAACAATGGTATGTATTGTATTATAATAGAGATGTAACAAAAAAAAGGGGTCTAATTATGGTTTTAGTTCCCATACTATATTGAAATTTGTGATTCAATCCTTTATTTTAATTTGGCATAATTTGATCTACTTTCGTAATATTACTAGTAGGTCCAAATCGATAACACTGTCAACTGTTGAAGTGGATTTCCATGAATTTGTTAACATTATAAACATTGTTATGAATTAACAGTTAATATCGTTAGCACTTTAACGGTATTTTCAGTTTGAGGATCACATTAAAGTAGAGGGATTAAATTCCAATTTTCAATATAGTAGAGGGACTAAAGCTATAATTAGACCTAACAACTATATATAGTTTGCAATGCTTTTACATTATCAACTTAATGTCTATAGGTTCATTAAGCCTATTACAGTGCATTGCTTTTAGTTATATCACAGACACAGCACGAAACTAACATCGATGTGCCAATGCGAAAAAAGCTGTTTGTATTATCATTTTCGCTATTTTAAGTTCACTTCTTATCGTTACCGTCGCTCTCAGTTACTCAATACTTCGGATATCGACATCATTTAACGTCTTGAATCCTTTTATTGCAGGAAAAGGAAGGTGTAAAAGTGAAAGAAATATCTAGCAAAATACAGAGTGTGTAGCATACTTCTCGTCCCCGGTAATGAAGACCCTGAACCGTCCTGCCTTTTACATTTTCTAATGTTATCCTTTCTCAAGGTTATATCGTGGATTTCGCTGTTTCTGCAGAACTTGCACTGAGTAAGGATGGTTGTTGTTTGTGGTCGAAAGATGTCCGGGTTCAAAAAGGGAGCTTCGTTTGATGTCTTGGGATCGGATCAGGATTGTATGTGCTTATGTTCTTCCTTATACTATAGTAGCTAACTGAGCTTGTTTGTGTATTATGGTTACCAAGTTAATCTCTCTAGCATTTGAGATTTGCTATAAACTGTGGAGGACATTGTTCTTGTATCTGTTGTTATGTTATTAAAATGCATCATTTTGTTGCTTAAGCTTCTCATTCATATGTATATGCATACAGGCAATTGAGATGATGATCTTATTTTACGTTATTTCGGACCGGTTTAAAGAGATAATCGAGAACTAGACTGGGAATTCTGATCTAAACTCAAAAGTTCTGACTTGATTAATTTGGATCTAAAAATAGAAACGTTAGGTGACAAAAAAAGATAAAATTAAACAGTTAGAACGATTATTTTGTAATTTTTCATAATTGAATTATCAAAAAAAATTAATTTTGTAATTTGATCAAAATAAACTACTAATAGTTAGGACGATAATTTTGTAAGAAAAAACCCATAATTGAGTTTAATCAATCGATACCGATAATCGATTTAATCTGGTACGTTGGAGATTATTTGAACCGGGGCAAAAATCGGTTCAACCAATAGAACCATAAAAACCGGTTTAAATTTATTTATTTATTACTATAAAAAATTGAATATGTTAAAATTTTTGCAACTCAATTAACATGAAATGGAAATACCATTAGAAAATAACTTAAAAAACCTGGGTGAATGAACCAACAAAGTTTTTTGTAAAAGGATAAAAAGACAATTCTGGCAATTCTTACATGATCATAACAATGACAAAAGCAACTAAATCAAGAATGTTGTGGGTCTAAAGAATTATTGCCGAACACCGACTTTAATCCGGTTTTGCACTCGGAAACATGTAGCTCACTACTCGGCAACAGTCTGTTCATGTCAATGCCAAAGTTTCATGCAAAAGCCAGCCGGTACGACGGATGATCCTTTGCTGGAGATACAATCGGAGAATGTGTCCACGAGCTGCTCCGCAAGAGATGCTGGATCGGAAATGAAGATATCAACAAATACTTTCACGATCCTTACTTCTTGCGGGGTTGCTCTTAAGCTGTACCAGGTGAGGAATTTCTGTCTGAAGTTCTTTTCGATATGTCCTTTGCATTCCAACCATCTGATTACCTTCACGTAATGCTCGAAATCCGTATCTGAGAGACCATTTTCCATGCATTCCTCGTCTTGTCGTTCTCCAGTTTTCTTCTTTGAAGTGCTTCCGTCTTGAGGGTCTTCTCCTTTCCCTGTCCCATTCTCGGCTTCCTTGTTGCTAGACTTCGATCTTCCACTTCTTCCTTGTATGTTTTTTATTATTTCCATCCTGCAGGGAGTGATTGGTAACCCAGCTTCGGAACAACCGACAAACGGTAAATGCTCGGTATCAGTCTCAACAGGGGTATCAGAGCCATTATCGGTGCTTGTCTCCTCAGTAATTTGGTCTTCTGATGTGGGATTTTTCTCAACAATTAATGCATCGGAATCGAGAATCGGACCAACTATCTCCATTGCACGTTCCTCGCCTAACATAGGAACTTCTTCTGGAATTCCATCTTCACCAAGGACAGTGCAGTTGATAGTACCTTTCGATAAACTCGTTGAAACAATTTTATCTGTGTCCTTGCAATACGTAATGTAATTGTCTGCCCGGTCGTCATTCTGATCACTGTACAGAGTAATGTTATTAGTTTCGTCCTCCACTGAAGAAGGATTCGAAAGGCTGCTACAATTGGTTGCCGGGCTTTGGCTTCTCTCCATCATCGGGCAGCCCGGGCCTTCATCAACACTACAGCTTGTTGAAATCGGAACTTCCCACGGACCGAACTCTCTTGTACCATCAAATGACACGATTTTGAAATGATATTCCGTAGCTGGAGTTAGCCCTGTGACAACAAACCTGGTCTTCGGCACAAACATGATACAAGTCGATTTAGCAGGGTAATCCCGATCATGAGCCCTGCGATGCCATAAGGTGTAAGCGATAATAGTGCTCGCTAAAGGTCCTTCGGTACCCACAATCACAGTAACAGAAGTCGGACGAACATCTTCAAAACGTACTATTGCTGGTGAAGTCAAACATGAACCTGCTGAAAATGTCAGACGAGTTTATACACAAAAACTTGTTTGACTAAGAGTTCTACAAACTAAATATTACCTGGTATCGAATGTGAGATAGTATCGAAACGCATTTTGTCCAGTGATTCCACAGCTAAAGAACATAGTTTTTGAACTTCAGGTCCCGAAGAAAGCCTATTGACTATACCCCTACCTATCTTAACGGGCAAACCAGTTAATGGACCAACCTCAGCTTCAAGCAACTTAACAGCTTCATCAACAATCTCGGAAATCTTACGATATTTTTCAGTCCTATTAAGAAGTTTCTGGCCTAAAGAAACACGATAACAGAGAATGTCGACCCTCCTTGTATCTTTTGCAGCCATAAGTTGTTTTCTCCAGCACCTAAATGAATAAACGAGACATTAATAGTAAACAAAAACGTAATTATAGGTGGTTCGTTTATAGTAATTACCCAAGCAAATCATTTACTTTCCCACATGCTACACAATAAAAGCTCCCATCAAGAACAGCATGTTGTTTATCTTTACCAATACCGGACTTTTCATGTTTTAAAGCACACTCGAGATGACACGACATGCCACAAGAGTTTCCCAGGAAAGGAGGCTCCGAGCTGCAAATTAACCATAGACTAGGATCCTTATTGTCATCGAACTTATAACAGATGCAGCACGAACACCTCTTGCAAAATGTATCGTCTTGTCTCAGGGTAGCTTTGCAAGCCGAGTTTTTGCAATAAATAGCATTAATCATGTCATTGCCGCCATTACGGATTACAGGATCATTCACTGGAATAGGCAGTCGAGAAGGATAATCGGCTTTCCTTTGCCTTTTGGATAATCTCGAGCCACTTGATAGGGATGAATGTGATTCGGGATCCGTCACACCTTCATGATCCCCTGAATTCTTTTCGGCTACAATTTTCAACAAGTTTTCAATAATTTTAAGCTTAGTCAAACCGGTATATTTCCTTTCCTTCCCCATCTCGGCACATAGGACTTGTAAAATCTCTTGGCGGCTCCATGATTGTAGCATTTCAGAGGCTCTGCTTGTCCTCTTTGATAATTCATATACGAGTTCTCGCTTTTCATCCATGCTCAATTTACTACATTTTGATGGATCGAGCGCAACTCCTAAAGCCAAAGAAAAAACATAAAATTGCAAGTTAACAAGAGTTAGCACAAGGAAGTCCGAAAGGGACAAAAGATCCTAATACTAATATCAACTCGACAAAATATCGGAAAACTTTCAATCAAATTTGTCATGCACTTGACACACAACAACAGCAATACTGACAAGATTACCAAATTTAGAACAAGAAAAAAAAAATCAACAAGAACTCGAGAATTGCCGTTACGTAGTCAGTGTTATCAACCAATTATGGAAGTCATTCAGGAAGGTCGAAAGATCTATATTGATCGAAGTAAATTCCGATCCACTCTGTTCTAAAACAGGAAAACTCATAATTGACTTGCATTAGAAAAAGTACATTCCGAACTATACCGAACACCGTGGATTACTAACATCACAATTCAAGGAAGGGACTGAACACAATGCTATTTGACCTTTTACAACCTATTGCCATTCACTTTTGTCTCTATATATATACACAGACACAAGTACGGGGACATGCCTTGGAGAGGATACATATATACATACATATACATACACACACATAAGTGTGATTGAACATGAGTATGAAGACGTGACTCTCCAGGGGAAAAAATCAAACATACTCATGTCCAACACATAGCTGTATTCTGACATAAACCGAAGGCCAAATATACATCAATATAATGCAATGAATGAAAGTAAATGAACAGTCAAATTCATCCACCAGTTGACCAAAGTGAATTAGTAAGAAACTAATGTATCAAATATGATGAAAAAAATGTCAAATAAGACAATATGGTACCAAATATCCACAAAAGGAAAAAAAATTTTAAAAAGCATCTTTTAGCTGAAAACTAAGTTTAAAGAGAAAATCTTTACTGAAGTGAAAATAAAAATAAAGAAAAATTAAAAATAAAAACTGAAACAATTTGACCAGCATGCAAAAGATCTAACCTTTAAGACCTTAAATAAACTATAAATGAGAAACAAAAAAAAAATTCAAACCCCAGATTACATATCACTAAGAAAATCCAAAGCAGGAAAAAAAATTACATTCAAAAGAGGAATCCTTAGAAATAATAGCTAAAGCAATAAGAAAGCACTAAAACCCAGATTACATATCACTCAAAAAAAAAGCCCCAAATTTTCTTTACCTTCAAAAGAGGAATCCATGGCAATAGGAAAGCACTCAACACAAAACCCACATTACAATCAAAACCCCAAATTTTCTAAGCCTGAAACCACAACAAAAAAGGAACTTTCAATTAAAAAAAAACCCCACTATAATTAGAACAAAGAAATAGTAGTGAAAATAAAATAAAGAAATCAATAAATATTTCCACCAAGAAAAGAGGCTTGAAATTCAGCCACACCAAAAAAGAATCCATGACTGAAAGTTTTGGGGATGGTTGAGTGTTTAAAAGCCTCTCTTTTCTTTTTTTTATCTATTCCTTCACCCTTTCTTTTTCAACTTATTAATATAATTTTTTTTCTGAAAAAAAATGGAAACAGATAATATTTTATATTATATTGTACTATTAAATGGGTCCTAGCTTTTTGTTGTGGGTTTTATATTTTAGTGTTTTTTTTTTTTTTTTAATTTCATGGGAGATTCGAAGAGCAGAAGACGTGAAAAATAATAATAATAATAATAATAATAATAATAATAGTAATAATATATTTATTCGAGTTGGTGTTTGATGTCTTTAAAATAAAATTTTTAATTTCGAGTTTTGTCTATTAAGAAAAATGGTCGTGGAATAATTTTGCCTTGGTTTAAAATGCAAGTCAGCTAGTCAAAATTTTATGTACTTATCAAATATAAATTTTTTAAAAAAAATAAGATTATGGCATAGAAAAAAATAATTAATGAATAATTTATTTATTTAAAAATTACATAAAAATTAATTGATATTTTGATTATAGTGATAAAATTAATTATTTATCATGTGTGGTGTTCGTGATTGGCATCGAATATTATTGTCAGTATATAAATATGTGGGTTCAAGTGCGTTTAAGCGCATTATTTTTCTATTTATGAGCTGGAGAGGGGCTATGGTAGTTCTAGGCATTGTACTAAAAAGAGCATATATAATCAGAACCTATAATGAGATTGTTCAAAAAGAAAAAAAAATATGTCCTCGTAAAAGTATAACTTAATTTATATAGGGGATGGTATTTTAGTAATTTTATAATTATGTGACAGCAATACAGTAAAACATTTAAAAGGGTGGGTTTGGATGGACAGTGAGGTATGGTCTGGTGCGTTTAACTTACTTTTTGTCTCACACTACAGAATCATTACAGTATCTAATATCTCCGTCACAGCTGTTTTTACACTAATCGCAAGTAAATATATCGTCCATCTAAATCCACCCAAAATAAACTAAAAACCCTATCACACGTGTATGTGTGTAGAATCTACGAATATAGAATACAAATATATATTTAAAATAACATATAATAATCAACAAAATGTATGATTTTGAACTAATTAATAAAATAAGACATGAAATATGTACGATATTAAAATTAAAAAATTATATTAAAGTGTTTATGAGTCGATGTCGAATTAACTTGTAACATCAACTCAATCAAATACATTATTAATACTATAAATCATATACGCGTGTGGAAATCACAAATTTTGAACACAAATGTGTGTTTAAAAATAACAAATAATAAATAACTATCAAGTGTGAGTTTATGAGAAGACGTCTAAATATTCTAATTTTGCATTAGTCCGAAGAATTCATCAACTATTGGAGTGCTTTACTCACTGACAAATTCGTCGCATTTCTATAAAGGAAAACTAGGATGCGGATTGCTCACCATAATTCATATGATATGTGCTTGTATGAGGTCTCCCCGCTATGAGGGATAAGTTAGTTTTTGTAACTAGTTTAAATATCGTTTCCTTTCACAAAATTAAAATAATAATAGCATATAATAAACAACGAAGCATAAGGTTTGAAACTAATTGAAATATGAACGTTATTAAAAAATTAGATTAAATTGTTAAGTATTGTGTTGGCATTAATCTTGAGTCAATGTTAAGTTAACATCTGATGCCAACTCAGTCAAATACATTATTAATATACAGAACCGATTTAGGTAATAAAGTGTGAATAATAAAATTAAAATGTATAAAAATTTCAAAATAAAGTTTTAATTGACGGGTAAATTAAAGATTTTTTTAATGTAATTGGCATGGTTCAAATTTCAATATATATATTATTGATTTTTTAAAGTGAAGAGGTTAGAATACATTCGAATAATATTACTTTTTTAATTACAAAAGAGAATTCTCGTAATTACCTAACCGAGTTGGTCTTCAGTTGACCCGTAACACCAACTTAATCAGGGTTTTATTAATAATATAGATACAACTGGTGGAGATAATAAATTGTGCATATTAAAAATATACAATTGGTGGAGATAATAAATTGTGCATATTAAAAAATATAAAAAAATCAAAATCAAGCTTTAATTGAGTGGTAACTTTAAGGTTTTTCTACTCCACTTGGTGCGAGTCCAAATCCCACTATATGTATCTTTTTTTTTAAATGAAAGGACTAAAATACCTTGAATAATATACTTATTTTAATTAGGAAATGACATTTTCATAATTTCTTGAATTGAGTTGGTATCCGGTTAACTTGTAACACCAACTCAGTCAATGGTTTTATTAATAATATAGTCAATATATACAACTGATGAAGGTAAAAAAATGTGCATAATAAAATTAAAATGAACAAAAATATATATAAAAAGGTTTTAGTTGAATGGTAAATTAAATGTTTTATTAATGCAATTGATGTGGGTACAAATCCTATCATATGCATATTTTTATTTGTTTTTTAAAGTGAAAAGATTAAAATATTCTTGAATGATATTACTTATTTTAATTACAGAAGGGCATTCTCGTTACTTCCTAACCAAGTTGGTGACTCGGTTGAGGGTGACATCGACTCAATTAGGAACTTAAATAATAATATAGATATACAACTGATAAAGATAATAAAGTTTGCATAATAAAATGAAAATGTATAAAAAATATTAGTTGAATTGTAAATTAAAGTTTTATTAATACAATTGGTGTGGGTTCATATCCGTCATATGCATATTTTTGTTGGCTTTTTAATGTGAAAAGGCTAAAATACCTTTGAAAAATATTACTTATTTTAATTGCAGAAGGGTATTCCTATAATTTCTTAATTAATTTTGTGATCCGGTTGAGGGTAACATTGGTTTAGTAAAGCACTAAAATAATGGTATAGAAGTATAGATAATATATACAACCAATGATGGTAATAAAATGTGCATTATAAAATTAGAGTGTATAGAAATATATATATATATATATATATATATATATATATATATAACTTTAATTGAATGGTAAATTAAATGTTTGTTTTTATGCAATTGGCGTGGGTTTAAATCTCATTATATGCATATTTTATTAATTTTTTAAGTGAAAAGACTAAAATACATTCTAATAATATTACTTATTTAAACTACGAAATGATATTATTGTAACTTCCTAACCATGTTAGTGACCTAATTGAGAGTGACACTGACTCAATCAGGAGTCTAAATAATAGTATAGATATAGATATATAACTTATGAAAGTAATAAAGTATGCAAACTAAAATTAAAACTGTATAAAAATTTAAAAAAAAAGCTTTAGCTAAATGATAAATTAAATGTTTTATTAATGTAATTGGAAATGTTTTATAATGTGATTGGTGTGGGTTCAAATTTTATCGTTTGTATATTTTCATTGATTTTTTAAAGTAAAAAGATTAAAATACCCTCAAATAATATTGCTTATTTTAATTACAAAAGGGCATTCCTGTAACTTCTTAATTGAGTTGGTGATCCGGTTGAGACTGACACCGACTCAATTAGGAGCTTAAATAATAATATAGACATACAATTGATGGAGATAATAAAATTAAAATGTATAAAAACAAATCTAAATGAAGCTTTAGATGTGTGGTAAAATTAAAAATTTTATTAATACAATTTGTTCGAATTGATTTTTTTTATTCATTTTTTAAAACAGGTAAATTAAAGTACCATCAGATAATATAATTTATTTTAATTACGGAAAAATAATTCCATAAATTTTCTAACCGAATTGACGACAAATAATAGTATAAATATATTAAATAATAAAGGAAATAAATAGTGTGGAATTTTGCTTTGCCAAAACTATAAAAGAAAATCTAATGATATTTTCCCATTTCAAATCAATTGTTTCATTAAATACAATGAATGCATTAATTCTAACTTTTCAACATTTAATAACATGAGGATAATATAAAAAGTGGCTTGGACCGGTTAAGTTTAAGAATGATATTAATATATTTTATACTTATTTAAGTTTAATTCAGCCTAAAATATGGGCTTAAAATTTGCTCAAATTCAGTCAAATTTGTAAAAGATTAATTCAAAACTAGTTTTGTTTTCTAACAATTGGATATTAATTTTTAAAGTTTCAAAAAAAATCATAAATACCTCTAAAAAGTTTCATGTAAATAAAAAAACAATCGATACTTCACATATGATGTTTAAAAATTATTTTCACTATTGTAAATAAAATTATTTACTTTAAATCATAAAATGTTGAATTAATAAATTGGATAAAAATAATTAGATTACGTTTGTGTAAGTGCGAATTTTTTTTAACTTATAAACAAAAAATCATTCAAACATTTCGATTCGGATTGATTTCTTTTCTCGACCCTAATTTTATCTCATATACAGAAGATGGAAAATTAAAGGAGGAAAAGAAGGAAAAATTGAAAAGAGGTGGGGGACCAAGAAGAAAACCCTCAAAACTGAGTTTTGCAAGTTGCTTTGAAGTGCATACTCAACATGCCAATTTTTTGTGGTTCACTTTGATACAATTAATCAATTAGCTTATTCATTTTCATAGAAATCTTATTAAAAAAATGTCTAATTGAATCGAAAATTAAGTTTATCCAATTCTCTTTATATATGTTAAAATGAAAAAAATTATTTTATAGACTATTCACATCACATCATCGATGGTCTATTTTTAGTTATTTAATAACATTTCAGTAATTTTTCTATATCATTGACATATAATTTGAGTTTTTTTTACCTTAAATCTTAAATCCAAACCCTGAACTTTGAGTTTCAGTTTAAAATTTATGGTTGGAGGTCAAGATGGGGTTCAGGGCTCAGGTTTAGGGTTCAAGGTCATTTAGAAAAGGACCATGGATGATGTGGTGAGAATGATTTATAAAATAATTTTTCGTTAAAATGTGTTGTTAGTCTCTATATTCGTATAAAATTTGAGATTTAATCCTTATACTTTAAAAGTTAAGAATTCAATCCTCCAACTTCTTCCAATTTAAAAATCCCAAACTAATCATTACTGTCGTTAGTAATTTCTGTCAAAATTTGTCAATTTAACATGTTTATTTTTTGTCAACCATATATGATGTCATATGAAGATAACTTAATCAAAATTCCAAGCTGACAAATTTTAACAGAAAATACTTACAAATTTAGTAATTGGATTGAGATTTTTAAATAAAAAAAATAAGACTTAAAATTTTAACTTTTAAGTGTAATGATTAAATCTCGAAATATAAAAATTAATAATATATTTTAATCATATATAAATAAAGCCCAAGTTAAATAATTGGTAGAAATTTGACTTAATATGCGTGATCCTTTTGCTCCTACCATCATGAAGTGTGAGCAGCAAATATCGTTGTTGTCCACATTTTTCGAGAGGTAAATTGCTGTGCTGATTTCCTTACTAGGGCACCAAGACATGGGTCTATAGTGGAAAGCATTGGATCCCTCCTCCTACTTCCATAAGATTAATCGAGAATGATATTATTAGAAAGGCAAGGCCAAGCGTCTGTCGTTTATAAGCTGTGTATGTCTATGGTTAACTAATTGACGGACTTGAGGAGTAGTCGAAGCCATACTCAATCAAAAAGGATGTTATCCAACCGTATTTCAAGAAATTATAGTAAAATTTGACCTATTGACCCTTAGGCTTTTCTGACAATACGAACGTATTTAAGTAATTGTCGTTATGTAAGGCTATAATGAAAACGTCATTTTTGTTTTTCTTCTAAATGAATACGGTATTGAGATTTTTTACTAGGGCACGATTGATTTCTAAGATCGCTTTTCTGCTCTAAGCCTTTTACTAGTTAATCCCGATAAAGCTCTCAGACAGCCGTCATTTTCTCAAAAAAAATTAATTTAATCGATATAATTATTATTATTTTATTGTAAATAGTGAGCTTTGGATCTTTGAGCTCTTAATTAAATAACCTTTAAGTCACAACAGGTTTAATAATTAACTAATTAATATTTATTTAATATCACAATCACGTATTTAATTAATTTAACTTGTAGTGGATTCATTCAATTAAAATATTATCAATAATTGAATCTATATTTCGATTTTCTCTTTTCAAACACTTTATTGAATTTATATTCACATAATTCTTAATGTTTATTTATTTTCTTATTCACTAATAATTATTTATTTTACGACGTGCCATTTAATAAAAATTATCATAAAATTTTAATGATTCAATTAAATTTTTTATCTAAAAAATAAATTCTAAAATATCTCAGAAAAGAATTTAATGTTAAATAATAAACTAAAATTATCAAGAAATAGGCAGTAAACTATTCAATTCATTCATATATTTTGTTGGGGTAAATTAGAATTAAGCAATAAACAAGAACGAAAAATAGAAAAGAAAAAATGGTCACACAAATATTTAAGTGAAAAAGCCTCTTAAAAGAACATAAAAAATCACGGGTAAAGAAAACTTAACTAAAACGACAAACCACTGAAGAGGAGTACGATATGGAGAAATCCCCTAAAAAAAAAAACAAACCTAAAATACAAAAATTTCCCCAAATTCCCACAAAGCTCTCAATTAATTGTGCTGTTGAATCAATCTCTTTAGTGTTGCTAAAAGCCCTATTTATAACTTGAAATTCATGTGAATATATGACTAAAATATTCTTAAAATAATCAGAGTTAGATTGAGAATAGATAGTAGAGTTTAATTAGAAAAAAAACTCGGTTTAGTAGAAAACACGTCACCACGTCGTTTATCAGCTCTTTCTCATCAAGAGGTCAACTCTATTTCATCTAAAATATGAGTCACACTCCACGTATTTATATATATTAAATTGAAGAGATAAAAGTGGTTGATTTGTACCACTTCTACATATAGCATGGTCCATCTCAAATTTAATTAATGTACTATTTTTTTTCTGGTTATGTTAAGAAATTCAGGTTGGACTGTATTAGAATTAAGTGACACGAATCCTTATTTAAATAAAATATAGTGGTAAAATAAAAGAAAAGAAAAATTCCTATAGAACTAAACTCCTTTTATTTTATTTTAGAATAAGGTTTTTTAAACCTTATTAAACTCCATATATTTAATATTGATTAGAATAGCGTGTTTCAATCTTACTATATTCCTATTAGAATATGGTTTTACAATCCTATAAATAGACATAGTCTATTCCTCTTGTAATTATTCAAATTCGACATAGTGAATTTTATTCTCCTCTGCCCGTAGTTTTTTCCCGAAAAGATTTTCACGTAAAATCTGTGTGTTCTTTATTTTATTTTCTCTTTTATTTGCAATATATTGTCATTACCGATATTCTATTTTATTTTCACAAATTGGTATCAGAGCTTCCGAGTTGTTTATCTCGATCACGATAATGACGTCTTTGAATTATAAAATTTTATTGTTGAATCGCAACACCAGATTTTTACATTATTATCTAGGTTAGGCTTGGATATAAAATTAAACATATTTTTCAGATCAAATCGGGCCAAAACCTATCAATTGAACATAAATATTTGTTAGAGCCCGGCCTGATCATGAATAACTCTAATAATATGTCGCGAAATAAATTGATATAAAAGTGAATAAAATGGATTTTTGAGCATAAAAACAAGGGTTGATTTAACATTCATGGATGGCCTATTGCATGGGTGGCATTTCTGTTTTATGTCACGTACCTTTCTTATCCATCCATCATGGGTTCCCACTTCAATTTCAATTTCAACTTCAACTTCACCTATATATAATAATTAATAATCAATAATAATATTTATATTTTATTTTTTTTAGATTTTATATAATTTTGTAATTTTTAAGGGATAATATAACATAATTACAAAATATCGCGCCATCACTCTTTCAACATTGTTAAATTGGATAAAATGTGTAAAATACAAGCAGGGGCGAAGCCAGGGGGCTGGCATGGGCCCCGGCCCCTCTAAAATATAAAATTGCTATTTAGACCCTTAGAATTTTTTAAAAATTTTAAATTAATAAAGGTAAATTACACTTTGACCCCCCTAAAATTATAAAATTCAATTTAATCCTTTACAAATTATAAAGATATAAGCTATAAAAAATTAAAATTTTATCTGGCCCCCCCTAAAAATTTGTTCTGGCTTCGCCCCTGAATACAAGTTTAGGTATTAATTTTGATCGAAAAAAAATATTATACACCAACATGAAAAAGCAGCCATTCAAGGACTAAACTCTGACTCAAATCAAATGTAATTTTAAAAAATGGTAAATTACACTTAAGATCACTAAACTATTAGTAAATTTACGTTTTGATCACTTAACTTCAAAAAACTACAAAATAGTCACTGAACTACTCGAAAGTTTTCATGTAAGTCATTGAACTATTTAAAAGTTTTATTTAAGTCATTGGGCTATTAAGGTTCCTCCCTTAAAAGTTCAACTAGCAAGTTCCAAGCTACAATTTGATGATCGATACAATGGATTAGTACCCTTTAACGAGTAAAAGAACATACATTAGATCCAAGTTGATTTGACGGTTAGTGTCGAATATCGGAGAAGAAAGCTATTTGGATTTTGGTTTGCAGATTCGTGACATTAAAGTTGTTTCATGATAATAATTGATAGAATACAGAAATCAATAATCTAAAGAAGAGAGTGATGTATTATCTGAATGTATATTTCTAGTCTTATTCAGTGCTCAATACATTGCTTATATAGACAACTAATACATGCCTAACTGATGATAACAACCTACAACAGAACGTAACTTACTAACCAACCTATCCACCTCACTAATCACACGTGTATTACATATTATAACAACAATAATAATAAACAAAACTGGATTGTAGAATAGAAGGGGAATGTGAGCTTTTGATTGGTTCAGATAGTGAGAATAAAGAAAGCCATAAAGTAACGATTTTAATAGTTCAGTGACTTAAATGAAAAGTTTCGAATAATTCAGTGACCATTTTGAAACTTTTTAAAGTTGAATAACTATAATGTAAACTTATTTACAGCTATGCATATTTTATTAAATATGATTAACTAGATTTTCATGTAATTTTAATTTTATTAACTGAATAATAATCATTTAAAAAAATTAAAGTTATTATCGATTTGAATATATTAATAAAAAATTAAATAAATGAATTAAATATCTAATTTTACCACTAAAACAAGAATTAAGCCTTTAATCAGTAAAATGATAAAGAAAATTCAAAATAAATCTATATTAATTTTTATTTACAATAAAAAGAAAATAAAAAACAATTTGAAATATTTGAATCTGTGTTGGAATCCGATACCTATAGTACAAATATTAATTTTCATAGAAAGCAACCCATGATTTTTATTTTAAGCAGCGACTATCTTCATAAAAATAAAATAAAATATAGAATATGGTCACATTAACATCAACTTTACCAACTTGCTCATTTATTTATTTAATTAAATTTTTTAGGTATAATTAATTTATTTTTATATCATTAGAGACTTATTTTATTTTATTTTACGAGAAATGACACACAAATATATATATATATAAATGTTTTTTAATTTTAATTTTAAAATAATAAAATACACTAGACTTTGTGGTGAATGTTAAAAATATTTTCTTTTAAAAATAATGAATTTGTATTTTAAAAAAAGCACTTCTTTAGGTAAAATTTAAATTAAAAATTTTAGTTCCTTAAATTCGTTTTTAAATTTTTTATATAAAATTGATCGATTGGAATAAGTATTGTTGTCAATGCATGAGTACGTGAGTTCTAGTGCACCAAAACACATTATCCTCTTGTGCATCATTGATGAACAATAACATGTCATCTCATCATTAAATAAAACGGAAAAAAAAAAGAGTAGAAGACTTATAAATAAATATTGATAAATTTTATTTAAACATAATTAAATAACAATTAATTATAAAAATACTAAAAGCTTGAACACCAAATTCGAGATCGTAGATCTAAACCCGAGAGTAATTAATATTTATTTATAATAGTTATGATTAATATTTAATTATGTTTAAATAAAAACATTAGTATTTATTTACAAGTTCTTTGTATTTTTTGTTTAATTTAATAATAATGTGTTATATTATTACTCATTGATGGTGCATGAGACTTATGTACCAATGGTACATCAAATATTATGCCTAAATTAACAAGGGAGGAGAGTAAAAAGGAGGTAGGGAGGAGTAAGTGGTGGTTCTGTGGAAGCCGATTTACCTAAAAAGGCGGAGAGTTGAAAAGGAACAAGAGGACATGTTGATTGAGAGAGACGAGGGATTTGCTCAGAGTAACTTTAGGGTTGGAAAGTCGACCTCTTCTTTATTGTTGGGGGGTATTTACAGGAAATGTCCTCTTGTCCACTAGCGTTACATGACTAGTTGACATAAAGAAAATTGCCATCATGTAGAGCGTGAAGGACGTGCACCGTGTGACCCATTTTGTTATGTATTCAATCAATATGAAGTTGCTATGCCCAATTGGACCCCTTACTGCATTGAGGATGTGTTAACGCTTAAGGAGTGTTCACAGCTAAAAACGGGTGCCTTAGAAGCAGGAGATCATCTTATTATTGAGGAGCGAAAGGGCTTGCGTATCTAACGACTGTCCTTGATAATGGAAGGGAGTCACTCCTCTGGTCGGGGACGGGTGGTCAACCGAGACATTGTCCTAGGTGGAATCAAAGGGAGGTCAACACTTTCTATCTTGTTGACACATGTCCAAGTGGTGGATGAATATAACAAGTAGGTGTTTTGATGCCCCTTCTTTTTTATTCACCATCCCTGATGGCTATTGGACCAATTGATGGTCGGTAACCTTTTTACCACTTATTCCTTCTCCTTCACCCATTTCGGTCATTTTTCAGTTTAAAGGAGTCTTTTTTAGAATAATAAATCCTCTCGAGTTAGTAGTGACATGAGTTTTCTCTAATTCATGGTGACTCATTCTTGTTTATGTTTGACTTATGATTTTTATCTTTTTACATGATTTGCAAGGTTCACTAGAAATGACATGGTTGTTGTATTCATATCTCACATACCAACACATGAAGGTCTAGTGGATGATGCCTAATGACGAGACTTGTGTTTGAAATGTTTGTGTTTCTTTAGTTGTTTCCTTCAAAGTGATAGGTTTAAGTTAGACATTTTTTTTACGATATAATTTGACTTTCAATCAAATATTTATACTACTTTCTTTTGATAGTAAAAATTTACATATCAATAAATTATCCATTTTAGAAAGAAAAGAAAACTCCAAAGAAATTGATATTTTTTTTTGGCGTAAACTACATTCAATGTCATTAAACTATTAGTACGTTTACGTTTTGGTCATTCAACTTCAAAACGTTACAAAATGGTCACTGAACTATTTGAAAATTTTCATTCAAGTCACTGGATTGTTAAATTGTTGTTGTATGCCTTTTTTGTTTGCTCCATTTACATTAATTGAAAGCTTTCCTTCCTCTTCTCTTCTACAATTTGGTTTTATTTTTCATGAAACAGGTTTGAACATTACAAATCTATGAATTAAAGTCTAAACAACTTTCTTCTTCGATCTTTAACACTAACTGTTAGATCGACTTGCATTTAAGGTATGTTCGTCTACTTGTCAATGGATACTAATCCAAAAAACTTAACAACCTATTGATTTAAATAAAAACTTTCGAATAGTTCAATGATTTAAATGAAAATTTTCGAATAATTCAATGATTAACTTTTAACTTTCCAAAATTGAGCGACCAAAACGTAAACTTACTAATGATTTAGTCACTTTCAATCACATTCATGCATTGGGAATTTAAGATAATATTAATTTCATCATTGTTTCATTAGCTACCTATCCATTCAATTGATCCAACACCAAAATCATAGAGTATCCGGATTCACGGATTTAAACGATCTATGTTATTAAAAAGAATCAAATAGCTCCAAATTTTAAACAATAAATGTTAACTCTATTCTAATTTAGTCTTATTTGATTCTTTTTAATGGTATAGATATTAAACTAATCCATTTAATAGTAGAAGAACTAATTTGATCAGATCCCTATAATAGATGGACCTCTAAGGTACATTCACCCGAGTTAAGATCCACTTGGTTACTTTTTTTTTTTTTGTTTATTAATACCCAATATGACAAAATGAGACAAAAAAAAGTTTAATTACCAATATAGGAAAATAGGTATAATTCAAAGGCCAAACAATGAAAACATTTAAAATAATAATTAATATTATTATAGTGGTATTTTTGTCTATTTCATTATTTTTATATAATGTTTAAATAAAACAACTAAAAACCATACCCCAAACATTGATTATGTATTTAATAAAATTTATATACAAATTCTTCATCACAATACTTTTAATGATTGTTGAATAAATTTTAAGAAATATTTTTCATTATATATATATATATACATATATATATTTCACATTCTGATGACAAGAACAAAGTTCCGGAGTTTGTGTTAACTCTTTTGTCCGATGTTAAATTGGATACGAATACGAGGATATGATGTTTTAAGAACTGTTTAAATACATTAAAAAAACTTATAAATATGAAAAATACCCATGTTAGATGCATCTGTTTGAAGGTGTTCTGGAGGAATTTGATCATAATCATATTATATTTGTGGTACAAAAAGAATGTTCAGACTGGTTGAAAGCCTTGCACTGAATCTGGTTAAGGACCAACAAAGGTAGCATTTCAAGCTTTTATAACTGTTTATAGGGACAACATTTAAAATAATTAGAGGTTTGTCATCAGGTCATTTTCCCTTTTTATATCTCATGCATGCCAGCTTCAAGCTTCCTCTTAATTTTTATCTGGCTTCTATTTTACATATTTATTGTTGGATGTCTTTGATTGATCCTACCCAAATATTATTACGGAAATATCACACTTTAAATTAGGGGTGAGCAAAATCTGATTCGATTTGAAATTTTTTTAAAAATTTTTTAAATTTCAAATTTTAAATTAAATAGTTTGAGTTATTTGAGTTAATCAATTTATTTGAATCAACTCAAATAAAAATTAAGTTTTTCGGTTTAATTCGAATATGAATTACACAATTAGAGTTTTCCGAAAATCCGAATAAGAAAAAGGTAAAATTACGCTGTTTTGATAAATGTTCACCTTTTCTAAAGTTAAAAGGCAAAAACTACATTATTTTGATAAATATTTACTCGTTAAGTTAAAAGGCAAAACCATTATATTTTTTACGTAGTTAAATAATTTTGTACTTCATTTACTAGTTAAATAATCGGTTCATGTAAACGCAACATTAACTATAAATAATAGGATTCGTTAACTCGACTCGACTTGACTCGAACTTTTTTGACTCGATTCAATCTGATTCGAAAAAAATTCAAATTGACTTCGGTTGCTAAAATAGAATTTGTCAACTCGAAATTTTTCGACTCGATTGGAATCGACTTATCAAATACTCACCCTAAAAATTGAAAAAAATTGACTATATTCGTGTTTGACACTTACGTATATTTGATACTCGTATAAATGAGGTTAATAATTAATCTACAATTTTAATTTAAAGTACGAAAATTTTTAATCTTTAATTTTGTAAATACACAAAATAAAATTTCTTAATATAATTTTTGGTAAATAAAATATTTTTTATATTCCACATAATTTTAAAACTGTATAATAAATGTCTCAAAATTTAATTTATTAATCAATAATTTTCCCACCTAAATCTCAAATATAAAATTAAGAACTCCCTCCAAAAACCCTCAAAAACATTTTTCGCTCTTTCAATGGCGAACTTCGCTGCTCCTTCGTTCTCTCTCGGGCTTGATTTCGACGCCGATTCGGAGCCCCAGTTGCCGGCCGAGGACTATCTCGAACCTATCTTAGCTCCGAATCCTTCTGCAAGCTTCAACATTGTCGAAGAAAATGCTGATGAGTTCGAGTCTGAACAAGTTATGGATTCGGATCCGGATACTCGACCCGACCCACCTCGCGTCTTGAAGCGGCTGCGTCGGGCCGCCGATGAATCTTCGGCAACGAAGAAAGAATCAGAAAAGACGTTGGTTTGGGATAATGGGGACGATGACATTGAAGAGTTCTCTTCATCCCAGGAAAAAAATGGTATTTTCTTCTTATTGTTTAGCAAAATTTTCCATTTTTGATGATATGTTGCTTAATTTAAAGTGGGTTGTGCTTTTCATTTTGCGTTTAAAGCTAAATTTTCTGGGTTCTTATTTTTTTTCCTCGATTCGATTTCTATAGTAGGAAATTAAATTGGGAAGGGAAAGTGGAGATAGAAGAGATGTAATGTGAAATTAAAAGAGTGAGGGAAAAGAAAGTTTCTGAGAATCAAAAGAAAGATTAGAGAATATATCTTAATTTTAATGGGGTTGTAAGTATAGTTATTCTGCTAATATTCTGAGATTGATTATGGTGGAATGATTGTCAATAAATGGAGAGGATAAGGATTTCGCTGAGGCTATCTATGGTATGCGCGTTAGTGGGAGGATTAGTCGCTATGTTGATCTAAATCTAATCACATTCTTAGCAATAACTTGAATTTGGTTCATAGGATAATGAGCATTTGATAATTGTTTAAGCTATTGTTTTAACTAGGAAGTAGTCCGTAGAAGTGTAGTTACTATTGCAATTGAGTAATTTTAAAGCTATGTTACTTGAGCTCGGGTTGATTCTTGTATACCTATATGTGTCCGATATGGGTATGCCTCGAAAGCGGTATTTGAAGAAAAAAGAAGAGCTCAGGTAACATAGTCTTGGAGCATGTATTTTCACTGTTTATATCGGGTTCCAATCTTTTGTTTGTAAATTAGTAATTTGTGCGTGTGTTCCCTGTTTATGTACTCGGATCGTTGCTGAGTTTATAAAGTTTTATCTTTATTAGCAGATGTTGATTCATCAACACAGTATCATTCTGTATGTAGCAGTTCCAAGATCCCATTGAAGAGACTCGGGCTTTTAACCACTCAATCTTCCAGCCAATCGAGTTCAAGGAAAGCGGGACAAGCATCAGTTGCCTCTGCTTCTGCAAGTTTAAAGGCCAGCCATGATGGGTTGACATTTCCAAAGTTAACCATCAGTCCTCTTCGAAGATTCCAATTACTTGACTCTGACTCTGATGATGATCCCTCTGAATGTGAGTTTACTGGCAAAGGAGCTTGTAAAAGCGATCCACTGTCTAAGGAACAACAATCTACAGCCAGTGACAGAAAGAGAAAGACATCATTTGGTACACCTCAAAATGAGGATTTATGGAAAGATATCTCTCTAATGAATAGTTCTTGTGTTCAAACACCTGCATTCGATGAGGTATGCAAAGAATATTTTCAATCTTTGAACGACAAGAATGCTTCTCAGAAACTCGGGAGCCGAAAGGCAGACTTATCTTCACAGGAACTCGGGAGCCAAAAGACGGAGCAGCTTCAGGATTTGGATGACCCCTTGCCTCCAGCACATCGCTACTTTTTCCATGCTGATCCAAGGATCCAAAACTTAGTCCGTAGTCGGTTACCCTTCTTCTCCCCCTTGAGCATGGTTGACAATGGAGGACATCAACAACCTACTGTCTCAATTATGGATTTTAAGTGAGTAACTTTTACATGCATTGGTTTTTCTATATTAACTTTGCTTTGTTCACTATTCGTTATAGGCTTAATGTCACTGCAGGAATCAATTCAACAAAGGAGAATCATCTAAACAGAGAGGATCTCGAAAAGGCAGTGGCAAGAATAGCTCAACAAGTAGAAGAAGCAAATCAAAGAAACCAAATGCTGAAAATGGTGCTTTCGAAGGATGGGTAAATCCAAAAACCAGTGGAGCTGTTCCGAAGAATGCTGGGAAGAGAAGAGTTCATGCTAGCGGTCAACCTGCTGGCCACTGGTATACATCTCCAGAGGGGAGGAGGGTATGTTGAAAGTTGAAACTCTTAACGGTTCACTTTTTATTGCTCTTATTCTAACACATCAATGGCTAACCATAGATGTGTAGCCCATGCACCTATGACTACCAATCATTTGCATTTGAAGAGACGTTTTTAACTCTATTTACCAAATTTGCTTCAATATTTTCATTTTGATAAATGTAAATCTTATTCTAATCTTCTCGTACTCTGTGGCAGGTTTACATTACCAGGACTGGACAGGAATTGTCAGGTCAAATAGCCTATAGGCATTATCGGAAGGTAACATATTGAAACAGTTCTTCTCTGAAATTTAAGCCCCTGGCCTGCCCTTAGCTTGAATACCATTAATTTCCCACTTTTCTTAGAGGCAATGCCATAGGCCAAGGTCTATAAAGGCATTGATGTTCTATAGAAAATAATCTTGAAGTTTATGCAAAGGCTAAAAATGCCAAACTGGTTTGACCTTTGGTTTTCAGTCAACTGATAAGTTCTCAATGATATTTACTCTAGTGTTAAAGAAATATTAAATATGATAGCTACTGTTTAGTCTTAGACCGGCTTATTTTTGGCCGGTTCATCTAATGGTGGTTTCGTATAGTATACCAGAACATTGGTTTATGCTGGTATCTTAATTAAATCGACTTTTGTTTGTAACAGGAGAGTGGAGGTGGCTTTAGGAAGTCAAAAAAGAAAAGCAATGTGAAGAAGAAGAAAGGATGAAGAAGGCTATTGTGTTTAGTTTAGTCCACTTTGTGCTGTAAATTTTGTAACATACATGTTTCAATGGTGTGTTTTTATTTTGCTTTCTTGTTTATCCCTTCAATAACATGGTGATGCAATTTTAAATTTTACTTTTCTTAACAATTCAATTAGAAAAGATCCCATTCTACACCAATTCTTTTGAGTTATTAATTGGACAATATGTTTTACTAATCTCCTAAGAAGGCTTGGCAAGTTTATTTATCATTTGCAGATCAAAATCCCAGAAAAGTAAGGGAGAAAACAGCAACCGAGATCCATTCACTCCAATACCAAAAAAGATCAAGGTAAAAACGTTTCCCGGTTCATGCAAACCCTTAGCCTACGCATCCTCGGCCTGGCTTCCGATATCAATACATACTAATGTATGCATCCAGGGGCATTCATGAACTGGCAGCTACCCTACCATCCCTTCCTTTTCAAGTTTGGAGTTCAGAGACCCCTGTAATTGGTTCCCACTTCCTATCCATTCAAATTAACCATTGTACTATATATGTTTATGTTGTAGAAAACTTGTGAGAGTAGAAGACAATGGAAGGTCCTTTTATAGGCCAAAACATGAAGATTAATTGAGGATGGAGAGGAAATTTGAGATTAGTGGTAATGAAAGGATTTTTCATTGAAATTTAATGAAAATGACGTATCTTTTCATCATGAATTATTATTATTCGATGAAAAGAAGTGTTTTATTTTTATTTCTACGATATATATATATATATATATATATATAGAATACAATGCTGTAAAAAGTATTGTCGTAGAAGAGTTGTTCTGATGTATACGTTGGGTATCTATGAATATGTGTAATACCCCCCAAAAAAAAAATTTTACAGTAAGATATTATCTTTGATATAATAAGGAAATAAAGCGAAAAAAAGAAAAATTTGGATTATGTCAATATTCGGAAGTATATTATGATATATTACATTATTAATTCAAGAAAGGACTAAATTGTAAAGTGAGAAAAGTATTGTTGCCCAAGTGTAAATACTCAAAATTTGAGGGGTTAAAGTGTAAGTATGAAAAAGTTAAAGGACCAATAGTGCAAATATTTTAGGGGTGGAATAATCTAGAAACTAAGGGAAGTGGATGAATTAGGACCAAATTGAATAGGTAAAGAATTATGAGGGACTAAATCATAATTTTACCAAATTATGTGATGATTCAAGGATGGAATTTTAAAAGATCACAAAGGGCAAAATGGTCAATTGGAAGAGAGAGAAATCTAGAAAGTAATGATGATAGTGATGATATTTTATAATATTTAATTAGATAAATATTATTTTATTTTGATAAGATATTTTATTATTTATCATTATTTTATTATTATTTATGTAGTATATAAGGAAGGAAAGATGATGAATTATTATCATCTCTTTCCCATGCAAACCAACGTGAGAAGAAGAGAAAGAAAAGAAAGTTTTGCTTTCTTTACAAATTAGTCCTTTCACCAAAAATCCACCATTTTCACTTAGAATTCAAAAGAATTTCCATAGCCATCAAGAGAGAAAGATGACAAGAAGACTATAGGGAGCAAGAATATCAAGTTTGATTCAAGAAATAGAAGCTGGAGGAGAGAGAAAATCAAGTTAAAGATTGAAATCTATAAAACAAGGTAAGAACATCATGTTTTCAATATATTTTTAAGTTTGATATTGTGGAAAAAGCATGGAAATGATGTTAATGTAGAGTTTTCTTATATAAAGTTTTATGTTCTTGATATGTTAGTGAAGGAAAATAAGAGAAAGTAATGGGAAATGTTGTAGAGAAAGGAAATAAAGATGTTATAAACTTGATAATTAACATTTTGCATTAAAATAGTTTTGGACAACAGCAGTAGTCCAACTTTGAAAAATCACCAAAAATTGTAGAAATTGAATTAGAAGTTGAGTGAGATATAGAATTAAATCTTATTGAGTCTATTTTCATATGAAAGAAACATAGAAAGCAAAGGAATTCTGTATTCTGAGATATTTAGATTTTGGTAAGACTGGTTCAGAGTGATTTCGAGATCCCCTGTTCTGACTTGGAAAAATCATCAAAAATTGTATAAAAATAATTTGGGAACATAATTTATATGGTTAGATTCCTTAATGAGTCTAGTTTTAGAATAAATAAACTATAACATCATATGAATTCTATATAAAAAGATAATTAATTTTTAGTGAAGAAGGGTCGGAACTGCCAGACAGCAGAACAGGGGTGACTTTAAAGAATAAACTGTACTAATTGGCTAAATCAAAAATTCTTAAAATTTTATGTCAAGAAGATATGCGAGTCTAGTTTCAGGAAAAATTAACGGTTCTTCATTTGGAGTTCTGTAGCTCTAGAAATAAATAATTTAGTGACTATAACTCAAATGGACAGTTTTGAATATACATATGAGTAATTAATGAAATTATTGATAATGTTACTTATAGCATGTTATATACATTAAGGATGTGGAATGGAGAGGAGGAGGAGGAAAATATATATGAGTATTTAGCTAGCATGTTCTAGGCTCAGGGACTAAATTGAATAAAAGTAAAACTTTATGGGTAATTTTGTAAAAATGTCAAAAATGACCAAATTGCATGAAATGGATTATTTTATTATTTAAATTATAAAATTGAATGAAATTATTAATTTAGATCAAGATAGGGTGAAAATATGTTTTAGGGATTAAATTGAAAAGTGTTGAAATTATGGAAAATTCTGATATTTCATAGAATTCATGGGCTGTTGTCGATATATATGAGAATAATTAGGCTTGGAATAAGGATTAAATTACAAGAATTTTATTTTTCTGAATCTAAGGATGAAATCATCATTAATTAAAAGTTTAGGGGCAAAATGGTAATTTTGCCTAGAGCATTAATTGAATGTATCAGAATATGAAATGAATGAAAATGATGATCAAATTTATCCGGATAACTCAAATACGAGATTTGAACATGGAAAAGAGAAGACATCGAATTAGTGAAACTATAAACATGAGCAAGCAACGAAGTAAGTTTATGTAACTTGAATTATATTCTTAAATGCTTGAAATTTACGTTATTGATGTGAATATAATTTAAATGTTCATTGTATGAAAATTGATGAAACATTGATATATTTGATAAAAAGGGGAAGAAATCCCGGTTGAATGAAAGGAAAATTCGATGGATCGCTGAAAAGGAATTGACGGTAAAAAGGATCTAGCCCGGACGAGTGATCCTATCCCGATATAGCCCTCCCGAAGAATATGTGTGAAAAGGATCTAGCCCGGACGGGTGATTCTGATATAGCCCTCCCGAAGAATATGTGGAAAATGGATTTAGCCCGGACGGGTAATCCGAATTGGGGTCTGAATTTAGCCTGGACTGGTAATTCAGATCCAAGCTCATTAGAGTAATTGTCGTTGCAGCGGATTTAGCCTGGACTGGTAATCCCGCTGTAAGGATGAGGTTCGCGAGAGTGTGCTTTCTGAAATGGAAATGTGCGCACATGAACATGAATTGACGGACCTGGATTTGTACACTATAAGTGTACTACTAGAAAATCCATCGAAATTCTAAGAAATTCAACGGGATAAATATAGAAAATGACAAGTACTTGAAATCATGAAATTAAACTTGAAAGACATAGAAATGATAATTATTTGATACATTGAAATATGGCATGGAAAATACATGTATGTGAAATTTGCCTGATAATTATACATATTCAAGATTATGAACTGCTACTGAAATAAATATACACTAAACTCATGAAAATGATGGTACTTGAAATATTGTCATAATAAATTGAACAATTTATATTTATGAAGAAACAATAAGAGAATGATATGTATCATGACATGTAAATATCATACTATCTTTGATACGTTGATACAGGAAAATTATGTGTATTAGGACAAGTAATAAATTGAAGCGAGACATGTCGAGAAAATAAGTTTGTTAATATTAAAGTACGTTAACCAATGTAGGAAAGTTTTAGGATTTTGCGAAAAATTCCCTATGATCCCGATTTAATTCCGGTTGGCTCCTAATGTATGTTTTGGGCTTCGAGGGCCCAATAGAGGGACGTTATGATTATTTTCAGAATATGAACAATAAATGACTCAGAATTATTCGAAAATGTTCAGTAAACTCTGGTAATACCTCCTACTCTATTCCGACAACAGATACGGGTAGGGGGTGTTACAATATGAATGTTAGTACATGAATGAAATTAGAGCATTGCATTTGGAGGAATAGTAGATAAGTTAATCAAGCTCCAGTCACATTCTTATGAAGAATTGGGTTCACATTTGATAATTGTTTAACTATGTTTCTGACTTGGATATAGGTCATAGAAGTTAAATATCCATCAAAACAAAAGGTCTAGAATTTAGCCTATTGATTTCTAGCAGCTTTTGTCAAAGGGACTTAAATTTATATTACTGTATTTCTAGAAATTTAGTCTTCAAGTCTAACTGTTAACAATAAACTATTTTTTTAGGTTAAATTTGTTGTAGCAATGTAATTAAAAAAATGTCTTTCATCAAACAAGCTCAGTGGAAGGATTTCTTTTCAAATGATGAATTTGACATTTCTTAAAGTGTTAAATCTTTCAAAAAATAATCTTGTAGGACCAATTCTCCACGGTAAACAATTTTATACTTTTGATAATGATTCCTACAACGGTAACATTGAATTGTGTAGTCGTCCATTGTTCAAGCAATGTGTCAACCACGAGGGGGCTGAATCGCCTACACCATTGGTGGTGGAACATGAAGGTTCTAAAGTACCCTTCTTTTGACAAGTTGTAATGATGGGGACTAGATTGAGAATGGAGATGAAATTGGATGATAATAAGCTTCAACGCACTCGAACCCATGTCCTCCTGCAGTGGTACTGCAACAATATCAATACCAATCAAGCTAAGACTCAATCAGCAACTCCAATCACATTCTTTGCAATAACTTGAATGTTGGAACCTTTTCAATATATATATATATATATATATAGCATTTCAATAGTGTTGAAAATGAAAAGTGAAAAGTAGCCAAACGTTATATCACTTTGTTATTCTCTTAAATTCAAAAATTGTGTCACTTGATTATTAACAAATAGTTATAATTATTCAAATAGATATCTATTGAATAATTATATTTATTGCTAAAGATATAACTATCCATTTGGGTAATTATGTACCTATGAAGAGATACGAAACCTCCTATAAATAGATAAAGAGGAATTAACTTTTATTCTTTCACAATGTTTTATACAATTTTCTTTTTATAAAAATTGATATTCTTATTACACTCTGCTCACTAAATTATTTCCGTTAATGCAAAATGTAGACAATTATTGAGCTTCGTTATATTCTTGAGATTTATTTATTAATAATATTTTTACTCATCGTAATATAAGTGAGATAAATAAAACCTTAAAAAAATTATACTAAAACACATATTAAAATATTTGTTAATTTCTCGTATATTCATTTTACCCTCACAGTCCATTGAATTAGGTTCATAATTGTTTAAGCTATCTCCAACTTTGAAGCATTGGATAATGAGTCTTGTAAAGTATTATTTAGGTTGAATTGATTGTGTAATAAGAAGACATTGTGGTTGTGGGTGTTTGTGTCTCAATGGAGCTGAGCACTTTCCTGGCCAACTTCAACGCCAATGCTTTCACATTTCCTCAAACCTGTCTTGTCTTTGGGACCAACAACAGATAGGAAGTTAAATCTACCACTAAACTGACTATTAACCGTCGTGAATATTTGATCAATAAATTATTTGAACTCATGTCATCAACATACATAAAAATTTAATTTTTATTATATTTTATTAATTCCCATAAACTTAGAAGCATCGGTTGATTTCATAGTTGAAACACCGTCACTTTTATTCAACTTTGGAACAATTTTCAAAAAAGAGTAAAAGTTGCTTTCAAAAACCTATATAATCACCACTAATTTCTAACATATTTAAACCCACATTTAAAGCCTTAAGTTCCTTAGATAAAAGACACCCCTCAAACGACAAAGACAACCAAACTCCATATGTTCTAAACACGTGTTTCTCTTGGTGTTGGAATACCGGTCCCTAAAAATTTGTTCCGAATGAAATGCAATTCCTTGGCTGCATCCACAATGTCCATCCTGTCTTTAGATGATTCAACAGATGAAGCAATTCCAACATTGAAGATGGAAATGAGGCACTCTTTCATTTTTGTGGATTCCATGGTTGCTCTCCTTGGGTTTCTGCTGCTGCTTGCCTCCTGTTGGCGGTTGTTATCCCCAGCTAGAAGTAAGGGATCAACAACATCAAGTACTCGATCGGGCAATGCCGTCTTCACGAAAAGATGAAGTGTTTGTCCATCTTTGAACGCCTCATCAGTAGGTCTCTTCCTAGTGAACATTTCCAACAGGAGAATCCCAAAGCTGTACATGTCTCCACTTGTTGTTGGCTCCATTCCAATGCCATACTCTGCTCAATATTAGATTAGAGTTTCTAAGATGATGAAGAAGAGCAAGAATGATCCAGTTCCTAACAAGAAAGAAGTAGATTTATTGATTTACCTGGTGCAGCATAGCCAACAGTTCCTTTTAGGCCAACAGTGCTGGTAGAATTTCCAGAAAATTTGTTCATGGATTTTGGGAAAAACCTGGCTAGTCCAAAATCTCCAACATGTGCAACCATGTCTTGATCAAGTAGAATATTGCTTGGCTTCAAATCACAGTGAAGAAGAGGCACCACACAGTGATGATGGAGGTAATCAAGTGCTGAGGCCACCTCAATTGCAATGTTTAGTCTTTGAGCAAAGTTTAACATCTTTGGTTGGATGGTATTTGTTTCATTTGGTGCATCATGCAGCCATCGCTCTAAGCTCCCATTAGGCATGAACTCATAGATAAGGGCTTTGAAAGGATTGCCTTGGAAATCAATACTGGAGCATGCAGATATTATCTTAACAAGATTTCGATGTCTTACGTTTCCCAAGGTTTTACATTCCGTGAGGAAACTCCTGGAAGCACCTTGTTCTTGTAGGTTCATCACCTTCACTGCAATCACATTTCGCTCTTGGTTTCGGTCCAAAACACCTCGGTACACACGCCCAAAGCTTCCTTGGCCAATCAAGTTTGCTGGGGAGAACCCATTAGTAGCTCTGAGGAGTTGTTGAAAAGAAACCATCAAAATCGAAGCAGTTCCCAAAGGAACAGCCGATGAGAGCTCGGTTTTCTCCCCTCTTTTCCTTGACCACAAGAAAAGGATGGACAACGTAAGAATTCCAATAACCCCACAAACAATCAAGATTAGTTTGAGGGGATCACTTGTTTTGTGTTGCTTGGACGGGCGGAAATGGCATAGTGGAAGATGCAATTCAGCAATTCCCCCACAAAGCTTGTCATTCCCAGTTAGTGCAATGGTTGATGCATTGCTGAAAACTCCTTTTGTTGGCACTTGTCCTTCAAACTGATTGTAAGAGAGATTCAGTAAAGTTAAGGAGGATAACTTGGCAAGGTACTCTGGAACTTGACCTGACAAATTGTTGTTTGAAAGGTCTAGCTCTTGAATGCCTCTCAAGGAGCTCAAAGAAGCTGGGATACTTCCATAAAATTTATTACTCTCCAAATATAGACCCTCTAAGCTTGTACAACTACTCAGAGCAGCAGGAATTTGGCCAGAAAATTTGTTTTCAGACAAATCCAAATCTACCAAAGATTTCAGGTGTCCCACATCTGAAGGAATGGAGCCTGTTAGAAGGTTTCTGGACAGCTCAAGGAAAACTGACAGTGATGCTATGCTAAAGATCTCTTTTGGAACCTCACCTGTTAGCCTATTTGTATGTAATCCCATCTCTATTACATTTTGACATTTTCCCAACTCAGCAGGAATGCTACCCTCCAACAGGTTTTCTTCCAAACCAATCACGATTAGCTGTGAAAGATTTCCTATCGAGGTTGGGATTCTCCCTGTTAAAGCATTGCCACCTAAGGACATCCCTTGCAAGTTTTTAAGCTTACCAATTGACTCAGGAATGGTGCCTCTAAGGTAGTTGTACTCCAAACCAAGTCCCCATAGATTTTCAAGGTTTGTTATTCCCAAAGGTATTGTGCCAGTTATCTTATTATCCCCAAGGTATAAATTTGAAAGTGCTATTGACAGGTTGGTTATGGAATTAGGTAGCAAACCACCAAACTGATTGCTTAATAAGCTAACCATTTGCAATCTACTACAATTGGTTAAGGTGGTTATAAACTCTAAATCGCCGGCACCGCCACTTCCCAGACTATTGTTTTGCATATTTAACCATGTCAAATTTTGAGTGTTTCGGAAATCAATGGACACCTTGTTACTGAAATGATTGTTGGAGATTTCTAACGTCTCCAGCTTTGAAGCATTGGATAATGACTCCGGTAAAGTTCCACTAAGATTGTTAGATCCTATGTAGATTCCTTGCAGGTTTGGTAAATTTGAGCCTAAGTTAACTGGGAGAATTCCAGAGAGTTGGTTGTTTCCTAGAGCTAGGGATTCCAAACAAGACATGTTACAAAACGAAGGAGGAATGAAGCCAGAGAATTTGTTACCATTTAGTTCAAGCCAAGTTAACTTCTTTAGAAGGCCTAATGTATGTGGCAGTCTTCCTTCCAAACTGTTCCATTTTAAGCTGATTTCTTGGAGAGAAGAAGCATCCCCAAGGGAAGTTGGCAGTTGTCCTGTTAAATTATTGTAAGCAATGTCCATCTCTTCGAGCTTCGACAAATTGCCAATCTCCGACGGGATATTTCCAACCAGGTTGTTTCGGGAAGCTTTGAACTGAATGAGGTTAGAACAATGGGTCAAATTGGGTGGTATTGTTCCTGTAAAGGAATTGTTATGCAAAATCAAACTTTGCAGCCTTGGTAGTCGACCAATTTCAGGGGGGATGACACCGTTGAAACTGTTTTCCTTAAGGTTGATGAACCTAAGGAAGCTGAGGTTCCCAACATAGGGAGATAAGGTGCCTCCCAACCGTTGCTGGCTTAAGTCCAACTTGGTGATCCTTCGATGCCTACGCCCACAAGTTATACCTGGCCACTGGCACAGGGTTACAGATCTGTTCCATGACCTCGTGACACCAAATTGATCATGTTTGATTTGTGATTTAATGGCAAGCAATGCTTTGAGATCGCTCTCATTGTCATCATACGTGGTTCTAGCAACAGTGGCTGGAAACCATCCTAAAAGCAACAAGCTGGCACACCAAAGTAGAGACACCACATTGCTGAATGAAAAACGTATGCTTTGTGGTTCCATTTTCAAGGACAATAAGTTAAAAAAGGATGCTGCTCAATACATACAATACTTTTATTTATATATATAGATTTGTATATAAGGTATTCTTAAATAAGGTAAAGACTTTGTGGCGGTGTTTGCGTGTCAATGGAGCTGAGCATTTTCCTGGTCAATTTCAACACCAATACTTTTCACATTTGCTGAAACCTGTCTTATCTTTGGTGACCACCATCCAGCAATAAGTGATCTTGTGACAGAATTGAGATGGGAAATTAAGAAAATATGAATAAGTCAGTCCTATAAACTTCTAAAATGGGATAGACTTCACTCATACACTACTAATCTTGGAACCTAAGTCACAATCTAAACCCACATTCAAAGCCTTTAATTCCTCAACAAAATTCCACCGAGTCAGCCACTGGTTAGAGACCTGATTGGTTTAAGAAATATTAAGGGTAAATTATCAAAATAATCACTTTTGTTTGCCTTAAATTATAGTTTAATAATTTATGTTTGAAATGTTATGTTTAATCACTTAGATTATGGTTTTGTTATGAAATGATCACTCTACCGCTATTATGTCTCAAATGACAGTATGATGTGATAGTTAAAATGAGTTTTAAATGGCAACGTGAATGTCAGCTGAGATGATAAAAGTTAAATTTTTTTTATGAAAATAGAATACAAAATTTTGCCCTAAAACACAATTTTCTCCCGTTTAAAAACGAGCAATAATTGAGTTTTTTTTTTTTGTTACAATCAAAGAAGGGAAGAGAAAAACATAACGACATAGAAGAAAAGAAGAAATGGAGTATCAACCTCTATACGTGTTTGCTATTGTGGTTGCCCATAATACGCCAATAAACAAAGATAAGCATGTCCTTGTTGTCAGCCACATATACAGAAAAATAAAAAGATGAACCACCTTTTTGCAAAAAAAAAAAACCGTTAATGTAATTTATGCTTGGATCCTCCATTGAATCGATCTTTTGTTCTTTCATTTTGAATAAAAAATCCAACTGTTTGATGGAACATTCAATTTGATTTTACTGTTTCGATTCAACAAAGATGGCTATGAAAATGGATGGTTTTTTGGGTTAAAATTTAAACGATAACTAAAAGAAAAAGGAGACCAAGAGTTTTTTTTTCAGTTCAATGATTAATTTGATGCATTGATTTTGATTATTTCGGAAAACCAAATTAACAGTTTCCTTTAATTAATTAAAAAACTAATTAATTTACTTGACTGGACATTTACGTTGGCATTTAAAACTCTTTTTAATTATCATGTCGGACTATCGTTTGGGAGGTAACAGATCTTAACGACAGAGTGATCATTTCGTAACAAAACGATAATGAAAGTGACTAAAATTAACATTTCAAACATAAGTGACTAAAATCTAACTTGAGACAAACAAAAGTGACTATTTTAATAATTTATATATAAATAACATCTTAAATTGTACCATAAAATTCTATCTTATTTTGGTTCTTATTTTTCTTCATTTCTCATTTAATGACCTCCAAAAGTCCATCCCATTTTAAAAGTCAATATGAATTTGTGAGAAATTATTTTTTAAATAATGAATTAAAATTCAAAATTCGAAATTCGTGTTTGGAAAGTCACATAATAATTAAATTTGAGTATAATTATTTGTAATCATACAATCATAACACGTTTGAATAACCATGTAATTCGTAAGGGAGGGTAAGAATTGGAATAATTACATACAAAAATAAATTTTTTTAAAAAAATTATACAAGATATAAAAAACTATGTATTTTATAAAATTATAGCAAAATTTTATATTATTTAAATTCTAAAAAATATCTAAAGTTTTAGCTAAAAAATTATTATAAAAAATTTAATTTACACATTACAAAAATTATTATATATTTATTTATAAAAAATTATGACCAATAAGTATGAAGATTATTTATTGTGTTTATTATATATTATAAAAATAATGTTATAGTTTTTTTCCTTTATCATAACTTATTTATAAAAAAAAGTAATTTTGGAATGTTATTATAAAAAATTTATTATTTATAAGAAATGTTATGAACAATTTATAAAAGATTTTTTTATAAATTTTTATTATTATATTTATTTATTTTACATGTTATAAAAAGAGATATAACTTAAATAAGTTTTTCTTCAAATTAAATTTATCAAAGTTTTTATAATTAAAGATATAAACTATTTGGACCGTGAACTTAAATATTATAAAGTCAATGTTAATTATACAAATACAAAAGATTCTCTTGTACCATATCATGAGATATGATACCATTTGAGAGAATGATACCAAACACAAACACCGTAAACAGTTCGTGAACTCTTTAATTTGAAACATTCATGATTTTAAAATGTAGTTAAAAAAATATTTTTCATATTAACAATATTATCTTAGTATAGTATAAAAAAAATTGTATTAGCATATTGAATATTTCATAACTTGAATTATATGTAAAATCGAGATAATCTTTACTCCGAAGAGTACATGAAAGAAAGAAATATTAATAATCTTAATGGTGCAAATTCAAATTCAGATGATGAACTCAGAAATTACAATTTGTACTACCAAACATGACATAAAAAACTACAAGATTGTATAACAGACCCTAAAATTGAATAAAAATCAGTGGGGGTGTTCTTAATTTAGAAGAGGCCTAGATTTTACTTGTTCAGGGTTTGATGTGATATCTGCCTTTGTCTTCATCACAATTTCTAAATGTGCATTTGTGGGTGTTCTGTATTTCTGAGTATGTTTTAAGCATTGTTGCATACATTTAAAACTGTTCTTGTTATCTAAATTTCAATGTCAACTTCTTGTTCATCATTGTTTATATCTGTGGGTGTTCTGTAATTCTGAAAATGTTTAGTAATACACTATTCTTTGAGAACCATTAATACTCTGATACTTGCACCTTTCCTCCTGTGTATATATGTATATCTAACAAAAAAGCAGCCAGAAATTGTAATGGAAAACTCCATTAAATTATAATAATTTGTAAATGAGTTTGAACTCTCAAAAGCCAATTGTATATTTGGATGATGTCTTGTCTATGATCAGTTTGCTTACCCTAAGTGTGATGTGTGAAACTGTAAACTTGTTGATGCTTCGTACACCTTTAATCTTTATCCTCGCTGGTCCCAGCCCTTGTTGTCTAGATTCCGGTGAGAAGCCTTCCGCGACATTATATGCATACATTTCCTGAAATCCATTAAAACAAAGATTAGTACAATTGTTCCAAGAAGCCAAACTCAAATCTGAATCAGAACCGGAATTTCAGAGCGCAAGAATATATTTTTGTTTACATGTTTAGATCCTCAGTCATTTTCTTAATCTCAGTTGACCATAACAGTGGGTCAATGTTCTTCGGTAAAGAGTCTTGTTGTTTAGTTTTCTCGGTCAACCACTGCTCAGCCTTGTTGCACTCATTCAATAACTGAAAAAACCAAATCAGTTCCAACACAAGTGAATATTGCGTCAAAATCACTAATTATCATACCGATTCTCTATCCTCATTTGGCAAAGATTTCGTTGACATTCTTATATCCGCGATGCACTTAAATAGATCTGTTGAAGCCTGTGTTCTCGCTTCTTCATCTTTAAACCGGTTCTCGACTGGATCCACCAGCTACAAGATAAAAAAAGATGGCGCGGTGAAGCAAGATGAAGAGAGCAACAATGGAGTAAACTTCTACGATTGAATGAAGAAATTATGACCTCCTTTAGAGCCTCTAATTTAGAAGTGTAAGCGCCTTCGGTTTCATCCTCCCCATCATCGTAAAGCCACTCCTCAGTCTCTTGTAGGCTTTTGGAGATGCCCTCTCTTTCCTCATCAGATGCAAAACCACGATATGTGTTGAAAAGCTTTGCATAAATATTATTAGACAAACGTCAGTATATCAAGAATAATAGACAAACATATACCACTTAAAATTTAGATTGAGTGTTTTACCTTATTCCGCATTTCATAGACATAAGATTCCAAGGCATTCTTCTTCTCTTTTGTTTGTTCCATAGTCCGGTCCTGTTGCGCCAACTTAAGTTCTTTATCTTGAGCTTCCATAAGCTCAACCCCTGTCATCATGCCATTTATGTTTTCACTAACTGGTATCTCAAGCCTTCTCATTGTTTTATCATTGGTCTTACCATCAGCCTGCATCAAAAAGAAAAACACGAATGAACTTTGAACCTACATCAGCTAAAGAACACAAACTACATAAAAACATGACAAGATTACATGACATGAACGCAACATGAAACAATAACACGGATGTCTTGAAAACTATGTTATACGAATAATTAACATACTAAAACCTTAAACCCTAAACCATAAAGATGGCGCATAAAGAACATGATATAATGATGATACAAACTTACTGAAGCATTTGATGGTTTAGACTGCATATATGTACCATCTTCACTGCCATTTGTTACATGCCGGGCTTCCTTTGTGCTCAATTCGGAATCATCTACATGCTCTTCGATCAGCTGAAGGCAAAATCTCTCAGAAACTAAATATCAATAAGATGATAGAAGAGAATTTGAAATCCTTAGTTACCATAGCTGACTCGACAGTAACAATGCCATGAAGGTTTAGTTGAACTTTGACTTTAACCCTTGCCCTTTCACTATTGGAGGCTTGGAAAGGGCCGATCTGCAAAACCAAATGTTCATCAATCTGTAAGCTGGTCAATTCCGTTGAAACAAGAAATATTCAAGGTTAGACATACCGTGAAACAACTTATTTCCGAGGGCACACCAGAAGGCAGTTCGTTTGGATTAGCATAGAAGGGTTCCAAATGAAACAAACTACTTCTCTGTAATTGTAGAACTATAGCACTAGGAATTGGCTGGCCTCTCGGAAACAACACATAATTAGACCCTTGCAAGATTGGGGTTTTATCCAAAGAGAACCCTATGGAGAATGGAATACAATCTTGAACCTACAAAAGCCATGGAAATTTTCCATTACTATATGCAAGAAGCATAAAAATAAGCAAAAAAAAACAGTTTCTCATATGGTCTAGATCATGATGCAGTGAATTTGTGTTGCTACAAACCTCGTAATCTCTAACCCGAAAAATTGGACTGAGCATTGCGCATTGAAGAGCACATCCTCGTGCAACACACTCACTTGCATTTATTGTCCGACTGGGTTCTCTCCTAAAAAAAGAAGCTAACTGTCTTGTTATAGCTGGTATCCTGGACCCCGATCCGACAAGTTCGACCGCATGGATTTTCCCCACAGTTAACCCTGCACCGGTTATAGCTTTAGTACAAGGAATGTTAATCCTCTCCAACAACCCGGAAGCCAACTTCTCAAATTCTTCCCTCTTAATGAAACCTTTGACATCCTTTTCATCCATCAAACACTCGATATTTAAAGGCGCCTCCGCATTAGCACTCAAAACCTTCTTCAGTTTCTCACACGCTGCCCTTAACCTGATAGAAGCCCGGACATTAGAGTACACATCTATATTATACTGCTCCTTGAAACAAGCTGCAAAATATCCAAACAAAATCCCATCAAAATCCCTTCCGCCAAGGCTGTTGTCGAAAGCATGTGATAGTATCCTCATTTGTCCAGCCTCAAATGATACAATCGAGACCTGGGTATCACAATGGCCGATATCCACAAAAGCAACATTCGTCGGACCAGCATTGGAGAAATCCGTTTTGTAAATCCCATAACCAAGTGCGGTCGCAGTACAGTCATGCATTAATCTAAGAGGTTTCAACCCGGCAATCTTAGCAGCATCCAAATATGCACGTCTTTGCAAGTCAGTGAAGTATGAAGGAATACCAATAACACAATCCAAAACAGGAAGTCCCAAATTCGTCTCCGTCATATATTTCAAATGCGCAAACAGCATGGCCATAATTTGCACAGGCGTAAATCGATGTATTTCCCCTAAATACTTCAAGTGAATCAAAATGCCACCATCTTGACCCTCTGAAGTTTCAAATGGTAACATTCTTAACTCATTTTGAACATCAGGGTCTTGAAACTTCCTACCAATCAACCTTTTCACTTGCGATACAGTAGTTTTCGGATGCATCATGGCAGAAGCCGCCGCAGCGGAGCCGAGGAACCTCTGTTTCTCTCCAAAGCATACCAAAGCCGGTGTTTCACGTTTCGATTCATCATTCAACAACACATCTACACCTCTTTGCTTTACAGCAGCAATTACACATTTCTCATTTCCAATATCAAAACCTACAACGCTCATTTTAACTCACTAAAAACAATAATTCTAGAATCAAAACTGGATTCAATTTAAATTGTATTAAATTTCTCAAAATTTCCTCCTCAAAGCATCACCAGCAGAAGCTACAAAATGGAAAACCAAGATTACACCATAAAAAAAATATTTTCTATGATACCATTAGCTAAGAAAACAAAAGATAAAATGTGGGGGAAAACCCAAATTTAAAGCATTTTTTGCAGCTATTGGCCGCAAAACAACAATGCTTAAATGACCCAATTTTCCATTTTCTTTCCAATTAATCAGAAACAAAGTAAAATCTATATCAAATTTCAACAGAAACATAAAACCCCCCAAGTTTGATGCTTCTTTGCACCCTTTTGGCCATAAATTAACAAGTCCCAATGACCAAATTCTCCATTTTCGTTGCATTTAATCAGAAACCAAATAAAACCCATATCTCTGCCAAAATTAAACAGGAAAAAAGAATCAAACCCAACAAAGTTTTTTTTTTTTTTCCTTTTCTTAAAAAACGTCTCTGGTTAAAGTAAAAGGAAACCATAATTTACCTGGTAGAGGTAAAATCTGCCGCAAGAAAAAGAATAAAGAGAAATTCGGATGTGAAAGAACCCAAAGAAATTGAAAGACGAAGTGGGATGGTATAGAGAGGAAATCTCCTATTTTCTCGCTAAGTAGTACTAACTTTTTAAGGCTAATAACACAACCCGCTATTGAGAAAATTCAATATTTAATTTTTTATATTTCAAAAATTATATGTATTTAATTTTTAAGCTTTCAAAATATATATTTAATTTTGATATTTACCAAACAAAATTAATTTTTGATAAGTTCAAAATTATATATTTAATTTTTGCTTATTCAAATTTGACCATCGTTGAAATCTCGGATTTTAAATGTTTATAATTGTGATGTATGAATCTGTGTCTATAATAATTAATCGATACTTATCTATATTTATACTATAATAAGTCATTTGAGTGAGGCAATGGCCACTTACAAACAATAATCGGGAGAATTTGGAAAGCTTGGTATAAATGCTTATGGGTCAGGTTAGGTTTGAGTCAAGTTTAACCATATATTAATATATTTTATGATTGTCCAAGTCATGTTTTGTCTAAAATATGAGTCTATAATTTTGCCAAATTTTGTCCATATTTGTAAATGGCTAACTCAAATCTCATTTTAGATCGTTCATATTATTTTTTTGAATTTTTAAAATATGTTTATATTATTTTTAATTTAATAATTTTATATGTATTTCATTTATTAAAATTTTATACATAGCCATCTTAATTTTTTTTAATATTTACATTATAATATTATATATATTACTATATATTTAATTTGTATGTGTTATAAATTGTTTAATATATAGGGATATAATTCGGTATAGACAATGGAATTTTTAGATTCCATAAATAAAACAAGAGGATTGACAAGTGTTCAATACGAGTACAGTAAAATATTAAAAAAATAAATATATAGGAATAAAAAACACACTATCAATGTACCAAATAGTAATCTATAATACATATAAACATAAAAAAAAAAAAACCAGACCGGACCGGACCGGACCCTAATTTTGAATGTTCAAGCTCGAGTCCAAATCATATATTAAATGAATCTAATTTTTTTTATCTAAACTTATTTTTCAAATTCAACAGTTTCACGTTTGAATAGCTCAACACATTAATAATTCAATAAGAGTTGACTAATATTAATGCAAATTAAGATTAATGTCACACGGGACATTAAGAATGAGAGCTTAGCTTTGGCAAACATCCTTGCGTGAGGTTTGATTTAGGTCTTTCCAGTAGTGTGATGGAATTTCAAGAGTGAAACATTCTTCAACTGGTTGCCTTCTGAGTATGAACTCCTTAACCCGGAGCTCTGTACGAGGAAGCGGAGTTGTGGTAGTTGTTGAATCTTTGACTGGAACATATATAACTGTGTGGATCAATAAATTCATCAGTGTTGATTGCTAGTTTGTTACAAAGGGCGATGCTATTTCTAGTATTCAATCATATTGATGGAAATTGAACTTTCTTTTATATGACTAAATGACATTTACCAATATTTTTTTTTATAATTTTAAATTTAAATTTGAATATAATTTTTCTTCTTTCATCTCATATTTCATATGTATGGTATATAACGTTAGATAAAATTTTATGTGATTCAATAATATGATTCGGTGAAAAATGAGAAAAAAATTGATTTTTTTTAAGAAATGAGAAATTCAAAATGCTTGAGGAATCTGATAAAAGATTTTGTGAGTTTATTATTGGTACTTAATAAAAGAACTTATTAAAGATTACAGAACAAGAAATTGAATGTTAACGTGAAGACATCAATTTATGAACCATTGGGATGCATGTGGAATGATTTATGACATGTTGGTACTTTGCTTTTAAAATTTGACAATGATTAATGCCCCAACTCATGAGAATTTAATACGTTTATATTTAGGCTAAAAAGTTTAAAAAATTTAAAATTGTTTAATTTATGAAATAAACTAATTTGAGAAAAAAAAAATCTCTAAATCAGATTTAACAAGTATAAAAAAGAACCATTTTACTATATTTAAGCCATTTGAAGAAGCATCAACTGCTTTATTCAATCAAATTATTATTACAAGAGATATATTGAATTTATGTATTGTATTTTTGGTCAAATTATTTGGAGAAACAAACAACATGGGTCGAAGATGACCAATTCAATTTAAGCATAGCACGAAAAAAATAATTAAAACACGGCATAAATATAGTAACCATTAAAAAGCATCATTCCATACAACTGCTAACATAAATATTTTATGTATATTATGAAAAGAAAACTCCACTAACTGTGAAGAAGAAAGGCTTAAGACAAAGGTGAAGTAAAACAACCATAATATATATAAATGTTATATATAGAAAAAAAGGGGTAAATAAGGAACAGAACTCTCTCCCAATGCCAATCACCATAAATTCTACAACAACTAAGAAAACCCACAAACCTTGAAACATGTCAAGATCAAACCAACACCAAACTGTGGCCTGGACCGAACTGAACCAGATTTGAACGATGGTGAAATGAGTGCAACTCACTACAAAGGTAGAATGAAAATAAAACAAATTAAGCACAGTTGTACATAACTATTCAGAAATTTTTATTTAAGTCACTAAACTATTCGAAAGTTTTTATTGAAGTAATTAGGTTGTTAAATTCTTTTTAATTTTTAAAGTCCAAGTATTAAACTCTAAGCGACAATTCGACGATCTATATAGTATATTAGTATCCATCGATGAATAAAAGAGCACACCTTAAATCCAACTTGATTTGAAGGTTAATGTTAGATATCAGAAAAAAAAAAAAAAAAAACTGTTTAGATTTTAGTTCACAAATTCATGACATTCAAAATTGTTTTATGAAAAAAATACTAAATTATAAAAGAGAGAGAACTTTCTATTGGTGCAAACGGTACCGACAGATAAAGCCATACAAGAGCAATCTTTACAGTCTAGTTAGTAACTTAAATGAAAACTTTTTAAATAATTGAATTACTATTTTGTAACTTTTTGAAGTTGAGTGATCAAAACGTAAGTTTAGTTTACGCTAAACCACTTGTTGAATAGATAGCAGATCTAGTCTGCGTTTCCAGAAATCACTAGGAAAATAATAATGATAGGTAGAAATCACTTTTACCTGCTGTGGTTGTTGGTAAGCCCCTGGTTGTTGGTAATTCCCATATCCAGCAGGATAGCCACCATAGTACATGTTAGGGTCTTGGGGAGGAGGTGCATATCCGTATGCTTCATATCCTTGAGGGTATCCATAATATCCGCCGTTCCACTGTGCTGGATCAGGTTGAGCCTGAAACTCAAAATAGTCTTCTTAATTTGCTGCATGTAGCATGGGTTTATTTACAAACGATCAGTTTATATACAAAACCTGTTTGGTTGAAGGACTTCGTCCCCATGAAAGACGAACATTTCTTCCTCCAAAAATGGTACCGTTCAGAACCGATAAAGCTTGCTCCGCACTAGCCCTAAAGTACATATAGCAGAATGTGTTAATACCATGAAATAATATTTGATACTTCACATACCAAAATCGAACATGGTATTTAATGTTTACCTGTTAGCATATTGAACAAAACCACAATTCTTGTTAGCAGGAATTTTTACATGAACTACCTCGCCAAGTTGGCTAAATATTTGTTTTAATTGGTCTTCAGAAACACTGGGGTCCAAACCACCAACAAATATCTGCATTTAAGCGTGTAAGATTTTCAGTTGGCCATAAAATGAAATAATGTATATCAATATATAAGCAAAAGCTACCCACTGTAGTGTTACTCGGATCATTCTCGCCAGGATTTCCTTGAGCATTCTGGTAAGTGGCTGCAAATCACAAACACGTTTAAACTACCATAGGATCAGGTGATAATGGATCATGTAATAGTGAAAGGTGGTGCCATCCCTGAATGTTAACATTTTCATATTGCCTTTTTTTCTCCTAAAACTACATATTTCATGTTAACTATGAATACCCCAAGCCTGTTTACAGATGTCATGTAATAAAGTTATAGCATCATTGCTTCTATAAACTCAAATTAGACATTGTTGCGGAAATATAACACATTCAAATAAAGTAACAGGCTAATGGATACAAAAAGTTAATTCAATAGGCACTTCAGAATAAATCTCTCCATGGTATGTAAAAGAACAAAAATACACACCACCGCATATAATCACTCAAACAGTTACAATTGCAACTATAAACATCCTCTGGGTTACATCAAGGCTTACCATCACCAGACGAAATCATATGTATTGAAATAAAATAATCCACTAACAACTGAAAAAGAAAACATCAATTACATATTAAACTCAAGGAATAACTACAGTTCCACTTATTTTATTATCCTCAGGGTGAAAGGGGGATATGAGGAAAGAAAATCAGAGACTCATCTTTCACCAAATTTTTGGAAGGGGGAGGGAAGAGAATGATTTACAAGTTCAACTTCAATAATTACTTTCAACTAGATAGAACCTATCTCCTAAACTAATCCTAAATTCTAAAAATACTTTGTCATTCTCTGCATTCACATAAACCTAGAGTATTAGTAGCCAAAAAATGGCAAGATGAAGCATGTATTAAGAACCAACGAGATTCTTCTAAACTTGAAAAGATAAACAACCTCAAATGACAAGTGGAAAAAAATGTGTTAAAAATGCAATTAATAATATTGTAGATTCATATGCAGATGCTCCATTAGTTACGCTTAGGCAATATAGACAGATGACTGATCCACATCCATTTTAATCCAGAAACTGGGGAAGGACTTAACTACAAATTCTGGGTTTCTTTCCTGACTGAATTTGTCCTCAAGTGCAACAGAACAATAGAATGAGGACAACGAAGTTATTAAAATTTTAAAAACCAACACAAATTTGAAATGCAAAAGAACAAAACTTGCGCCAAGGTTAATTAATAGAATGGTGCATGATGACATCCATGACAACTTTACAGATGGCTGCTTCACCTAGTTTTGAGCATTACAACTTGACTTCAAAGGAAATAAAAAGGAGTGTGTAAACATATGCAAGTATAGAAAGGTAACTGATCCATGACGAAAAAAGTTTAAGACTTGTAAAAGAAAAGTAAAACAAGAGATAAAGGAAACATGTTGGGAAACTGAAACAAATTGAACTTGACTGGAAAAGTTAATAAGGAACTGGAAAATTAATTTGCGAACGTAGGACAAATACTGTCACGAGAAAATGAAGCTTACGACAAAAACAAAGTAACTGACCTAAAATGAGGCCACGCATTAAAGTGGAATCATTTCAGCTGATATCAGTTCCAGGCCCCCCAAAATGAGAGCCTCTCGATGTCCTGCTTTAAGACAACATGAGTTTTATATAAGTTTTTGCCTGTTTTAATATAATTAAATGTGCCCAAGTTTACAAAGGAAAACTGGAATGAAACGAATTTCTGTAAATTCCGCCAATCTTCAAGTGCATAACTGAAAGAATTTGATCTTTTAAGTGTAACTGCACCTTATGAAAGTAAAAACCACAAGAAAAAGTTAACCAACTAGCACTCAATGTGGCAAGTAAAAGTACTATAGCATAAATCAAGGCCAATAAATCCTGTACACAACCAAGCAAATTCATGTGGAAACCAAGATGAAGACTGAACACTATAAAAACCACAAGATTGTACCTTTCTGATACGGCTGACCAGTGACGGGCTTCTTATTAGAAGCTGGTCCAATCCGCATTGCCCTTGTTGAACAATACATCCCATTCATTTCAGTCATGGCACGAATCTGTTCAGATTCATCACCAAACCTCACAAATCCATAACCTTTTGACCGCCCTGTGGTCCTATCAGTAACCACTTTTGCACCCTTAACAGACGGGTAAACAGCCTTAAAAGTCTCTTGTAACATGTAATCCGAAACATCAGCTGCTAAATCCCCAACAAAGATTGTGTACTCAGGACCCTCTTCTTGCCTCTTTTCTCCAGATCCAAGTGATGCCCAATTCAACCTAAAACTCTGCTCAGCGTTTGGCATTGGCAGCCCGTTATAAGACTGCAAAACCCTCTCAGCTGCCACACGGGACACAAATTCGATAAACCCATATCCTTCCGGTAAAGCAGTTTGCTTATTCCTAATCACCTTAGCCGAAACCACCTAAAAAACCCAAAAGATTAAAGTTTTGCTGAATTATAACTTAATTCTATTTATTTTTAAGCTTTACCTAAAAATCAAAAGAAAATAAATTCATCCAAATACAGAAGGACTTCAACGGAAAATATTAGAGTCCTATAGCATGTCCGCACCTCCTAACTAAATTAAATTAAATATGTTTTTTTTTTCTATTTACTTAAAAGACTTTTCATTTTTATTAAAATTATTCAAATATATATATCAATAACAAATCAATTACCTCTCCAGTTTGAGCAAAGATATTGATGAGGTAATTCTCATCCATCCACGGCTGAAGATCACCGATCCAAAGAGATCGAATCTCACCGGAGCCAGCACCAGCAGAACCGGCGGAGTACTGCTGCATCTGAGCAGGCGGAGGAACAGGTTGCGGCGTCCAACCGGTGGGTGGAGGAACCGGCTGACCACCCTGCTGTTGTTGAGACATCATCATCCAGGGCTGCGACTGCGGTTGTTGCTGGTACTGATGAGTCTGAGACTGATCGGCCGCCATGGAAGGTGGCGGCGCCACGCCTCCAGCTGCTGGTTGTTGCATCATATTCGAAAAGACAAAGGAAAGATATTTGGGAGATTACGAAGAGAAGAGGAAAACCCTAGATTATTTTTAATTTGGTAATCGAAATTTTATAACGAGGGTTGCTTTAAAAACAGGCGATTCTTGTTTCCTTTTAAATTATTGTTTTTGGTTAAATTCTAATTTTGGTCCTTCTTGTATACTTAAATTTGAGTTTTAATTTATATTTTTAAATTTTAATTTTAATTTGAATATATATTGATATTTATTATTTATATAAATTTATTTTATTATTGAAAATGCTTAAATTGTGTTAAATTAAAATATAAAAATAAATTGTCAAATTACAATATAGTAAATAGACTAAAATTATAATATTACTTATTTTTTTAGGTTGTTATAAAAACGATTACTGATGTGATATCATGATTGAATGGATCAGGTCAATGACTCAAGGAGTAATTCCTTTACTTAGGTCGGATTCAACCAATCCGATCATGTTTTGAAATGATGGCCCGAATAAAGATCGAATTAGGTTTAAACATGATATTAATATATTTTATAATAGATTAAATTTGATTTGTTTTAAAATATTCATTAAACTTGCTCACGTAAGTAAATAGCTAATTCTATTCATTTTAAGTTTGACAATATTATTTTTATTTTTATTTTGAAAATATTATTTATTTTATTTTTATTATAAAATTTCATATATATATTTTTTATTTGTTAAAACTTTCTATGCATTATTTAATTTTTTAAATATTTACCTTACAATACGATACATTACTATAGATTTAATTTCTATACGTTATAAATTACGTAAAGGTAAACTACACCATGGTTAGTTTATAATAGAGTCAATTATATTTTATTCACTTCAATTTTTTTTCTTAATTTAATCATTTTAAATAAATTAATTGTGCAAATTAGTCACTGCCGTTAAATTTTTCGTTTTATTTTAATGAATTGTTGATGTGGCACATTAGCATATTGAGTGTCTGACATGTGGCATTTTTGTTGATTTTTGACTAAAGTTTCGGGACCTTTTATAAAGTTCAGGGGAAAAGTTTTGGACTAATTATAAGAAGGTCCCTACACTTTAGCCAAAAGTCAACAAAAAATGTCACGCATCAGACACTTAATGTGTTAATGTCTCACATCAATAATCTATTAAAAGAAAATAGAAATTTTAATGGCAATGACTAATTCTTATTTTATTTAGAATGATTAAATTGAAAAAAAAAATTGAAGTGATTAAGATAGGACAAATCCTATTTTAGAGAGACCATGGGTGTAGTTTACCCATTACGTAATATATAAAAACAATATAATATAATATATAAAATAATAATATAATATATTAAAAACATATAAAATAGATTGAGCCGAGCCCAGGCATTGAATGTTGGAGTTTGAGTCAAACCCATAATTTAAATGAGCCAAATTTTTTAGGCTAACCTCATTTTTTGGACTTAATATTTTTACCCAATCCCTTTCAAATTTCGGGCAAGCCTTCAAGTTTAGGCAAGCAACTTGCCCCTTTAATGGTTTTGTTTGAAAGTTTATACAATTGTTTATAAGGATAATGACTTTTTGGACCCTTTAACTTTATAGAAAAAGTCATTTTAGCCCTTTCATTTACTTTTTCGTCTCTTATAGTCATTGGATTTGTATTTTTATCAAATCACCCCAAAATGAATGAAAAAATTAGCATTTGTTAACATTACTAACGTGACATACATGTGGATTGCCATGTATATGCAATGCTAGCAATTAATTAAATTTAAAAAACTTAAAAAATATTTTTTAATTTTTAAACTTTTAAAGTAATTTTAATGATTTTTAATATAATTTTTTGAATTTTAAAAACTCATTTAAATTTTGACATGTCATCTACGTGGCAATGCACATGTATGCCACATCAGCAAATTTCTAAAGTTAAGTTTCTCAACCATTTTTGGGTGATTTGACAAACAATACATGTTTAAGAGCTAAAAAATGTGAAAATTTAAATAGAAAGCTAAAATAACATTTTTTTTTGTAAAGTTTGAGAGCCAAATAATTCATTATATCTTGTTTAAAATATTTGTGTTCAAGATTATCAACACTATATTGGTGGACATATCGCTTTTTTTTTTATTCTAATACTAGTACATATCGACATCAATATATTTTGGTATATCGTTTTTCACAATTTTTCATTTTTAGAGTAATATATTTATTTATGGCCTAATTTTTTATTTTTAATAAAATACTAGTCCTGTGGATATATACTTATTGAGTAAAAATTATAAATAATTAATTTTATATATATCATAATTAATAAAATAAAATAATTAATAGATAAATATAGAAACAATGAGAAGTAAAATAAATGTATTTACCGGTTTTTAGAAAAAAAAATCTCAATGTTTCCTATTAAATAAAAAGAAAATAAATGTGACATTAAAGAAGAATAAAAGAAGAAAAATAAAGAAAAAAAACATGTTAATATTTTTAATTTAATTAATTTAATAAGAGATATTTCAATATAGCCCTTTTAATTATATGTAAAAATTGCATTTTTGGTCACTTTAAATATTAATAATTCAGTTTCAACCATTTTAATATAAATATTTTTTAACTTTGGCCCTTCCAGAATTTTTTAATTTCATTTCGATCCTTCAATACAAAGTTCCTTGCTTCACCACTATATAGTACTAGCTTCATTTAGTAATCTCAACAACTCAATTCAAGTACTCACTATAATGTAATCGATTCTGTGTCGATGCGTGTTGTTCAACTAGTAAAACGAAACACCATTCTGCCAAATTTCGACCACACCATCTGGAACATTGTGCATCAACTGACGCATAAATATTTTACATTTGAAATTTGTTTAATATCACTCATTTAATATTTGTAAATATTAATTATATATAATAATTATTTTTTAAATATATCGATAAATCTAAAATGATACACCGATTCTTATAAAACAATGTAGCCATCGATAGATACTAACTTCCTTAACTCACCCTCTTACATTACCTTTCAAATATTAATCATCTTTTATTTACTAAGTATCATTAATAATTAACCTAAATAAATATTGAAATATTCAAAAAGAAATTATTACTCAAATGTGACCTCATTTATCTTACATAGCATACTTTAAAAAACAACACTTCGATTTTCCTGCAAAATGTAGCTAGTATTGTTTGTAGTTAATTACGATTAGAGGTGCTCATGTGTCGGGTTAGGACGGGTTCCAGGCAAGCCTAAATATTATATTAACATACTTTATGTCTGTCAAAGCTTGATCCAAAATATGGGCATAAAATTTTGTCTAAACTCGTCCATATTTGTAAAAGACTAACCTAATCACATTTAAAACTCGTCCATATTATTTTTTAATTTTTTAAAAAATTTATATTATATTATTTTAATATTTAATAATTTTATACCTTTTTTATTTATTGAAAATTTTAATATAGTAATCTTAATATTATTTTAATATTTACATTAGAGTAGTATTATATATTTAATATATGTTTTTTAATGTGTCATAAATTATATAATATAAAATATTATAAACTTACAAATGGGTCGTGCTGAGTCTTGAATTTTAACCTATCCTAATTTTTTTGCCAAAATCAATTTTTCTAATATAATATTTTATCCAAACCCTCTTAAATTTTGAAGAGACCTCCAAATTTTGAGGAGACCTCCAGTTGGATGAGTAACCTAGCTCATGGACCAGTCTAATTAGTACTAGGCTGCTAGCTATATAAAAGAATATTTGTATTAAAAAAAAGATAAAAATATGAAAAGAAGAAGAAGAAATCCACGTATAAAAGGAACGAGAGAGTTAAACGCTATTGCTTCGCCATCGTACAACCATTAGGAAAGAATGCTCTTCATCAATTGCCAGATTTCTTGGAATTTAAATTTCTGTTTTTAATTTTTATATATATATTCATTTAAAAAAATATTTCTCTTCTGGAATCTGATTTTGAATGATTAATATCAGCCATGATTTCTTCAAGCAAGTTCAAAGCTGTTGATTTTTACAGGTTCGTAGATCGCATTCTTTCTTTTAAAAGTTTATGATGATTGATGCGAATTAATTTAGGTTTGAAAATTTTTTATGGATCTAAGCATTTTATAAGGTTTGAAAAGTTCTTTCTTATTTATTTATGTACTGGAAAATGAAAGCTACCTGCTAGCTTCGTTTTATTATCCGTTTCAACGAATTTGATGAATTCTTGTTTGGTTGCTAAGACTTCGTTAGTAATGCGACGTATGAGCTGAAATTCTTCGTTCAAAGATATTGAGGTTTATCTCTCTGATTAAGTTTTGAGAGCTTAAATTTCAAATTCAAAATAGTGTAATTTGTGTAATAAAATATACGTAAATATAACATTTATGATTACTTTTTAAATTCATTAATATATACATTAAGCAATGAATTCAAAATTTAACCTTAATTTATACATGCATTTCAAATTCCAATTGCACGTTGAGGTTACCAATTATAGCATAAGTCATCTGCTGAAATTCTTGGTTAAAATTCCTTTTCTTAAAGTTTTTTTTTTTTTTTTTGTTTTTGTTTTTTTCAAGGATATCTATTGTATGGTTAAGTAAATGTTAAGTGTCGTGGTAGTATGATTTTCATCAATTATTATTTTCTTTTTCTGCAGGAAAATCCCTAGATATTTGACAGAGGCATCGGTATCGGGTGCATGATTGTCCATAGCAGCTGCATTGGCTATGATATTTTTATTTGGAATGGTAGGCAGCTTTTCTGTTCATCAACTTCGATTTGATTTGACGTGGTTGGTGTGTAGAGTTGATTTTTTTTTTATCCAAACAACATTTATCTGACATATTTTTATCTCGGTAGTCGTTGCCATTCCCCTTAATTATAATTTGCGATGTATATTTTGCAGGAACTGAATAAATATTTAACAGTCAGCACCTCGACATCTATTATTATTGACAATAGTTCTGATGGGGACTTTTTACGCATTGATTTTAATATCAGGTGCATTCATTTTCTGTACATTGAAATCATCTGATGTTCTCATTAGGTTGTAAAGCCTTTATGTAGTTAAAGTCTTTTGGTTTATGTGGCAGTGTCCTAGCATACAGTCTTGATCTTGGGTCTTGAAGTAACAGCTGTTGTTGGCTTTTTTCCCCAATTTCCTTTATGGATGCATCATCCTTATCTCATTTATTAAAGACAATAGGAATAAGTTGAGGTAATCTTTGTCCTGTGAGAGTTAGCCTTGTACTTTGACTGGAATCATCATGTTGCCTGTCATGGTTGTTGTCCGGTCTTGTTTAAAAAGTTAAAAAAGGAAGAAGAAAGAATAGGTTGAGTATATCTATTAGTGTATATATATACACTATATGTGAATGTACATGTACATGGATGATTCCTGGCTGAACTGTGATAATAGCTGTTTATTGCTACTATACCGACGGTCCAAGTGAACTTCATGTCAAATTAGAAGCAGAGGGATTTTTACTTTGCAGATCGAACAGGTGGTTATATAAATTTTTATTTCTTTGTATATGTCATTTTATAGACAGTGTACTGGGCAGTAGTGGCTTGAAAAGTATAGAATTTCAGGTGTTGAGAGCATGACGATACTTAAGTTTCTGCTTGATCTCATATTTGGTGTCAATTTAGCTTAGCAAGAAAAGACAGTTGTATTATTCTTGCTTGATTAGCAAGTAAACGATAAGATTACATCATATTGTGGTTCGAGGGGGTACTTTTTGCTGCTTTTGAGAGTTCTACACAGATTTTTGGTAACCGTTGGCTTTATGTTGCTACGTGCCAATTAACCATGCATGCATATTTGAACATGACTAAATTGATTTTCTTCAAAGCTGTCATAGGTTGCTACGGTTTCAGTGACTTTAATATGTATGTTTATTTCTTCAATATCCTTTAACATTTTTTAAGCTTTATTTTTAATGATAGATAATTAGGTTCGCGGACAATTCTTTTTGATCTCCAGTTTTCCAGCGCTCTCATGTGAATTTGCATCCGTTGATGTGAGTGATGCCTTGGGAACCGTAAGAGTATCATCAGATGTGTTTCTTCTGCTTAACTTAAATTGAAAAGGATAACTTATGCTCCTGTTTATCACTAAATCTTATAAGAGATGGATCTTGCCCTTGCTCCAAAATGTTTTACTGGCTGGAAACTTAATAATGCAATAATGCACTTCAAAGTTCAAATGCCTGGCATAGATTATGTCTGGAAAATTTTGGATGAGCTATATTCTCGTTCCCTATATTTTTTCGTAAATTTATATCATAATATTTTTATGCTAAAGAAATCGAAATATACGCCTGAGTATTTTTTAAATATTTTCCTGTCAATATTTATATTCATACTCCATTCTTCAAGAGGCCTGAATGTTTATCCTCGATGGCATTTTGACATATAAACTTCGGTCCATATGACTAAATTTGTGCCTTCTGTTTTCAGAACAGGTTGAATATAACAAACACGATTCGAAAGTTTTCTATAGATCCACGATTAAGGCACAAGGCTATTGAGTTTCATTCAGAACCTGTTCCACACGTCAGTCAGCATGGAGATGAAGTTGATGATGAAGCTGTTGAGGGTTCCGTATCATTGAATAGTGATAGCTTTGCCAAACTTTCACAGGAGTAAGTTTAAAACAAAATCGCAAGCCATTTAATTTATGTGTGTATATTCCCACTTTGGTGCTTTCTTTGTTAAATTCCAATCTTGGTAATACCTCTATCTACTTGTTTTGAATGTCTTTCTTGCAGGCACCCAATTTTGGTCGTCAATTTTTTTGCTCCTTGGTGTTATTGGAGCACTCGCCTGGTAATCCATGCATGATCTTTGTCTTGAAGTACTGGCTGAAAGCATTATTGTCTAGCTCTTCAGCTGTGTGTAGGAATCATTCATAACTAATTTTGTACAGGATGCAGCTGATGTAGTTGCCATATCTTCTGTTTCAATTAACTAATTGTGATTATGTACTTTTATATTATGACCAGCTATATTTTTTTTTTCTTTTTTTTGATAAGTGAGCATTTTAATGACCCTCTATTATCCTCTCTGATGTAAAGTGTTTCTTAGTTTTTTGTTCTTGTTCCTTTATAATGAGCATAGAGCTGTTCCTTTTTAGGATTTTGAGCTCGAGTGTCTTCTTAGCTTATTATAAGTTTCCTCAACAATGTTTCTTTGGTTTCAGAGATCATCGTGGGAGAAAGCTGCAAAGATAATTAAAGGTCGGTCTGAGCAGGCGTATTTTTCTTTTTCCAATGGAATTAGTGTGTACACAGTTTCTTGATTTAGCACAGAAATTTGCGCCCTTTGTTTTTACAGGTATAATCCAGACAAGGATGGACGTATTATTTTGGCAAAAGTTGATTGCACCGAAGCAGCTGACTTGTGTAAGAGGTATTTTTTTTTTTGACACTTTTTGTCTTAGAATATGATTATACGTCATTATTTGACCACTAGCCAATACTTGTGTTAGAGGTACCACTTCATTTATTTAAACAATACTGTTTTGCTTCTAATATAGAATTATTTCAAATGTTGTATATTATCTATAGCTCTCCGACAAGTTCAATTTTTTTTTCTCTCTCTTGTTTTCTAATTACTGTCATCCTTGCTCTGTGTTCTTTTCATTACAGGCATCACGTTCAAGGGTATCCATCCATTCGCATTTTTCGAAAAGGCAGTGATTTGAGGTAGAAGATTGTACATATCTTTGCTAGTGATAACATGATTATTTTGCATAAATTCTTGTATTTAATTCGGTATATTTTTGAATTAATCCCTGCTAATTTATGTTTTTATGATTTAATTCTTGCCAGTGACGCAATTGAGCAGAAACATGCTGAAAAGGGCTAAATTGATAGAAAATCATGGAAATGGGACCAAATAAAAAAGATGGAGGAAGCCAAGGACTCATCAAGCAATTTGACTTTGTAAAAAGCCAAGAATAGAAAATTCTATTTTTAGTTTATTTATTTATTTTTATTTTTATTTTTATTTAAGATTTTATATTAATTTAGTTAAGCCTATTTTTAGTAAATCTATTAGTATAAATAGGGGTTAAATGTAATTGGAAAATCATCAATCAATAAATTCTCTCTTTTTTCTATTCCTATTTGGAGTTGTTTTTCTCTCTTTTCCTATTGCAAATTAGAATAGGATTTCTTTTATTTTTCCTTCAAGCCAACGTCAACATTCTGCCATTTTCCAATCCAATTGTTGGTTTTTCCAAAATTGGTTTAATTACTTTCCAAGCCCCCCATTCCTTCCTAAAATTTCATCATCCTTTAAACCAAGCCAAAACACAACCTTCAAGCATGAGCGAAATCATGCGACACTAAACCCCTTTCAGCCTTAAGCCGGTATTGACCCCGTCAAAAAGCCCGTGAGTTACGAACCTGAGCTATCTAATTCTAAATTTCCGATACTTATTATTTCTCCGGATTAAGAGTATGACTTCGTCAACTCACAAAGTCAGGTCATGCTAAGTCAAAAAAGACGTCGTTTGAGTTAGTGCGGCTAGACATACAGTTGGAATTCCGAAAGGATCGATTGTCTAATTGGTCTTCCGTGAACACATTGGCGTGCCAAGTGGGGATTGCTGTTTGGTTCCGTCAAGGGAAGTAGTAACCGGATTTAAATGTCTCAACGTTTGAGGGCATTGGTTCGAGCTAGGCTCTTCTAGAACGCAAAGCTGCCGAAGTTCTAAACCACGAACGTTTCGTAGGTTGTTCGATCGGTAAGGGTTAGTTATAGGACGTTCCATAACTAATTTACACAAGGAAGAGTTGGTGTCCGAGGCATCCTTGGTAGCTATAACTAGCTTATCGGAAAAGACGAGTTCATCTAATTTCGAGGATCGAGTCAAAAACGGAAAAACCCGCGCTTAGGTTGAGCTAAGTTTTATCGATTTCTTTTCAGGTTATTGCAATTTTATTTTCCTATTTAGCCTGTTACTTTTTACGTTTTTATTTTCCGTATTTATTTCAGGTTTAATATTTTACTCCCCCCTAAAAACGTCACGGGCACGACAATTGCCCAGACATTAATCTGGTCAAGAGATAGACAATTTTCTAGTAAAACCAGTCTCTGTGGGATCGACCCTACTCCCTATACTGCTTAAATTTGCAACTAGGTGTAGGTTTATATTGGTGGAATCGACAGTCATCAGCTAGCCTTATGTCAATGACTTACTGTCCTGTTCCCGCTCCCCCCCTTTCCTCGTTCTGGCTTTTCTTACCGTTGCTTGTTACTCAATAAACTGCAAAGGATTCTTTTGGTAAAGGTACGAAACGTTACAATTTAGTAAAATAGATTTCATGTAGAGAAAGATTGGAGCAGTTTATGAAAAATAGGTAAGGTGACATGCAGTGATGATGGAAGCAAATAAGAGGCTGAGGAAGATAAGAATTACATTGGTTATTGTATTAATTGTAAAAAGAATGCAGAGAGAATTTTGGAGTGCAAAGGTTGTTAAACAATTAAAAAAATCCCCTAAATGAAAATTTAAACTTTGAATCTTCTATTTATAACCTTTCCAAAGTAGTTATCTCCAAAGAATGGTTATAAAACAAACGAGGGAGGAATATAGGTTAATTCACAAGAATGTGTTATAAATTATGAATTATGAGTAATGAGTGTGAACAAGATCACTTTCATATTATTTGTAGTGTGTAATGGGAGAAAAGTTATAAAAATAGTAGATATAATGATAATTTCATGAAAATTCCACTCCTATAACTCATTTTTGCAAAAAGAGTGCTATACTTGCAAACTTAATTAATTGAAGTGCATAGTTTAATGAAAGGAAAAGAAAAAGAACACTTGTACTCCGAATAAGGGTTAAGGAGTAGAATTCTTAACAGTATTTATATTTGAGCCTTAAGTCATACTCTCCAAAACATTGGAGCAAGCCTAAAAATCTTACTAGCGAGTTAATTGTTTAGTTCCACAACTTTCTCAACGTGCAGTGATTCTGTAAGGAATAATCGGACACTACTATTGCCAGAAGAATTAATAACCAAAAACGAGTATATGAAGCTCGTATATGTCCTATGTTTTTAACCTTCCACATTCATTTGACGACGAACTCTAGATTCTAGAAGATTATTTCTTCCTAGCTATTTAATGCGGCTGAGCCTTCTGTATGCGGATTTTCCTTGTCTGACTTGTAAGTATTTTAGGGATGACGATGGACATGAACATGAATCTTATTATGGAGATCGTGATACAGACGCACTGGTTAAGGTATACACCTAAAATTTGATTTAAAATGGCTATTTCCAATTACTGATCGGTTTCAGAAACCAAATTAGATAAAGGTGCATGCATGACCCATTGCAATCGTCGTTTCTTCCAGGCAATGGAAGAACTGGTCTCACCTACTCCATTGGAGAACCAGAAGCTGGCTTTAGAGAAGAATAGACCAGCACCATTGACAGGAGGATGCAGAATTGAAGGATACGTGCGTGTGAAAAAGGTGATAATTACAATCCCAGATTAGATACGGTATTATTTGTCTATCCAATCATTTATTTATTCCTTAAAAACTGAAAGCACTTGGTGTTGCAATATGCAGGTTCCTGGCAACCTTATCATTTCGTCTCGTTCAAGAGCCCATTCTTTTGACTCTTCTCACATGAACATGTCTCATGTCATTGGCCATCTTTCCTTTGGTAAAATAATTTCAACCCAAGTACTAAGTGATGTGAAGCGATTAATACCGTATCTCGGTAGAAGCCACGACAAGTTGAACGGTCGATCATTCATTAATCACCGGGATTTAGACGCAAATGTTACAGTAAGTTCCTTCTTTCATATGATACTTTCTGTTTCAATTGCGCGTTTTCCATTTTAAGTGCCAATGTGTTGACCGTGAATCTTCTTTTATCTACCTTTTTCCACAAAGCAATCAATTGGTGGAGTAAGATACTAAGTACATATTTAAACCACAACAACAATATTGTATTCTAAGAACTCGTTAGGAATCTATAATCAATAGCGTAACGATTTCTGGAGTTCTTATATCGTAGTTATCATTGTAAGTTTCTATCTTTGTATCTGCAATTCTGTTTATTTCGCTGTTATTATCTCAAAGCCCATATATCTGTCGTTAGTCTTCGTAGCCGTTGAGTCCGAGTGGGACGTTGTTGGCGTTGAGAGGACGTTAAGACACAGAAGGTTTTAGGTACCAGGGATAATAATAATGGAAAAAATGGATTGTTTATATCAAGATAAAACTTGTAATCATACTATGCATATAGACTCTAAGAATGAAAATAATATTTCGGCTCTTAGTAAAGGTATCAATAGTTTAATAGATATGACGTCTGTATATTTTAATAGATTATATACTAAGGTTAGTAAAGTAGAAGAAAAAGTAGATAATATGGGAGATGTAACGAATTTAGATTTGAATAGCAAGTCTAAAGAGTTATTATCCGATGTTAATAATAAATTAGATCAGGTTATTAGTAATAGTAATATAGAATCAGACTTAAATTTAGGACCTTTATATTACGGTAATAGTAATGATATATTAGTTTTATCTGAAGAGGATGAGTCTTCGGATGAATCTTCTAATATTAAAAAAGAAAAAACAAAAGAAAAAAGAGAAAAAGATAAAAAACAACAAAAATATGACTTTGACTCTTATAAAACTTTGATAGAACATTGGAAAAGCCAATTTTCTAAAACGGATGATAATCTTGAAAGAGTTGAATATCTAAGTTAATAGAAGATCTTTATGAAGAACATAAAGAACTTTTTAATAAGTATAATTATCATTATATGTTAGAATATGATGATGATAATAAAGATAGTAATAATGATACTATTAATAATAATAATGAAAGTGATAATTATATATTAGAAACAGAAAGTAGTAATAATTCTAATAATATGGAAATAGATTTTAATGTTACGAGTCATAATTCTGATGAAGAAGAAACTTCAACAGAAGAAAATATAGAAATTCCTGAACCTATGGATACCAACCCCATAGATCCAGATAATTATATAGTTCCTAAACCTTGGGAAATAGATAAAAAAGACCTTTATGGTAAGAGAAAATTAGATTCAGATCCTCAAACAGATGATGGTCTAAGATCTATTAATAAAAATCACGAAATTGTTGAAAACACAACAAGAATATTAGGTGATAAAATAGAAGACATAGCTACTAATGATATAAAACTGGAAACACCAGGAGAAACTAGTCAGCCTATACCTATACCTTATAAAATAGATGATTTAAATAAAAGAAATGTTGCTCAAGGGGGAGTATACTTAGATTTAACTAATATTCCTTTATCTGATTATGAAAAAACAATAGATGATTGGGCACAGTCTATGACTATTGTTGTAAACAACAACAGTACAGTTTGGACAAAAGAAAAGTTTTTAAACTACTTTGTTGGAACCTTTCAGGGAGATGTTCTTCAATTTCTCAGAAGATGGGAAGAATCTGAGAAAGGAAGAGAACAAAAAAGTCAGCTTATTAATCAAATAAGCACCCCTAAAGATCTGTTAAAAGGATTAACCTCAATTCTAAAAACAGAATTTTGTGGTTATTCTAATAAAAAAGATCAAGATAGCCAAGCCAGTTACATCTTGTCTAAATTAAAATTATGTGATATTAAATATTTAGAAGAATTTTCTAAAAATTTCTTCATGAATATCAAAAGTTAAAAAATGATAGCATAGATCATTGGAAAAACCAATATTTTCATAAATTACCACCACCTTGGGATGAAATTTGCATAAACAAATATGCTTCTTTCATTATCAAATGTAGTAATGATAATAAAACAGATATTAATAATATTGATACTATAGGTAATAGAATTAATTTTGCGAAAAAAAGAATTATATTACACTGTTTACAGAGTAAAGCGGCTAAACAAGTCAAAAATAAATTGAGTCATAGATACTGTACAAAAATGTTAGAAGGTGAATGGGAGTTTGGTTGTAACTCTATACGTTCAAAACCTTATAAAAAACATAAAAGAAATAAAAAATATAAGTTAGCTAGATGGAAACCTAGTAATAAAAATATTAGTAATAATATTAATAATAATAGGAGAAAGTTTGTTAGAAGAAAAACTTCTAATAAGACTAAAAAATAAATTTGTAAGTGTTTTATTTGTGATGAAGAAGGTCATATAGCAACAAATTGTCCTAACAAAGGCAAAAATGCTAGAAAGATTATTAAAAACCTTGAAGAACAAGATCTAGAAATATGTTTTAGTGAGGAAACAAATCCTACTGAAATATTATATGAGTTATTATCAGAAACAGAGTCTGATACAGATTCTGATGAATACATCTTTATGTTGGGAAATAGTTCTAATAAACAATTAGAAGAAATTCCTAATTCTGAACAACAGGATATTAAGTTAGGAAATATAATCGGAGAAGAAATTGATTTCTCTGATGATATAATTGAAAAAATTAATAAAAATCATATTTCTAAAGAAGAAATTTACAAAATTTCTAAGTTTAAAATATGGTCAAAAAGACACATAGAAAAAATTAGCGGTAATACAGTCGCTAAAGATACCAAAGGAGGATTAACAGAAATCCCTTTATTTACCAAAGAAAAAATAAAAAGGATTAGAAAAAATTATCCTCAGGTTAGATATATACATCTAGGAGTCATTATGATAACAATTAGAGCTTTATTTAGAAGAGGTCATGATGTTCCTATCCTAGCAGTATTATTAGATAAAAGATTTGAAAATCCAATAAAAGCACTTATTGGAGGAATTCAATCTAATTTACATACAGGTGTTATAGGATTCAAAGTTAAACCAAATTACTTTATCTCTATAACAGACCCTCTAATAGAAGAGTGTCTATGCCTTAGAATTCAAACAAAAAATTCTGATATTAGTGATTTAGCAGAAGATTTAGCAATCAGCTGGACTTCTATTAATGAATATACTAATACAGCAGAGGTTGAAATAAAAGAAATAAATAATAAAATTATTGAGCTTTTTGAGCCCAATAAATTTACTACAGAAATTCAACCAAAGCTATTACATTTAAAAGATTTATCGATTCCAAAAGACTGGATAATCGATAAAACCAATAATGCTAGTACTTCTAAACCAGTAAGTACTATTGAATACATGTCATCTGGTGACAAATTATATTTCAGAAATAATCTGATTACTAATACAGATGATAATTTAGTATTACCCTCTAGCTCTCAACCAGAGGAAGAAGAGGATAATGAAAGTACATCTACACCAATAGGTATGAAAACAGTTCATATTCCTATTTTTCCTACTACACCAAGTAGAAATTCTAGAAACACTAGAATGGAAGATATACATTATTCAGTTGATAATATAAATTTCAATAAATACATTGAAATTACATTATGTGGTAAGGACTATAAAAAATATTCTTTACATGCTTTATTAGATACAGGAGCTACAACCAGTAGTTGTAAGAAGGATATTCTTCCTGAAGAATATTGGAAACCTGTAAAAAAGATAATAAATATTAATGGAATAAATGGTAGCAAAACTACTATCTATTTTAAAGCTAAAAATATACCAATCTACATAAATAATGTTAGATTTATAATTCCAAAATTATTATGTTTACCTGATATGTATGGAGACATATTATTAGGTAATAATTTTCTAAATCAATATTTACCCTTTATTGTTAATAAAAAATCGGTTATATTATCTATAGAAAACACTTCTATAGAAATACCATTAGTAGAAAATAATAAATTTATTTTTACTAATGTTTGCTGATTTTCTTAGCAGGCCTCATGGATAGAGGTAAACAACCTCTAAAAGAAAATGATGGATGGAGAACTGTCCATAAAAAACCCAACAAGGGAAAATCACCAATAAGTCCTAAACAAGGATTTATGACTGCACCTGCAAAAGTAATTCCTAAACAAGGATTTATGGCTGCACCTACACAGGTACAATTTTATCCTAACCAGGGATATTATTTACCATATCCATTGGTAAACCAACCGATTGGATCACAATCACCAACACCGGTGAATTATTCTCAATTTTCTCAAAAGCCTTATACCGATTCTGAAATTCTCAAATATGCAGAAGATTTGTTGAAAAAACAACAAACCTCTGAGTTCTTGAATCTAAAGGATTTTTATAATCCAGGCTTACCCCTAGAATATTACCATTTCATAAACAAGATATGGAAAAACCATATTTTGGAACAAAGAGCTAGTTTCCGAAAAGCTCTTACACAATTCTCGGAATTCTTGGTTGAAAAAACAACTGAAGAAAATAGATCCGAAGAATTATTATTAAATACTATTTTATATAGAGATTGGGAAGAAATCCTAGTCGAATACATGGATATTAAGGAGATAAACAATCTTCTTGATACATTTCAATATTTTATTAATAAAGGGAAAAACACTCCTATTATTAATAAGATATTTAGAATATGTCTATATAACAAGAGTAGACAAATTCTACCTGCAGATATTTTTTCAAAAATAAACCGAGCCATTTGCAAACAGCAAGCTCTATTTTTAGAAATTTTTTCTAAATATTTTTCGCAAGCATTTGTTTATACAAATGATATAGGAGAAAAAACTCCTGCTATCAAATTTCGATTAAATCATGAGCCATTTGATATAACCAGTATTGAGTGGGGATTTGTTAAAGAAATAACAGTCCAAAATCTCTCTTTTGATTTATTAAAAGACTTTCCAGCGATAGTCAAATCCCGGCTATCAAATTTTATAGATATAGACGATTTTGTCTATTATTTCATATTGAAATAAGCAGCTTTATTGGTATAGCTGAAAAAGAAAATTTTTATCAGCCATATCAAATTTGGAATATAAATACTATGTTTTCGGGAAAAGCCCTTTCAGCTGTTGAAGAAGATCAACAACATTTGTCAAAAACCATTGATGAGTGTTATAATAAATTTAACTATTATCAAATCCAAGCCGGAATTGATTTAATGAGTATGGCGAAGCATCTTCTCCATCAAACAACTTATATGTTCTGGACCGATGGACGAAGAATTTTAGCCTATGATACTGGAAGAACCCAGATAGAAAGAAATGAAGAAGCCATTCAGTTATTAAAAAAGATAGCTGAAATGGAAATCGAAGATTATCCGTTAGCAGCGGAGATCAGAGAAGTATGGGAACACTGGAACACACCAGCACCCTCACCAGAATCATTGCACCTTGACGAGATCGAGGAAATGAATCTGAAAAATATCCAAGAAGGATGAAGGCAACCAGTCAGCATCCAAATGACGCAGACAATGATGTAAGCAACAATCAATGTCATAATAAAGGCAATAATTTTGGCGGTGACTTAAAAAGAAGGAAACCACCAAAAGACAAAGATGATGTCATGCATGATGGAAGCAACCATTTAATGCAATTAAAACGTGGAAGCAACCACAACAATTTTGACAGAAGACGGTGGAAGCAACCATCAAATCAAGATGGCTACGTATCATAAAGCCATTCTTATCAACATACTGTGCGGATTTCAATTGTAATTAAATTAGAAGTATATTATTATCCGAACAATTATTTCGGACTTGAATTGTAATTAGATTCTAGTTTAGAATTTTAGTTATAAATAGGCATTCTTGTAAGCCTTGAAGGGCATCGAGTTTTAGTTAGAAAAAAAAATAGATCGAGTTTTAGTTAGAAAAAAAAATAGATCGAGTTTTAGTTAGAAAAAAAAATATAGATCGAGTTTTAGTTAGAATATTAGATTTAGTTTTCCTTTTGTAAATTATCTATTTTCTTCTAGTGAAATATTATTCTACGATATATATCCTTCCGCTTGTGCACATATCCCTCCCTCCCCGAGAAACTGGTATCAGATATCCTATCAGAGGAGCCCCGGAGTAACGATTTCTGGAGTTCTTATATCGTAGTTATCATTGTAAGTTTCTATCTTTGTATCTGCAATTCTGTTTATTTCGCTGTTATTATCTCAAAACCCATATATCTGTCGTTAGTCTTCGTAGCCGTTGAGTCCGAGTGGGACGTTGTTGGCGTTGAGAGGACGTTAAGACACAGAAGGTTTTAGGTACCAGGGATAATAATAATGGAAAAAATGGATTGTTTATATCAAGATAAAACTTGTAATCATACTATGCATATAGACTCTAAGAATGAAAATAATATTTCGGCTCTTAGTAAAGGTATCAATAGTTTAATAGATATGACGTCTGTATATTTTAATAGATTATATACTAAGGTTAGTAAAGTAGAAGAAAAAGTAGATAATATGGGAGATGTAACGAATTTAGATTTGAATAGCAAGTCTAAAGAGTTATTATCCGATGTTAATAATAAATTAGATCAGGTTATTAATAGTAATATATAATCAGACTTAAATTTAGGACCTTTATATTACGGTAATAGTAATGATATATTAGTTTTATCTGAAGAGGATGAGTCTTCGGATGAATCTTCTAATATTAAAAAAGAAAAAACAAAAGAAAAAAAAAATATAGATCGAGTTTTAGTTAGAAAAAAAAATAGATCGAGTTTTAGTTAGAAAAAAAAATAGATCGAGTTTTAGTTAGAAAAAAAAAATAGATCGAGTTTTAGTTAGAAAAAAAAAATATAGATCGAGTTTTAGTTAGAACATCTATCAGATATAATATAGATCGGGGAGGGAGGGATATGTGCACAAGCGGAAGGATATATATCGTAGAATAATATTTCACTAGAAGAAAATAGATAATTTACAAAAGGAAAACTAAATCTAATATTCTAACTAAAACTCGATCTATATTTTTTTTTTCTAACTAAAACTCGATCTATTTTTTTTTTCTAACTAAAACTCGATGCCTTTCCAGGCTTACAAGAATGCCTATTTATAACTAAAATTCTAAACTAGAATCTAATTACAATTCAAGTCCGAAATAATTGTTCGGATAATAATATACTTCTAATTTAATTACAATTGAAATCCGCACAGTATGTTGATAAGAATGGCTTTATGATACGTAGCCATCTTGAATTGATGGTTGCTTCCACCGTCTTCTGTCAAAATTGTTGTGGTTGCTTCCACGTTTTAATTGCATTAAATGGTTGCTTCCATCATGCATGACATCATCTTTGTCTTTTGGTGGTTTCCTTCTTTTTAAGTCACCGCCAAAATTATTGCCTTTATTATGACATTGATTGTTGCTTACATCATTGTCTGCGTCATTTGGATGCTGACTGGTTGCCTTCATCCTTCTTGGATATTTTTCAGATTCATTTCCTCGATCTCGTCAAGGTGCAATGATTCTGGTGAGAGTGCTGGTGTGTTCCAGTGTTCTCATACTTCTCTGATCTCCGCTGCTAACGGATAATCTTCGATTTCCATTTCAGCTATCTTTTTTAATAACTGAATGGTTTCTTCATTTCTTTCTATCTGGGTTCTTCCAGTATCATAGGCTAAAATTCTTCGTCCATCGGTCCAGAACATATAAGTTGTTTGATGGAGAAGATGCTTCGCCATACTCATTAAATCAATTCCGGCTTGGATTTGATAATAGTTAAATTTATTATAACACTCATCAATGGTTTTTGACAAATGTTGTTGATCTTCTTCAACAGCTGAAAGGGCTTTTCCCGAAAACATAGTGTTTATATTCCAAATTTGATATGGCTGATAAAAATTTTCTTTTTCAGCTATACCAATAAAGCTGCTTATTTCAATATGAAAATAATAGACAAAATCGTCTATATCTATAAAATTTGATAGCCGGGATTTGACTATCGCTGGAAAGTCTTTTAATAAATCAAAAGAGAGATTTTGGACTGTTATTTCTTTAACAAATCCCCACTCAATACTGGTTATATCAAATGGCTCATGATTTAATCGAAATTTGATAGCAGGAGTTTTTTCTCCTATATCATTTGTATAAACAAATGCTTGCGAAAAATATTTAGAAAAAGTTTCTAAAAATAGAGCTTGCTGTTTGCAAATGGCTCGGTTTATTTTTGAAAAAATATCTGCAGGTAGAATTTGTCTACTCTTGTTATATAGACATATTCTAAATATCTTATTAATAATAGGAGTGTTTTTCCCTTTATTAATAAAATATTGAAATGTATCAAGAAGATTGTTTATCTCCTTAATATCCATGTATTCGACTAGGATTTCTTCCCAATCTCTATATAAAATAGTATTTAATAATAATACAATATTATTATATAGAAATTATGGCAATTGCGATTAGGAAAACTAGACTAATCAATCGGGTAAATAGGGATAATTTATATTAATTCAAATTGAGTTTCACTTTTTTCGAATCATTTCATTTTGTTTAGTATCATATTTAGATCATTTTAAGTTTGAGTTATTTTCAAATTTAAATATTTTCGAGTTTAAGTCATTAGGAAAACTAGACTAATCAATTGGGTAAATCGGGCCAATTTATATTAATCCAATTTGCGTTTTAATTTTTCCGGATCATTTCATTTTGGTTAGTCTCATATTTGGATCATTTCAAGTTTGAGTGAATTTTAGATTCAAATCTTTTAGAGCTCAAGTCGTTTTGAATTTAGTTTTTTTTTTTTTAGATTTAAGTCAATTAGGTTTGAGGTTTGAGTTTTTTAAATTTAGTCATTATAAGTCGGATATTTTAGGTTCTAGTCCCCTCTTCTAATTCAGGTTATTTGTTCACGACTTTTAGGTCAAAACGTTTTAGATTCAAGTTGTGTTAAATTTGGATCAGATTAGGGCTTGAGACAAATTGAATTCGGGTTAATTCAAGTTTAAATTAGACAAATTTAAATTGTTGACTTTTTTTATAATTAAATTGGATTAAATCGAATTTGTATTTTGATTGATTCAATTGAATTTTCAAATTAAATTAAAAACTTAGAATGGGCAAGTTTGAAAAAAAACCTTCTAATATGGTGTAAAATCTGAAAGATAAGCCACAGGAACTAGAAGAACACTCTTTAAACTTACAAGCTTCACCATTCTTAATTACTTTTTTCAGATTCATCATTACCTTCAAGTTGTGAAAACAGAGGTGGTTACGGTAAAATCTTCTCATGGAAGTTCGTTAATCGAGCAATACGAGTACACAGCACACAGCAGTCTTGCACAAAGCGTAAACATGCCTGTTGCCAAATTTCATTTTGAGTTATCTCCAAATGCAGGTAATTATTCTTCAAAACTGCTTAATTATATTAAACCAAGTTTTTACCTTCAATCCTTCTGGTTTTTTCTTTAGTTGGGCAATTTTCTTTTGGCATAATGATAAATTTAATTCTTAACGTTTATATTTTTTTGTCGATTTGGTTCTTATTCTTTTTTTGAGTTAATTTTGACCCTTGTTCTTTTAGAAAAGAGTCAAATTGCATTTTTTTAATGATGACTAAAATATTAATTTTTAATGTTATTGGCTTGATAATTCGTATAACAGTTCAAGTGCATGTCATGGTTACATCAACAAATAATTCAAAAATTATAAAAATCAAAATTAAGATACATAAAATGTTTATACAAATTCAAAAAAAATTAGTATGAAGTATTCGTGGACTATCACGTAGGTTGCTGTGTTTAAAAATTTAACATTTTAGTTAGTACTTTTATTAAAAAATATCATTTTAACTCTTTTTTAAAAGGTCGATGATCAAATTCGACTCTTTTTAAAAGATTAAAAGTCAAATTTAACTAAAAAAATTAAAACTAAATTAACAAAAAAAAAAGGGCAAAATTTGACATATTCCTTTCCTTTTTCTTACACAGGTTTTAATAACCGAAAACCCAAAATCATGGTCACACTTTCTCACCAATGTTAGCGCTATAATTGGAGGTGTTTTCACGGTTAGTATCTTACAATCTTTCTTGGATCATTTTCGGATTCTTTTATTTGATTCATCTATTATACTTCAATTTAAAATTTAGATTATCTATTTTATAATATTAATAGTTTATTTAAATAATTAATATCATTAACTAATTCAATTAAAATATAAATTTAGATTTTTTTCTTAATAACAATAAATCTTCATTAGTATGATGATTTAAAAGGGACTTTTTAGAAAAAAAAAACTTGTTTTATTATTTTAATTAGTTAATGGCAATGTTTTTAGAATCAGATCAGTAGTCGACTAATCATGTCATTGGTTCGCCGGTCCGATTAAAATATTAACTTTTTTTTTAAATTCAGTTCAATCGATTCATACCAGTTCTTAATTTAACTAATTTAATGTCATTCTTTGAACCGATACTTCGATTAGTTTTCAGTCTAATGAGCCGTTCCGGTCCGATTCAAATATCATTAATTATTGATGTTAGTTATTTGAATTAATGAAATTATAAAAATAAAGTACCAAATTAGGACCAAAATAATAATTTAATCTATTATTCTAGATAAATCTCAATTTTGAAGTCTAGCTTGGGTTTTAGCAAACTATAGAGATTGAAGTTGAGCATGAACATCAAGCTGGTTTTTTAATAGGTAAACGAGTTTCATCCAGCCTGTTTGAGGGAGGTCGATTTTTATCCGAACCAAGTTTAAGCTGTAAAAATGAAATTATATTAAATTTAAGTCGAGTTTAAATTTCTAGTAAAATTTGAGCTCGGCTAGACTCAATTACAACCTTAATCTCGGTCTTTAATTTTCTTCTTGTAGACAGTAACTCTAATGTTCATAAATTTTCTCCACGGATTGCAGGTTGCTGGGATTTTGGATTCAATCTTATACAATAAAATAAGGCTGATGAAAAAAATGGAGATAGGCAAGCAAAAAGAGAGAGACAATTTTGATATCATGTAAAGATTTGTAACGAGTGATGAGGATGATTTTATGGAAAAACACAGTTGAAATGTAATCTTTTAGCATCTGCTTGTTTACTGGGAAAATATTGTTGATTCTTACTTTTGTCTTCAAGTTCATTGAGTTGCTGGGAAAACCCCAACCATAATCCATGTATTGTTTTTTACTGAGAAAATATTGTTGATTCTTACTCTTTTTTTTTTTTCCTTCAAGTTCATTGATTTGCTGGGAAATCAACCTGAAGTATAATTCTCATCGTCAAACAAGTTTTCTTCTCGAAAATGAAAATTCTATTTGATTAATTTGAGCTCATATTCAACATTTCCGAGCAATAATCCGAATTCATATAACTCAAATTCTTGAATCTATAGTAATTTAAGTCCAAATTGTCTTGAATAGAAAATTGATATGAACTTTAAATGATTCGAATTCGAAACAATTTAAATTAAAAAAAAATTAAATAATTTAGAATGATATGAATTTAAAGTAATCGAAATTTGAAATAATCCGATCTCATAATAATTTAACTTAAAAATTATGATTCGAACTCAAAATAATTCGTACTCTAAATGATTATAACTCAAAGTGATTCAAATCCAAAATTACTCAAATTCAAAATTGATCTAAATCAAAATAAACAGAAACTTTAAAATTCAAGTTTGAATTGCTTCATATTTGAATCATTTCGAGTTTGAATTATTTTAATTCAAATCACTTAAACATTTTTTTAAAATTATTTCAAATTTGAGATATTTCAAATATAAATCGCTCTATATAAATATTTTGAATTTGATTAATTATATATACTTTCGGTGGAATTAATTTCGACGGATAAACTTATTGATAATCTTCTTATGAAAATACGGACCATTCACAAACTATTACTAAATAATTGGAAAATCCGTATTTCATGACCAATCAAGTTGGTGTAAATTTTACTGATCTACAAGTGTTTTATGAATATCTTCAAATTGTGTGGAAATTAAATCAAAAAGATATTATGAAATTTTAATTTTCTGTTTGTTTCAAAGGAAAATTATATTAATAATGTTGAACTTCAAAACAAAATTGAAAAGACTGCCTTGACTTTTCCTTGTGTTTTTTTTAGGTACAACTACTTTTTCTCATAGGTAAGCTCACCACTTTTACTTGGTCATGAAGAATGGTTATTGACTTGGCTCCAAGAAAGAAATGGTCAACACCTTTCCACAACATGTATTCATAAGTGGTAAAAATATTATAGATATTTATTTTCTCCATTAAAAAATAGTTTAATTAATTTTTATATATTAAATCAAAGAGTAAATTGATTTTTTTGTTAGAAATTTCATTCATTTTTGCTGCTAAAAATTAGTCATTGTACATTAGTATGATGTACACATGGCATGGCACATGTCACTGTTTGATTATTCTATCAGCCACATTAGATTTTAATAGTACAAATGAATGGATTTTTTTAACAGAAATGATCAATTTACTTTTTGATCTAATATATAAAGAGAAATTTGTTATTTTTTAAGGGGACAAAAATATAATTTGATTCTTAATACAGAAACCTCTATAATACTTTTCCCGGAGTTTCAAAATTCTCATTTACTTAACTAATATTTTTAAGAATATTTACTTGACTTAATACTATATCTTTCACACTAAATTATGTTTAGATATTTTATTTTTAATTATTTTATTTAAATATTGTATATTAAAATAGTAAATGATAAAAATGTGATTGTAAATTTTAAGTAAGTAATTTCTCAATTTTTAAAAAATATTTATTGAATTATTTTCAATTTTATCCATAACACCAATTCAACAAGATATATTATACTATATAAAAATATGTTGATGAATTCATTGAGTAATGTATAGAGTGGTAAATAATTTACGTATGAATCTTCATCGATTTTAAATTCGATTTCTAAATTTTATTTATTTATTTTAAATAGTGATTTTTAGTTGTTTAATTTAAATTTGTATATAAAATTATTAAAAAAACTAAAATATCAATATAATAAACTTTTCTAATTTTAAATAATTTTTAACTAAATTAATATTTGTATTTTTATTCTTCCATGCACTTTTTTATATTATTTATAGGAAATAAATTATATTAAAAAGCATAGTTTTTAAGATCATATTATATACTCATCTATATTTAATATATTCTCCAACTTAATTTAACTTTAATTATTGCTTAAAGTAATTTATTTTTTAAATTATAAATAAATATCTTTCATTCTTTTACAAGTTTTAATCTCTTTTTTTTCATAAGTTAATATTTTTTTATTTTTTGTGCAACCAATTTAAAAAATTAGTAATTTTTGTATAGTTTTTTCATGTCAGACACGTAATATTGGTAATAATTTTATTCTAAACCTCGAATCTTGAACTCGACTCTAAATTTTGAACCTTGAGATTCAAGGATTGAGTTTGAGATTTAATGTTCAAGGTTTGGGTTTTGGGTTCGAGATTTAAAGGTTTGAGGTTACGAATTTTGGTTCAAGATTCAAGGGTTCGAGATTACGAGTTACGAGTTCAGGATTTTAGATTCAAGGTAAAAGAATTACCAAAATTATTTGTGAATGACATGGAAAAAATTATTAAAATGTTATTAAATAATTGAAAAATGACCATGAATAATATGGTGCGAAGGTTCCATAAAATAATTATAGTAATAATTTAATGTCTTCAAAATTTGATGATATTGCTAAATTTTACTGGTGCTTAAAAATCTTAAGCTTTAAGATCAAATTATTCGTATAATGAAAAATATTTAAACTGCATCAAACTAAAATGTTCTAAATTTTAATAATATTAACTTTGAAAAAAATAAAAAATTAGGATAAAAAATAATAATATTCAGTATTTATAATTTTTTACAGTTTAATTTAATACAATGAAAAAAGTGGTGATTAAAATTGAGACAAAAAGACAGAGAAGAGAAACAATAGGGAGACTAATAAAAATAAAAGCATAAAACCGCATTTAATGTCTTTATTTTTTAAAGTGATAGATCATAGATGTCAACCAACATGGCTGCCACTACCACCACCACAACCACCGCTACCACCGCCGCAGTCATCACCTCCTCCCACCAACTAAACCCATAATTAACTGCAAAAAAGTAAGATTTTTTAAATTATATTTTTCTTTAAAGAAAGGGTAAAAAGACCCCAAGAAAAATATAGGATTTTTGTTGTTGTTGTTGGGTTCTTTAAAGAACTTGACTTGACTGGACTGACCCTTCATTTCCTTTGATTTTATTTTCTGGGTATTTATTTTTATCTTCAAAAGTTCTAGCTTTTGGTGATATTGCAGCAAAACAAAAAAAAAAAGAAAGAAGAAAAATCCTTTTTTTAGTCCAAAAAAGAAGTTGTTCTTTTTTTTTTTTGTTCTTGGTAAATGTGGGGAGGTCCTGCAGAACCTGCTGATTCTTATTATGCAGTCAGACCTGAATGCACTGATGTTCCTAGAACCAGATTTAAGATCAAGGTTTGTTTTTTTGCTTTATTATTGGTTCTAATTTGATTGAATTTTAGCCTTAATTGAATTTATCCAATTCATTTGGATCTGATCTTGAATTATACACATGTAAAAATGCTGTTATCAAATGTTTTTCTTTAGGCTATGAGCTTGATGTAGATTTGTGGTTTTTTCTTATCTTTGATCAATTCATTGTTTATCACTGTTACAATGATTCTTTTGTTGTACTAGTTTTGTTGTACTTGTGTCCGATATATCTTCGAATATAGCCAAAAAAATCGAGAAATTTGAGCATATTCATGTTTGGGGTATGCCCATATCCGACCCTCATCTTGAGTTGAAGATCGGTCCACTGTTTCTCTGGTTCGATCCGTACATCCTTTTCATCATATGGATTATTTGAGCTTAAATGTGTAATAATTAGGGATGAAAATAGAAAATTGAGTTGCATAATATGCAATAAGTATATTGATTGATATTGGTGTTCATATAGAATTATATGGCTAATTATAGAAGTAAAGAAACATTATTATGTATGGTATTGCATTATCTGTTTTTATATATATTTATATTTAAGACACTGGTATACGGTGTTTGCAAATTCAAATTCGAGTCTTAACATTCAGGCACGTGTTGGGTTGACCACTGATACTCGAGTCTGTGTAAATTAGTTGTCAAGTCAATGCTTTTCGTGTTATCTTTATCGTCTTTGTTAATTTTATAAATGAAGTCGAGTTCAAGTTTTGCATTAATTGTTAAAAAAAAGAGGTGCTTTTGATTCGATAAAGATGCTTTTCTCATTTATTTGCTTGTGCAGCCGGGTAAAACTCTAAGTGCAAGAAAATGGCAAGCTGCATTTTCTCTCGATGGGCATTTGGATATTGGAAAAACTCTACAGCGAATCCAACGTGGGGTAAGTTCATGTCATGTTCAAATGATTGTTCTTGGTAGTATAGTTTTCGAGTTTCAGAAGTAATTCATTTGAAATAAACATATATTGAGCTGTGTAAGGCTATATTTATTTTTGTTGGCAAACATAGGGGATTCATCCATCAATTAGAGGAGAAGTTTGGGAGTTTCTACTTGCCTGTTACGATCCCGAGAGCACATTTGATGAAAGGGAGCAAATAAGGCAACATCGAAGGTAATAAATTGTTCTCATCTTGTATCAGTTCTCTGCTGGACTTGTTCTAAGTTTTGTTTTCTCGTTTTTATACCTCAGGGTGCAATATGCTAGATGGAAGAACGAATGTCGTGAAATCTTCCCCGTTATTGGAAGTGGCAGATATATTACAGCACCTGTTATTACTGAAGATGGTCAGCAGATTCAAGACCCTTTTGTACTTTCAGAGATAAATCCAGGCAAGTTATAGGCAATGTTACCCCTTTTTATAATTTGCTGAAAGTGAAATAAACCCGGAACTAATACCTGATCGATGATTCAGGTATGAATGGTAATAATACAGAAATGATGAAGGAGCTAACCCCTTGTGGTCCTTTGGATAAGAAAGCAATCCAGTGGTTGCTTACGTTACATCAAATAGGTTTGTTTGTTGTTTTTCTACTTTAAATGCATGTCTCACTTTGATTCGTTGCTTTCTTCTCTAAGTCATGACCTGTGTTTCTCGTATGTACGTTTCTGCTAGGTCTTGATGTCATGCGCACCGACAGGACTTTAGTATTCTATGAGAAACAAGAGAATTTGTCAAAACTTTGGGATATTCTCTCTGTTTATGCCTGGATAGATACGGATGTTGGCTATGGACAAGGTGAGTAATTACACGAATATTTCCTTTTTAAAACGATAATTATAGTTTCTATTTGTTGACGGCCTCAATCAATCGAAACTTCTTTTGTAACAAAGGGAATAATAAATTCTTTTATCTACATTTGTAATCTAATACTAATTCTGAAAGCTAAATTCAATTATAATGCTAAGCAGGAATGAGTGATCTTTGCTCTCCCATGATTATTCTTCTCGAAGATGAAGCCGATGCATTTTGGTGCTTTGAGCGTCTTATGCGTAGATTGGTACCTTTCCTTTCTTTTTTGGCCTTGTTTATCTTTTCGGCTCTGTTTATCGCAAAACTATGGTAATGTGATGGCTTATTTTTTCAAATGCACTAGGTCTATTTTTGAGTATCCGACTTAAGTTCGAGCTCCTACTTGATTAAATATGTGTTTATGCATATCTCTAGAGTTGAGAATTAAGTTCGTTTCTTTTCTTTTTTTAAGTGGAATTGTAACCCCTAATATCTTTATGGTCCTTTCGAGATTCACATATATTGGACGTGACAATTATATCTTTAATTACTGCTTGTCTTCGGGATTGTCTAGTCCGAGAATTTCTACTCAGTTCTACATGCTTTGTATCCAGAATGCTATTTTTCTGTCCTTTGGATTCATTATACTTGCTTGCATATATATATATTGATATCCGGAATAAAAAGCGTATTTTAGTATGATTGGTTACATGTTTCGTGATTTACTATACTCGTTTCTTCGTTTTCCTTTTCTAGTATTTTCTTTCTGTGGACTTTGTAATGAGTTTCTAATGATATATTTTCCTATTTTCAATCTTAAAGCGAGGAAATTTCAGATGCACTGGGAATTCTGTTGGGGTAGAGAAACAACTTAGTTATTTGGCTGCAGTAACTCAAGTCATTGATCCGAAACTTCATCACCATTTTGGTATGGAATGAAATTTATTCTTTCATTCTCCGGTGTTTATGCATTGTGCTTTCTTTCTCATTTTGCTTGAAGTATCAATGTTGGACCCATATCCAGAAACGGGTTTGAAGATATGGTTCTCTAAGGATTCTCCAAATATCTGGAAATCTCGGAAAAGATTGAACATTCCTGTGTCGGACACATACTCGTGTTCAATACTTGCACCCGAGTCCAGTAACATAGTTCGTCGAACATCTTGGTTGGGACTTATTTATTTTGTTTCTTATATCGGTTTTACAGAGACACTGGGTGGAGGTGACTATCTCTTTGCTTTCCGGATGCTAATGGTTTTGTTTCGTCGAGAGTTCTCGTTTTGTGATTCATTGTATTTATGGGAGGTATATTCAACAGTTACTAATGTTAGCACGACGATTGTTATGAAACACTTAGTTCTTTAATCTATAGGATGACTGGTTTTCTGAGGAATATAGCTAAAAGATCGAGATAAAGTACAATCAGTTTTTATTACAGTATTCTTACTTATGTGTCTTGGCATTTTTCACAAGAATTCTACTCAAAGTTGCTTTGTATTGCTGCCTAAACTTTCTGTAGATGATGTGGGCTCTCGAATATGATCCGGACTTGTTCTCTCTGTATGAAGAACCTGGATCAAATATTACGAAGGCTGTTGGTTCTAATAAAGGGAAACCAAAATCGAGACGTCCATGTGGGAAGTACGAGAGAGAAAATATGAAAACTAAAAGCTCCGATGCCTCCCTCCCGATTTCTGTTTTCCTTGTTGCAAGTGTCTTAAAAGATAAGAGCTCAAAGCTACTACATGAAGCTCGGGGCCTCGATGATGTAGTTAAGGTAAGCTTACATGTTTGTAGCTTTTATTTGGATTGATTACTTGGTGAATAACAACCATAACACCACCGTTATGGGTAAAAGAACCATGGAGGCACCTGTACTAGGAGTCGGATTGCATTTTGCCCCCTATATTCATAAGATGGGCAAATTAGGCCCTGTACATTAGATCAAAGACAAGTCAAAAATATTTCATCCATTTTTATTGTTAAAAAATTGGCCGTTATATGTTAGCATAAAGTACACATGGCACACTATGTTTAACTATCTGGTTATTCTGTCAATCGAGCCGGTTTTTAATAGTAGAAATAGATGAAGATTTTAATAGAAGGGCTAGTTTACTCTTTAATCTAATATATAAATACTACTTTGCCTTTTTTTTGAGCAAAGGGAAAAATGCAATCTAACTCCTAGTATAAAGATCTTCATGATACTTTTACCCATAGTTATGCATTGCGTCTTCCAAAACCTTGAAACATTGACAAAAACACGAACATTTCAAAATTTATATTAATAACATTATTGTTTATGTTGTCTTAACGCTTTTGCCTGTTTTTTTTAATCAGATTCTAAATGACATGACTGGTAATTTGGATGCCAAGAAAGCCTGCATTGGGGCAATGAAACTTCATAAGAAATATTTAAAAAAGGTATTGCTTTAATTTTTTTGATTCTCCCGTCAATTCTTTAGGAGGTTAAACCTCATTATTTGGGATTTGAACTTGGCAACAACTTCCACATTCGAGCTTGTACTTTGTTTTGGTTTAAGTTAGTCCCTAAATTTAGTAATTGTTCTCACATTGGAGTTTGATCTTTTCCTTGTCCAAGTTAATCCTTAAACTTGACAATTATTATGATATTGGGGCCTAAACTAAGGTTTTCAAGGAAATATCAGGGTCTAATTTGAACAAAAAATAGTTCAGGCCCCAATATGGAAATAGTTGTCAAGTTCATGCCTCAAAAAGTTTTCTATACTCGTGTCGGATATATACATCGAGAATCTAAAATGCATTACATGTCAATGTTATCACTAAACGATCCATTCGTGCCTAGCATTCATTTCTAAGATTAGGATCATATGTTCATGCCTATGTCCAAACATATGTCAGACATGTAGAGATTGAAGAGTCTCGAAAACATAAGTAAACATCAATGTCGTGAAATGGTGCATTTCTAAGATTTTTCTTGTTTCGTGTTGTGGCCACAGGCAAAGAAGACGTAATATTTGGCAAACCAGATGAAATTTTCCAGAACTCAAGTCCAGAAATAATAATTATTATTTTTTCGTTTATTTTCCGCGTGCAACGCGACAGATTCCCGATGAACCCTCGCTCGGGGACTGCCAATTTCTGTATACGAATCCATTTTGTTGTATTTAATATATGTCTTTGTTTGCTCATTAAAACCTCAGTGAAATACAGAAGAAAACAGTTGCTTATGTTTAAATTCTTCATACCCTTTTTCATGAGAAACATCAATGGTGCTTTCATTACAGCGAAAATATTAGTTAAAAATTATGGTAATCCTAAGTCCAAAACCACCTTGATGATAATATTTTTTTTCGAAGCAAAATTATTAACAGAGAATTAACAAAAGGATTATGAATTTTAAGAAAAAAAAAATGAAAGAATCTTTAATAATCCAACTACTAATGCACAACAAGATGACCTGAAAAGGGGAAAATCAACAATAAAATCTAATACCAATGGTCTCAGCTGCAGTTTTTGATGTTAGCTTCATGAGACTTTATCATTGAATTTGAACCCCTTCATCGAACAATCCCGGCACAAATGTTTCGATGGATTCCGGTTTTCATCAACTGCTAATATCAGGTGAGAAAAACCGGAAGTTAGATCTCACCACCAACATAATCTAAGGCCACATGAATGTTAAGTTTCAGCATATAGGAGAGCATACCTTGTTTTAAAGGAACACTATCAAGTATCAACTCTCGTCATCAGAACTAGAACTAAAATTTTCCATCCTTCTTTCAACAATTGCATTAAAAAGCTTCTGATGAGGATCAGGAGAAGTTGGTGCAAGACGAGACTCGGAAGAAGAAGATGATGCATTGGAAGCATGTTTTTTATGTGTTTTAACCGGTTTCCTTGGGGCATTTCTAACTTCTTTGCAAACCTTGTCTAAAATTATCAAAAAGTCACGTACTACGACGAACAAGCGTAGGCCCTCGTCTTTATGTGCGTTACCATGAAAATAATCACCAGTGCTCTTTACTAATGCCATTATTCTCTTCTCTTCCTCAAGCAATGACGTGACATCGACTTCTGCATTCTGCACAAAACTCTTTAATGCTTCATGGAAACCACTTTGTTCGTTCGTATTTTTCATCTCCGACTTCAAGAAATCTCGTGCTTTTAGGAGTCCATGGCCAAGTTTGGCAACCGTTCCTGTTAAGGTTTCTGCATCGATAGATGCTGCTTTCTTGACATTTTCGAGTTCACTACTTAGATGTGAAACCACCTCAAGACCAAGGTTATGGTAGTGCTCTTCCATATCGGGGGAAACATCCTCAAGAAGAGAACTTTTGTTTTCTCTTGCAGCACGGGCAGCTCTTAAACCCTCTGTGCGTATAATTTCTTGGACGACAAAGTGCAATAGCGTGGTCTTACCATCTACTCCTTTGACATCTGATAACTTCAAAAGTGTGTCGAGCTTGAAAGCTTGTGCACCACCACGGAATGTCCCATCATTCATTCGATTTCCGGTTTTAAGAACAGCTTCTAAGAGCTTGAGGAATAAGCGGCTACTTCTGAGTTCCTTACATGCAATCTGCCGAAATAGCAAAGACACGTTTTTCCGTGAATCATAGGACCTAAATATCAATCATGATTCAAGCAAGTCATCCAAATTAAAATTAATGACCCACCTCTAATGTTTCAAAAGACTCTCTAGCAAAAGTAACCTCCTCGTAAAGAGAGCACATATAAAGCAGCACTTCCATTCGTTTAAAAGCAAAAGGGATGTCGACCAAAACTTTTAGGAACCGCTCAGCAGGACCGAGTTGAGAAATTTCACCATTGAACATTCTGAGTTTGAGTTCTTCATCCACCGTCGGGGCCATCTTCAATAATGTTTGAAGGAATTCAATGGGGAGCTCATTTCCTGATTTAAAAACAACAGGTTAGAATATCATGTTTGAAAAATAAACACATTATTACTACCCTTTTTTATATTCTTCATGTCCGTTCAGCTGCCCTTTCCAACAATGTATGCCACATATATTCTATGCATATGTTTCTCATAAGCACATATTTGGAAGGACAAAAAAGAATGGGAGGATTGGAAATCACCTTCACGAAGTGCATCGCAAACTTCTTCTGTGGTCACATTCAATGCCCGCAAAAGGATTGCTAAATTTTGTGCCTTCTTGGGATCAAGGAGTTGAATGTACTGAGGCATGGATTCCTGTGTAGAAGCATCTTTCTTTTTATCATTTTTGTTCTTGTCAGCGGGTGCATACCCGAACAGGGTTTCTATCATCTCCTCATTGAACCTGCAAATATAGTATAAAATGTATCCCACACTGATCCATTGGCATAGAGAGTAAAAGAAAAAACAAGAGAACTGTTACGTACTGGAATGATCCAGATTTAATCTGATTCCAAACCATCGAATGGTCAGGGTTCGCTGCAACTTTATCCCAGAAAAATGGCTTCAGTTTAGCTTTAGGAGCGTTGTTATCGTCTACTGAACCAGACCCCTCGCCAGAGATAGCATTTGCTGTTTGTTGCGGTCCACTTGGTGGTCTAGGCACCTTGGAACCTAAGGGCATTGGTGGAGGTGGCCTAGGAGGACCAATACCGGTACCTGGAGGAGGTGGTGGGCGGGGACCAGGTTTGGCACCTGGAGGCATAGGTGGTGGAGGAGGTCGGGAGCCCATAGTGGCAGAAGCAGGTTTCATAGAGGGTGGTGGTGCGGGGGGTGGTGCAGGAGGACTGGCTCTAATTGGGGCAGGAGGTGGTGGTGGTGGAGGAGAACTAGCTCTAATCGGGGCGGGAGGTTCTGGAGGAAGAGTAGACTTCAAAGGAGGTAATCCAGGTTGGGAAGCACCGACCCTTCCTGGAGGCAATGGTAGCGGTGGAATAGTATCAAAAGATTCAACTGAGGCTTTGTTGGCAGCACCAACACCTCCGAACGAGGACTTCCCACCATCAAAGAATATTTGTTGAGCATTAGATTCAACATAAACATTTCCGTAACTCGAGGCCTTTTTATGTAGGCTTGATTCATTTCCTAATGATTGATGATGTCCTAGCTTCTCTTCTTTATTAGTTCCAAAAGCATATGCGTGGGAAGAACCTGGAAAAACAAAATTTGTTTCAATCAAAAACTTTTCAAAAGCTTCTAGAAAACAACAGTGCATGGGAAAGTACATACCACCGGAGAAATCACTTAAGCTTAAACTGAGAAGGGGCCTCTCATCATTTTGTTTAGATGCCGAACCTCTACGACAGCATAAAATGAAGAACAACACCGCAACAACCGATGTTACTACTGCAGTCACAACACAAGCAATAATAATTGTTCTACTGTTATCATTCCCCTTGTGGCTCGGATCTACGTTGGTTGGACTTGTACTTTCCGGAAGATTTTTCGTAGAAGGGAGTGGAGAGGGTAAAGATGCCGGACTTTGCAATGAAGCTGGACTCAAACGAGGAAAAAAAGAAGTAGGAGAAGGAGCTGGAGCTATAGACGGGCCTAAGTTCGGGGCAGGGGCTATTGCATTGCTCTGAGTAGCTAAAGTCCTTCTAGGAACATCATGCCAATGAAACAGTGAATCAATATACCGAATGTACCAAGTCTTAAGGCCACAATCTTCTCCGGATACTTGGAATAAAAGATTATTCTTTCTTATGCAGTCAGAAATAGCTTGTTTAAGCTCAGGATGGAGAACGCTAATCAAGTTCTGACTGTCTTCTTTTGCTAATGAGTAACCTTTTGTAGTAATATCGCTGGTTGTACTGAAAGTTTCCCCAAGAAGATATAAGTTCGGATCTCCAAAAGCTTCATTTAAACCATTCAAATCTTGTCTACAACTTATCCACAACAACTCAGCCTGCAAGCAAACAATTGAATAATCATTTTAAAAAAAAACTCTAGCAAAGAGAATTTTCACTTATGTTTTTAATAAGCCATGACCAAGAATATTGGTACATGGTTAAGAATAATGCAGAGTGCACCCAATGCATAAGTTCTTTTAAGTAACAATGTACAACAGCCACGCCCAACAAATATGGGGACATGGGTATGAGATAATCACCCGTCTTTGATCCTTTAACTACAAACACTAGCACCCAAGTCTAAGCAACATAGGAATGCACTATCCGTCCATAAATTCAAGCTACCGATTCATGAAAAAACTCTCTAACTTGAGCAAATATTTCAATTCATTAGCACATAATACTCGCATATAGGTACGGTTTTCATTTTCCCCACTTCTACCCAACATACAAACATATAATCTGAAAAAATAAAACAAAAGGATATGGAAATCACTAGAACTACTTTAATACCTGAAACTAATCATTGAAAGATCATTACATGTTAATACAAAGTTTAAAATGCTGGAATTCGATGCTCAAGTATGGTTCCAAGGTTCCATTAAACAAACTATCAACCATTTCTACCCTAACCAAAAAAGATTAAACCATAGTTTTCAATAAAAATATGAACTATTTGTTAATAATAAACAAATGTATAATTACTTTCAGTCCATAAAAACAATATTGGTTCAAGCAAATCAATAAACATTAATGTAAAACACAAAAGCAAAGCAATTAACTTTACCAGATTCTCATCAATCTCTCCAGTTACTGGATCTACTAATTGGTTAAAAAATGCTTCTTCTTCTTCAACCTTACTGTAAACTAAGCTGCAAGTCAATGAAACACAAAGCAGAGCTACCAAAAACCCTAAACAAATTGGTCTTACAATACCATATATCTTCACCATCATCACAACCACAAAATGGGTTCTTTTTCATTTCATCAATAACCAAAACCCTCTCCACACTCAAACCTTAAACCCTTGAAATCTGCTAGGAAAACAAGCAGATTTTGCTAAAAAAACTTAATGAAAGATTGAAACTTGGAACCAGAACAAACAAAACCCAGAATTTATCTTCCTTTACAAAGCCAAAAAAATGGATCAAAAATCAAAATTTGGAACTAAAAGAGACATATATGTTGAATGAAAACTTAAAAAGGAAGCTCGAAAGAGAGAAAAATAAAAAAGAAAATGAATTTCAAAAAGAATTCTTCTGTAACTTTACCAACTTTTCAATATTAGTAATTGAAAATACCCCAAGATCTGAACACATGAAAAGGACAAAGATGGGTCCTTTTTATCATGACTGAATCATATACAATCAATGGCAGGCAACTCATTGGAAAGGAAAAAAGAAATATGCATATAAAACTTATACGGCATGTAAAAAAGTTGACCGGGAAAAGTTTTTTTTGCCTTTATTATTACAGTAAGGTGACAAAGTAGAATTTTTTAAATTATTTTATCAAGGTTAGTTTCTTAATTTGAGATTTTTGAAATTAATTTGAAATTTTTTTATTACTTGTTTTAGAAGGATAGATTAGATTTTATTGTTGAAAGAAAAGATTTGATTTTTTTTTTCAAAATTAAAACAAACAAGGTTAGTTTTTTTAACCATAAATATATGAAAATATCTTACTTCTAACAAAAATTCTCACTTTGTTATGATTTGGATTTTGAATACTTTTTTCAAATAACATGAAGTTAAAATAAGGTTCAAATTATTCATTATGATTTTTTTCTTACATTTTAAAAGAAGATTTAATTTGGATAAAACAATTATTTTAAATTTAATCTAAAGACTAAACATCCTTAGAAAAATATGGGTTGAATTTTGGATAAAATAGGTTGATTTTTTTGTAAAATGCAGGGAAATAGATTTTTTTGGAGAGAGGGTGTGAAAACGTGCCTAGGTGGACGATAAGGGTGTTCAAACTTCGGTTAAAACTGAATTAACCGACTGAAACGATCTAATTCGGTTAATCGGTCGATTAACCGATCTAATTCGGTTGGAGGTCAGTTAAAAGTTTTTTGAAATTTCGGTTAATCGAAGAATTAACCGAACTTAATAAAGAGTATTATATATTATATGTATTAGACTATTACTAGTTCGATTAATTCGATTAAATGAACATTATAAATTTATTTTTTATATGTTTTATACTTGTTTTAACAAAAATAAAATAAAACATATAAATTTCGATTAATTCAGTTAACTAACCGAAATATTTCAGTTCGGTTAATTTAAAAAAAAAAGTTCGATTAAGGGTTAAAGGATTAAAAAGTTCGATTAGTTCGATTAATAATAGTTTGATTTGGTTAATCGTTTGAACACTCCTATTGAATAAGTTTTTCTGCTAACATGTCAAGAAAACGCACCTAACTAAACAGGTTTTCCTATAATTTATAATTAAAAAGATAGCGCGCCCACCTGGACGCATTTTACACTCTCTTCAAAAACATTTCCCTAAATTTTAAAAAAAATTACCTATTTGGCGAATTAACTTTTTTCAAAAAATTCAGCTAATTTTTCCTAATTTTATTTTATTTTATAATTTCTAGAAAGTAATGTTTTGAATTTTTCATAAAAGAAAATGTCAAAGTTGACCCTAATTTCTTAGCACCTTCATAAGACAAATGTAAAGCAATTAAGGAAAAAAGAAGCCTATAAAAGGCTACGCGTCTGTTTTAATATATTTAAATTTTAATTTTAAAAAATATTATTTTCACCGTTAAGTAATTTCTTTTTATTTTCCTATTTTGGACGCGTTAAGCCTTTACGGGCCTCACCATTTATAAAGGTGGGCTGTCTTTGAAAACTGTTTATCGATTTATAAATATTACTAATATTTATTTTATATAAATTAATTTTAATTAATTCTTTTATTATATTAATATTAATTAACGTGGGATGATCGAGTATTAATTCAATTGATGTATATATGTTGTTAGAATTTTATGGAAGTTGAGGGTTTGAGTCTTGAAATGTTCCTTTCTTAAATTAGTTTAGATAGTAATTTAATGATAAATACGAGTACTCAAATGGTCAGTTCAATTATTAACCGAACTAAATTACTATTAACAAAATTACCCAAAAGGTAAAAATTTTTAACCTTTAATCGAATTAAAATTTTTTCAAATATGTTGACCGAATCGAAATATTTCGGTTAATTCGATCGGATAACTGAATCAATCGAAATTTATATGTTTTTATTTTTTGGTTAAAATAAATATAAGACATATAAAAAATACATTACTAATGTTCATTTTCTTTTATCAGTTCAAAAAATAAATTGTATATAATATATATTATTTATTTCGATTAATATAAAAAATAATAATTCAAAAAATTCATTTCCAATATAAAAAATATATTATATAAATATCTATTTATTTCGGTTAATTTAGTTAATTACTAGATTTTAAACTAAATTAATCGATAATTGATTTTCAAAAATCATTAACCGACCCTTAGATAAAATTGTACTTTGACTTGACCACCCTTAAAACTGATAAAATTTTTACTATTGTAAAAATTAAAATTTAATTTCGACTCCTAAAAAAATCAGCCTTCGCGCGTGAACATACCTCCCCAACCGGCAACCAACAAATAACTTAAGGAAAGAAGAAACAGTGAGGGAGTATTTCTGTTTTCTCATTTCCGAAAAAGCAAACCATAAGAAAAAAGAAGCAGGGCAGGGATGGAGTGTTAACAAGGTAATAAGACATGTCGCTGAACAAGTACAAGTCAAGCATGGATTTAACATAGATGCTCAAATAGAAAACAAGCTGTAGATCATACCATCACATCATAGTCTCCTTGCTTCCCTTTGTAGTGTAAATTGCTCCATGACTGCCACCAAGAGCACTGTTCACCACAAGATCAACAGTGTCAGATAGAGCCACCTACTTGTAAACTTGCCATTCATACGGGGACCATCATTACATCCTTTGCTGTTTCTATGCTCAAATTACAGAGCAACCTAAAAGATGGCAAAAATAGTAACAGAACTGATATTAATATAAATAATTATGATCATATGAAACTTCCTATAGGCTTGAGATTCAGACAGTAAAAGATGGTTTACCTCCATGGCAACAGAACCGGTTCCACGTTCATTTCCACCATTAACACGTCGTCCAACAAACACCTGACCAAATCCACCTTTACCTAGCTTTCTCTCTACTTTGTATACAAAAGATCCCCGACCATGAACTCAAACTGAGTAAAAAAAATGATATTATGATGCTAGGACACAGAGATTAGTGGTAAGAGTGTGTTAGGAGAAGGCAGGGAAAATAGGTCTCATTCCCTCAAAATTCAACCCTTCCACAGGTGGGAGGATAGCATTCACTAAACTAAAAAAAGACAAGCACATCATGTACATGTTTACACAATTCTTTTCCATCCTCCCATTTTCCATCTATTGTACCAAAATGAATGATAATAAAACCAATTTCAGTGCCCTTTCCTTTCCCTCATTTTCCTTCCTTTCTAACAAATAGTGTCGGGTAGACAACAAGGCTCGAAGTAATTGGCTCTCAACACTCAACACACACACACACACACACACAGAGGCATAGACAACTATCAATAAGTGTTAAAAGGCAAAAAACTGCTAAATAGAAGGCTTGGAACCATAACAAGAACAACTATCAACAAGCAAGTACCAAAGAAACAAAATACATAAATAATGGACAAGCCAAAACCACAAGCATATAACCATACCCTCTCTGGAAAAGGTGCAGTATTTCCTTCCTCTTCCTGTCCAACAGCCCTGTTAGCACTCAACCCACCGCAAACGTCCCCCATCCCACCTTCCTTCCCTTTAAATCAAAACTAAAATACTAAATTAAATATTAAAATCAAAATCAAATATCAAATAATATGCTGAAACACTCTAGGTTGAAAATATTGAGTTTGTGATGAAGCCCCTTCCAAAGATTGCTTTGGATTGGAGCAGACTGAACCATATTTGCCTTCATAATCTCTGGTAATGCTACTGTTTGTTGACGAACCCCTACATCAAGAAGCATACTAGATACCATATCAACATGCAAGGGAAAGTTGTGATATCTTGGCATGTGATTTTTGATGAGAACGTGTTTCCTTTTGTTGAGAAGTTGAAGCCAATATCTCACTCTGACTCACAGTCTTCTGTAACATCTGCTTGTCTGCCAGAAATTCATCCAGTTCAGTCTTTTTTAGAAGAGCTAGGTGTTAAGTTACAGACTGCTCCTGCGGTCTGGTGCTACATGCACGGTCCAAACATGTGGAGCTACAGCTTCATTTTGTCAGAGAACGAGTTAATGTTGGAAAGCTTCAGGTGAATCATGCTCCTGGTGGAGAGCAAGTTGCAGATATTTTTACAAAATCACTTTCTGAAGGCTTGTTTTGTTATTTTCGAGACACACTCAAGGTTACTACTGTTAATACTGTGGTTTAATGTTGTGATTTTGAGAATAATTCTAGAATTCTCTATATTTCTCTTCTTCTCTTAATCATGTTTACTGTTTACATGCTCTTAATGGCTTGATATGTAGGTTTTCGACAAGATTGATTTGATGCGGGATCAAGCAAAAGAACCCATTCTAAGAGAGATTTAGATGGGTTATACTCACCAACTGACTAAATGACTCTCTTGAACTTGAGATTGCACCACCGAAAGCGTTGTAAGCAAGGTTTAGTCGTCGGAGTCCATGAAAGTGAAACAGGCTGCTGGTTGTTTTCAAGAAGAGGGCCATCGAGGTAGTTGTAGCTCAAGTTAAGCCATATAGTGGCTTTGAGGTGTAAAACGCTTTTCTTAACGCCTTCAAAATACAATAAAGCCCTCGACATTTTAAACAGAATGGTAAAAATTATTAATAAAAAAGCCCATTATATAGATATCTAATGGGTGATCTTTCCATAAAATACTCTTTCACAATGACATATTTTTTAATGAGATGTCATTTTACATAAAAATTATTTCTTGATTTAAACTATCAATTAGTAGATATATTCCAGAATTTTAATAATGTTGTCGGTATTCGAAGATTGAACCAAAACTCCTAATATGAGAAGTTGAAATCCACCACACATAATATTTATTTATAGTTCCCTCAAAGGTTGTTTTACCACTAATATAGTCATGTGCATCTTGTTCGTAATAAACATTTACAAGAGAGACTTCACCTCTACTTGTTGAAGCGACATGACTTTTTAAATTTATATAGATAGATTTTCTTTAATGTTTCACTGTTTTTTCTTTTAGACGTTTAAACAATAAGCAGTGAACTCCATTAAGAGTATTTAAACTCATCCTCTATACGCAATAATGGACCATACTAGTTTCAACTAAACTGTTTTAAAAATGAGTTTTGCTCGTACATTACAAACACATAATGATAACTTGTTTTTACCTAATGAATTTTAAAGTTAGAGGTTTTACTAATTAAAGGTTGGGTTTCCGGTGTCTAATAATAGGGTTGAAACTAATCCTAATTGTAGAACTATTGTATAAAGAAAATTATGTTCTCACATTCAATATCATAAATAGCGATTAAATCGTTAATATATAATCAATTCATAAGCTAACATGTCCAAATGTCTATTTTACAATATGTTTTTTTGGACATTGTTTCCTTTTTCTAGGAAATAATCGGCATCGGTTGTGGTCACAACTCATTCTTATTAATATAATTTTAATTATCCAATTTCAATAATTTTAATCCAACCTGAAGTATTGGATAAATGAATAAAGAAGACAATTACATTAATTTTTTTAAGATTAAGAACGAACTTAATGAAATTTTCTTTAACAAGATAGATACACTTATTAACTTGTATAATTTCACAATGAAATTATACCATGGTGGTATATATAATATTTTTTGATTTTGTTCTTAAGAAACAAACACATCCACCATATGTAAAATGTACATTCTTTTACTAAAAAATGTTTAAATCAACACTCAAGATATCATATATTAATATTCTCTTTCGTGCATCTTTTCACTATTTGACGATTCTTAAAATTATTTCCACGTAACTAGGAGGCCTCAATTATCCATCTTTAATGAAATATTGCTAGCATAACAACCAATTGATATCTTGAAATTTTACTTTTTTTTTTTACAAAGTTTTAGAACTTTTCGTCAACTCAATACGAGAGTGTATAAATTTAATAATATATCAAATATAGTAACCACGGGAAAGAAATGATAATATTACTTGGAACAAACATAACTACACAAAACCCACAAATACAAATTTAGAAATTATGATGAACACAAAGACACTCATATCATTTGTTAAATTCACAACACCCCACTTATTTATTCAAATCATTCCCAAGGAATTGAAATGCTGAATCTTTCTATCCAATTCAATCTTGAATTCCAATGCCACTATCACAAATTACAAAAAAAAAATGTTTTAACTTAAATATTAGATTAAGAAAGATGAAACTTATGAAATAATTGTTAGAAAAGAAACTCACCTAAGCAAGATGTTAGAAGCAGAGCTAGTTTCTTATTACTCTGTTTCTCCATACCCAATTTGTGAAATTGTATTGCCAGTCTCTCTCCACCTTTCTAACAAACCACCATGGTCTTCTAGTAGTGAATACAATGTAACCCATGCTCAGTCCTATCACTACTCCACTTCCATACCCCATCATTACAACTTGCCAAAAGAAGGGTATCTTAGAACCTTCATGTTCCACCACCAATGGTGCAGGCGGGTCGGGTCCCCGATGGTTGACGCATTGCTTAGATAATGGTAATCCACACAATCTCAAGTTACCGCTGTAGGAATCATTATCAAATGTATCGAATTGATTCCCATGAGGAATTGGTCCAACAAGATGGTTGTTTGAAAGATTCAATACTTCAAGAAATGTCAGATTCGTCATTTGAGAAGGAATCCCGCCGCTGAACTTGTTTGATGAAAGATCCAATGATTCAAGTGCTACCAAATTTCCAAACGATGCTGGGATAGGACCAGTGAAATTGTTGTGAGAGAAATTGAGCATTTGCAGGGAAATAAGTTGCCCAACATCCTCAGGAATTTCTCCGGAGAATTGGTTGTTTGACAAGTCCATGGATATGAAAATGTCAAAGGTCTTTGTCAATTCCATCTCCAATCTTTTCGTTGTTACATTCACATGATTTTCATAATTAATAATATCATATGAATCTGAGGAGGTTAACCACTCTCTAGGTTTATCTTTCATTGCTCTCAAATTTCGTAAGAGTTTCGTGGACAATGTGCCTGTGAACTCATTTGCAGAGAGATCAATTATTCGCAATGCAGAGAAGTTAGATGAAGCTATGGAATGAGGCAGTGATCCATAAAATCTATTAAATCTCAGGATAAGAACTTGCAGACTTGAAATCGAAGCTAACCAATGGGGAAATCTATCCGTTAACTTGTTGTTCCCTAAATTTAAAACTACCAATGAAGTAGAGTTAACCAAAGATGATGGTACTAATCCTTCCAATTGATTGTCATTGAGTAAAAGACGCCTCAAATTATTATTCACAAAAGAATTAGGGATCTTGCCAATGAAGTTGTTCATTTGCAAATCTAAGGTACTGAGATAGCTTATATTTTCAAGACAATCGGGAATAGTTCCACTCAAGCTGTTTTCGGACAAGTCCAGAAGAATAAGTGAACTCAAATTGCAAATAGAGGAAGGGACGTTTCCTGTCAATTTATTCTCTGAAATGAACAACACTTCCAACTCCTTTAAAATTGGAATTTGAGGATTCAAGCAAGTTGAGAGAATTGGTCCTTGAAGCAAGTTGGAATGAAGGTTGAGATATCCCAAATTGTTTCCCGGAAATTGCTCCAAAGCAGTCAAAAAGTTATGAGAAAGGTCCAAGTACTGCAATACTTCCCACCCTTCAGCTTCCCATTTGGAAATTCCACCAGAAATCATGTTATTGGAAAGATCTAATTTCCCCAAGTTCGATGTTCGAAAGAAATTCGGGAACTGCCTTACGCTACAACCAGAGAAGTTCACAGTTCTAAGCTGGGGGAAAGAATAGTTCACATCATTGCTGCTTGTGCTTAATGATAATAAACTATTACTTGAAACATCAAGAAACATAAGACTCGTGAGTTTTGAAAGCATATCTGACTTGATCACACCACTCAAGTTGTTTGATGACAAATCAAGTGAAGTAAGGTTCACAAGATAAAAAATGGAATCGGGTATTGGACCACCAATGTTATTATAACTCAAAAAAACCTCTTGGATGGAACTAGGCTTCTGAATTCGATCAATCGGACCAACTAGTTTGTTATAACTGAGGTCCAAGTATGGAAGAGATGGCAGAGTAAACAGCCAAGATGGTACTCCACCACTTATAGAGTTATATGATAACCAAAGTTCCTCTAGAAACTGAAGCTCGCTAACATAATTTGGAAAGGGACCTTCCAAGTGATTGTTTGACAAATCCAAATGGGTAATTTTTGTGAGGTTGAAGATAGTTATTGGAAGTGGACCACTCAAATTGCATGAAGAAAACCTCAAAGAAGTTAATTTTCTAAGGTTTCCAAAAACATCTGGAATCTGTCCTTCAAGCGAATTTCCATGTAAATCAACGGAAATGATTTGAGTGAGATTTCCAAATGATGCTGGAATTGACCCCCTAAAGCCACATTTGGAAAGGTCCAACAACTCAAGGCCACTACTCCAGTTTTTGTTAGGGAGATAACCTGTGAGATTTTCATTCTCACTTAAATCTAAAACTTTAAGGTTTGGAAGCTGAAAAACTTGAGTTGGGAATTCCCCATGTAATTCACACCCAATGAAACTCAAATGTTCAAGTGATGAAGACAAGTTTAGAAAGGAAGTGAGTGCAACATCAGACATATCTACATTGTCAAGCACAAGGTTTCTTAATTTGGTCAAGTTTCTTGCAAGCATGTCAAAACCTTGGCCATCAAATCTTGGGTGGTCCAAAGTGTGAGAGGAAAGATCAAGTGAAACCAAACTTGAGAGGAGATTGATTTGATGCGGGATCAAGCCATAGAAGCCATTATAAGAGATATTAAGATGAGTTAAACTCACCAACTGGCTAAATAACTCTGTTGAGATAGCACCATCGAAAGCGTTGTGAGCAAGGTTGAGTCGTCGGAGTCCATGCAAGTGAAACAAGCTGCTAGTGTTCTCAAGAATAGCGCCATCGAGGTCGTTGGTGCTCAAGTCAAGCCATTGGAGGTTGTGAAGTTGAAAAAGGAAGTTGTTTGCGAAGAGAGAACCAAAAAGGCAACTCTGACTAAGATCGATGCCGATTACATGACCAGTCACGTTGTCGCATTCCACTCCCTCCCATGAACAACAGTCAATGCTTTTGTTCCATGACTCTATCTTGGGGTAAGGAACTCCATTAGAAAAATCATCACAATCAACAGAAATGGTGGTTTTAAAATGGAGCAAAGCATCTCTTTGATGTGGAAGACATAAATGAGAGGATGGAGGAGCAACAGTGGAAGACAAACTCCATGAAAGTTGCAAGATCACCAAAACCAGGCAAAGGAGTCCCATATGTTTTTTTCTCCAAAAAAGAAACAAGTACAAAGTTAAGAAATAAAGGGTAGTGTATTATAAAAACAACCATGTCCTTAATATATATAAGTAAGGATGTTCCTTCATTGTCTCCTTTGATTGTTCTACACTATTTACTTTAGTTAAAAATAATTTATCATATTTTAAAATACTTTTATACATTTTTATTTATTTGATATTTAAAAACTTGTGGTCTAATAATGTCCGTAGTTCTTGTACCCTTTGAATTTTTGAATTTTAGTCCCTATGGTTTTAATTCTAAGAATTTATCCTTTCAACTCGCCTGATTTAAAATTAAAATCCAATTGATTTATGTTAATTTTGAATGTGTTATGAATTAGAGTTTGATTTTTACATCAAACTTTTAAATACTAAAATATCACATATTCAAATGCGATGGAAGTTCATTAATATAATTTAATTAATGCTTCAATTACTATCAATATTAACCATAGCTACTAAACTATCGAGTGAACTAATAATCTATTGACTTAATTGCAATTTGTGTTGTATGACTTGAAAATTCGAGTTAAATCCCTATCCTCCTTTTTTTTTTTTTCCCTTAATTGGCCCTTAAAGCACGTTGGAACAAATGTTGAGCATTTCCAAACTCTTTCCTGTAAATTGCTTCCAAAATGGTAAAAACAAGTTATGCTGTTGGAAAATTATGAGTGTTGAATAAAAGTTGATGGTATTTCAACTATGAAATGATGGATGCTCTTTAAGTATATCAGAATTAATAACATATGAAAAGAATAAAAAAAGTGAAAACATATTTTGAAATCAACCAAGTCTTATTATACCACAAAAAGTTTATCCCAGAAGTTAAGACTTAATGTTTACTTGATTTTCCATTTCATTGTCTACTTTTTATTTTGTACCAAAAAAAAAAAACTCACTTATTTAACTCTCAATCTAATTTTATTTTTTTCTGCTCTGATTTTATTTTTATTTTTTAAAATTTTCTTGAATTAGACTATCCAATTTAGTTAATAATAAATTATTTTTAAAAAATATTTTTATACATTTCTATTTCTGTAGTGAGAGTTTTAGCATTTATTATGTTGATTAGGAATTTTTTATTTTTTTGTGTATTTTATAAGTAAACAAGTGACTCACTTGATTTATAAACTAAGCTTTCAAGGGGAAAATTTCATGGAGAGAGACGTTGATCTTTTAAGTGCAACAGTGAGGTTGCTAAATCGGGTTGTTAATACTTAAATTACTTTTATATGAGGTTAAAACTAATTGAATTACTATCAATATTAACCGTAAGTACTTAACAATCGAGTGAACTTACTAATAATCTATTGGCTTAATTGCAGTTTGTGTTGTATGACTTGAAAATTCGAGTTAAATCCCTATTCTACTTTTTTCTTTAATTATTAATAAAAAATTGAGTAAATACTTCGTTTTTTTAATTCATTTTTAGTTAACCATCATTTTAAAGACAACCAAATTAAGTCTCTTAAAGTTGAGTTGGCTTAGATGTTTTGAAATTAGTGGTAATTACATACAATGGCGTATCTAGGGAGGTTGATAGGGGCCTCGACTCCCCCCTAAAATGGAATTCTTTTCATTTAATTCTTTAAAAATTATAAATATATAAGTCATTTAAATGGTGAAATTGTATTTTTACTATCGTAAAAATTATAATTTAATTTCGATCCTCCTAAAAGATTTTGTCTTCACCCCTGATGGCATATGATTTTGCCGTTTGAGTATTATTGCTTTCCAAAATGTTTTGTAGAGTTTTCCTTTTTTTTTTTCCTTATATATATATATATGCCACCGACTTATAAAATAAGTTAAAAGAATTGGCCATTAAAGCAAGTTGGAACAAAGGTTGAGCATTTCCTAACTCTTTCCTAGAAATTGCTCCAAAATGGTAAAAGAAAAAAAGTTATGGTGGTGGAAAATTATGAATGTTAAAATAAGTCAAGAGAATTGGCCCTTAAATCTCAAGTGGATGCATAAAATAATGAAAAGTAAAAAAAAGTGAAAACATCAATAATTATTTTGAAATCAACTAAGTCTTATTTTATACCACAAAAGCGTATCCCATTTGAGAAGTTAAGACTTAATATTTACTTGATTTCCCATTTCATTGTCTACTTTTTATTTTGTACCAAAAAAAAAAAAAGTCACTTATTTAACTCTTAATCTAATTTTATCTTTTTTCTGGTCTGATTTTTTTTTATTTTTTTTAATTTCCTTGAATTAGACTATTTAATTTAGTTAATAATAAATTATTTTTAAAAAATATTTTTATACATTTCTATTTCTGTACTAAGAGTTTTAGCATTTATTATGTTGATTAGGAATTTTTTATTTTTAGTGTATTTTATAAGAAAAAAACTGACTCACTTGATTTATAAATTAAGTTTTCAAGGGGAAAATTTAATAATGGAGAGAGACCTTGATCTTTTAAGTGAAAAAGTGAGGTTGCTAAATCGGGTTGTTAGGACTTAAATTACTTTTGTACGAGGTTGAAAGATAGTGGATTATCTTTTTGAGAAAGGCCCCATAAGCATAGGGAAATCGAATTGCATAAACATTAAAAATAAAAAGTATAATGTCTCTAATGAAAGCATGTGAAATTGAATTTTGATCCAAAGCTAAGAACAGAAAAATATGTTTATCCCGAGTTCAGGGACTAAATTGAATAAAATATAAAATATATGTAAAATCGAAAAAGGGATTATTTAAGAGCATGCATCTCGTGACATTATTGTTGTGATCCATTGAATGACTATTATGTGTTATTGTGTTATATTGATTGGTATAAATATATATTTGTATAGAACCGGAACAGGAAAAAAGTGGAACTAGTAGAGGAAAAGCTAAATTTGCATAATAGGCCATGAGAAACCTACTCGTTTGTATTTTGAAAGGCAAGTTCTTGTGGTTATTACTACTCTTCCTTGCTTAATAAGGTTTGATTGTGTTATTTCCATTTTTATTTGTTTTTGAACATAATTTGAAATGTTGATAAAAATTGGCATACATGGATAATAGATGAGATTGAATTGAATTGGATAATTTTGGTCCTAACATTGTGGCATGTATTTCGGGTCATAATGTTATGTAAATGGTCATCCTAATCTGATTGCCAATGTTGTATTTGTAGCTAAGGTTGTGTTTGCATGTTAAGCTTGATATATGGCCTGGTTTGTGCCTGGTTATGTCAATGCCATTTCAATTCTTGAATTCAAAGTTTACCTAAGCCTTATGTGTTTAAGTTGAAAAATGTGGTAACTAGGTTCGTTAAAATTGATAAATGGCTTGTATATGTCTAGACTTTGATCATGAGTTTAGTGTCGTTTGGGCACTTGATTTCAAAAATCTTATACGTTTGAATTGCATAATTTGGCATGATAAGATGATTTGATGAAATTAGGATGAACTTTTATTTTGTGATGATTGTCATTATAGGTTACAAAATTTGCATATTATGTAAAATGATGGATTGAAGAAAAGGGATATAAGTTTGTAGTATACCGCCTACAAAGTCGTGACACCACCTCATGGATGTCACAACACCACCTTTCAACATTGCGACTTTCTCTGTTTGAGGTGACAACATCAACTAATTGTCTTCAATGTCGCGACATTACACCCTGGTGTCGCAACGCCAATTCGGTAAAGTTTGGAAACTTTACATTTTGGTCCTAAGTTGTGTCACCAACCTACTATTTTGGATGTCATGACGTCTACTCGAAATATTTTGAAATTTTACATTTTAATCCTCAAATGCTCTCGAGTTATCAAAAGAGCTTTTGTAATCTCATACAAACCCCAGATCAAATTATATGTTATGATATAATGATGTAATGATCATGTTAATGAATATAAATTGTTGAATTGATAAAAATTATGTTGTAATTAATTGTAGTTGCTCCGACAATAAATATGACATCTTGTAGCTCAGACGCACCGATTTTGTTGAGCAAAATATATTACATGTTTTGCTATAGTAAAAAAAGATTTATACCTCTGACGTAGTAAGCTAACGAACCGACTGTGCAACCTTCTCAAAATATACAAAGCGGTCGTTCCTTGCACACGTTGAAAAGATCACTTTTTTTGGGAATTTTTGGCAACCTTTGGCTAGATGGGTTTTAGTGGCACATGGAAAAGAAAATAAATATATAAATTGAGATTTTATTAAAAAGAAATATGGAAAGAACAAAAGACTTTTGGGGAGAGAGTTTACAGAAAAAGATGAAGCCTAAGGGGAGATAATTTAATCCTACTTAAACTCTCAAAAGATAAATACATTTAATTGAAAATAAATAAAGATAAAAACCCTAAAATTAAATATCCCCTAATAATTATCTTAATATTAATTATCCTAATATAATCAAAATAGAGTCTAATAGAATAAAATCTCTTCTTTTTGCATTTCAACCCTTGTGTCCTCCATGCTTGCACTTTTGGCACCAACTTTTGCCTATGTCGCACATGGGCCTATTTTATCTTTAATTTCACGCTTTTGGCCCTTAATTTCACTTTTGCCTCCAATTCAGTCCCTACAAGATAAAAGACCATAAATAGCCCAAATTAGTAGAATCATACTCAAAATAAATATGCAATTAGCACATAAAAATATGATGTTCTAGAATATTATCATAACTTGGTTCGTTAAAATTGATAAATGGCTTGGATATGTCTAGACTTTGATCATGAGTTTAGTGTCATTTGAGCACTTGATTTCAAAAATCTTATACGTTTGCATTGCATAATTTGGCATGATAGGATGATTTGAAGAAATTAGGATGAACTTTTATTTTGTGATGATTGCCATTATAGGTTACAAAACTTGCATATTATGTAAAATGATGATTGAAGAAAAGGGGATAAAAGTTTGTAGTATACCGCCTACATCATGGATGTCGCAACATCACCTTTCAACATTGCGACTTTCTCTATTTGAGGTCACAACATCAACTAACTGTCTTCAATGTTGCGACATTACACCCTGGTGTCGCAACACCAATTCGGTAAAGTTTGGAAACTTTACATTTTGGTCCTAAGTTGTGTCACCAACCTACTATTTTGGATGTCATCCCGTCAACTCGAAATATTTTGAAACTTGACATTTTAATCCTCAAATGGTCTCAAGTTATCAAAAGAGCTTTTGTAATGTCATACAAACCCTAAATCAAATTATATGTTATGATATAATGATTTAATGATCATGTTAATGAATATAAAGTTTTGAATTGATAAAAATTATGTTGTAATTAATTGTAGTTGTAATTAATTGTAGTTGCACCGACAATAAATATGACATCCTATAGCTCGGACTCACCGTTTTAGTTAAGCAAAATATATTACATGTTTTGCTATAGTAAAAAAAATATTTATACGTATATATGAACTTTAAATCTGTTATAAAATATGTAAATTGTAATTATATTTTATTATATTATATTGTTTATTTGGTAGTTCAATTGTGTAGGATTTTCTTTTTTTAATTTAAGCAATTTTCTATAATATGTTGGATATATTTGTAATTGCTATAATGAATTAGATATTAATAATATTTTTATGAGTGAGATTTATTTTTTTTACTTGTAATTAATTTGTTTACTTAGTTGTAAATAGTTAATTTTATTAGTAATATGTTTAATTTGAATATAAAAATAATATTTGTCGTGAAAATTGTTTAATAGAAATATTTTATTATAAGTATATAATGCTTATAATGAAATTTAGATTAAGTTAAAATAAAAGTTTATGATTGTGAAAATATTTTCTTGTTTTTGCAAGTTTGGGGAAATGACATTGCTACAACTTTTGCATGTATATGATGAAATATTGAAAATAATAAATATTACAAACTTGATTTTAACATAATATATTTTTTTGTTCACTAAGGCGTGTTATATAAACTATATGTAGCAAGTGGGCTGATCAGTACGAAACAGGTTGAATCATGGCTCTTTAGGTGATATTGACCCAAGGGTCCATGCTTACCTAGACGAAGTCATTTTCGGGTACACGGTGTTAATCCGAAGCTCCACAATCTATCCAGATTTATTAGCTACATTGGTGGAGCAATGAAGATCTGAGACACACATTTCACTAGTTGTGTGGTGAATGCACTATTACATTGGAATACGGTGATATACAGCTTGCTCTTCCAGTTCATGGATTACTTGTAATCAAAGAATCAAGTTCGAAAATGGACAATTTTTGCCAAGAGTTGTTCATACCTCCGAAAAGTAAAATGAAAGAGAATTTTATTTTACACACTTGGCTGGACACTTTCCTAACGGTGCTACTTGAGGCTGCATCAAAGTAAAGGTGCAATTCTCAGCTCGATCTATCTTATCATGAAGATTTTGATGTCAAATAAATCACATAATTGAGTGAATTAGTATCATCTCCGCAATTTAAGACATGCCAATTGTCGAAACCATTTTTAAATTTTAGAAAATAGGATCGACTTTTAAAAACGAAAATGGGAGTCGCCACCAATCCCTTTTTATTTAGGTGTGATTGGATCACCTCGCAAAACGTTTTTTTTTTATTTGATTTTTGGTCCACGAAAAACAAGAAAATGGGTTCAGGAGTCGGTTACGTATGAGGAAGGGTTAGCACCCTCATATCGCCCAAAAATTGGTACCTAATCGATAAAATCATGTCCAAATGTTTGAAATTTAAAAGAATTTAAAAATATGATTTCTTAAAAACTTTGAATAATTTGAGTTAAAATTTAAGATTTCTTTGTTCTGAAGGAATATAAACATCACATCCAGCACGTTAGGACACGATATTTTAAAACCTTCGTAATCAAAATCATCTCATGATTTACAAAACTTGTTAAAAGGATATTTAGTTATTTAACCAAACGAAAAATTGAAACTCAGCATGTTAAGGCACTATTTTCCGAATTTCTAAATACAAAACATTGCCTTATTTTTAAAAACCTTTAGATAAAATATAATAATTTTGTAAAAATATATTTTATTTTAAACAACGATTTATGTGATAATATCGTATTTATACAATATCAAACAAAAATATCAAAAGCAATTATGACATACTAACATTTCATATTTATATAGATAATAAAGAAATAATAATGTAGAATAACGACTAATAAAAATAACTACACAATGGCAATCATAAATAAGTAAATGAGAGAGTATAGGCAGATAATATATATATAAAACAATAAATATCAAAATAAAAAGAAAATTATTAAATAAATATGAAAAATTTCATGCAAGATTAAATAATAAACAAATAAAAAATTATATATATATATAATATAAACAATGTATGAAATAAAAAAATATATAATGATTTTAAATAAAGATATATAGAATTTCATATATAAAAAAATAAATAATGTAAATAAAGATATAAAGAATTTTCTAAGCATCCAATGCATACCTATGGATGTTTTCCTTGCATGTAGATCCCCAACTTGTGGAACTCACCAAACCGAATCATTGCGGATATTACACTAGCATCAAGACGATAGGAATATGTTCATTTTGGTCCTAATATTGTGGCATATAAATAGGGTCATTGTGTTATGTAAATTATCATCCTAATGTGAATGTGAATGTTGTATTTGTAGCTAAGGTTGTGTTTGCATGTTAAGCTTGATATATGGTCTAGTTTGTGCCTAGTTTGGTTATGCTGCCATTGGATTCTTGAATTGAAATTTTACCTAAGCGTTATGCATTTAGTTGAAAAATGTGATAACTCGGTTTGTTAAGATTGGTAAATGGTTAAGAATATTGGGACAGCCATGAACAAGAATAATGCAGAGTGCACCTAATGCATAAGTTCTTTAAAGAAACAATGTACAACAGCCACGCCCAACAAATATGGGGACATGGGTATGAGATAATCACCCGTCTTTGATCCTTTTAACTACAAACACTAGCACCCAAGTAACATAGGAATGCACTATCCGTCCATAAATCCAAGCTACCGATTCATGAAGAAAACTCTCTAACTTGAGCAAATATTTCAATTCATTAGCACATAATACTCGCATATAGGTACGGTTTTCATTTTCCCCACTTCTACCCAACATACTAACATATAATCTGAAAAAATAAAACAAAAGGATATGGAAATCACTAGAACTACTTTAATACCTGAAACTAATCATTGAAAGATCATTACATGTTAATACAAAGTTTAAAATGCTGGAATTCGATGCTCAAGTATTCCCCCAATGTTCCATTAAACAAACTATCAACCATTTCTACCTTAACCCAAAAAGATTAAAGCATAGTTTTCAATAAAAATATGAACTATTTGTTAATAATAAACAAATATATAATTACTTTCAGTCCATAAAAACAATATTGGCTCAAGCAAATCAATCAACATTAATGTAAAACACAAAAGCAAAGCAATTAACTTTACCACATTCTCATCAATCTCTCCAGCTACTGGATCTACTAATTGGTTAAAAAATGCTTCTTCTTCTTCAACCTTACTGTAATCTAAGCTGCAAGTCAATGAAACACAAAGCAGAGCTACCAAAAACCCTAAACAAATTGTTCTTACAATACCATATATCTTCACCATCATCACAACCACAAAATGGGTTCTTTTTCATTTCATCAATAACCAAAACCCTCTCCACACTCAAACCTTAAACCCTTGAAATCTGCTAGGAAAACAAGCAGATTTTGCTAAAAAAACCTTAATGAAAGATTGAAACTTGGAACCAGAACAAACAAAACCCAGAATTTATCTTCCTTTACAAAGCCAAAAAATGGATCAAAAATCAAAATTTGGAACTAAAAGAGACATATATGTTGAATGAAAACTTAAAAAGGAAGCTCGAAAGAAGAGAAAAATAAAAAAGAAGACACAATGAATTTGAAAAAAAATTCTTCTGTAACTTTACCAACTTTTCAATATTAGTAATTGAAAATACCCCAAGATCTGAACACATGAAAAGGACAAAGATGGGTCCTTTTTATCATGACTGAATCATATACAATCAATGGCAGGCAACTCATTGGAAAGGAAAAAAGAAATATGCATATAAAACTTACACGGCTTGTAAAAAAGTTGACCAGGAAAAGTTTTTTTTGCCTTTATTATTACAGTAAGGTGACAAAGTAGAATTTTTTAAAATTATTTTATCAAGGTTAGTTTCTTAATTTGAGATTTTTGAAATTAATTTGAAATTTTTTTTCCTACTTGTTTTAGAAGGATAGATTAGATTTTATTGTTGAAAGAAAAGATTTGATTTTCTTTCAAAATTAAAACAGACAGGGTTAGTTTTTTTTTAACCATAAATATATGAAAATACCTTGCTTCTAACAAAAATTCTCACTTTGTTATGATTTGGATTTTGAATACTTTTTTCAAATAACATGAAGTTAAAATAAGGTTCAAATTCTTCATTATGATTTTTTTCTTACATTTTAAAAGAAGATTTAATTTGGATAAAATAATTATTTTAAATTTAATCTAAAGACTAAACATCCTTAGAAAAGTATGGGTTGAATTTTGGATAAAATAGGTTGATTTTTTTGTAAAATGCAGGGAAATAGATTTTTTTGGAGAGAGGGTGTGAAAACGTGCCTAAGTGGACGATAAGGGTGTTCAAAATTCGGTTAAAACTGAATTAACCTACTGGAACGATCTAATTTGGTTAATCGGTCGATTAACCGATCTAATTCGGTTGGAGGTTAGTTAAAAGTTTTTTGAAATTTCGATTAATCGAAGAATTAACCGAACTTAATAAATAATATTATATATTATATGTATTAGACTATTACTAGTTCGATTAATCCGATTAAATGAACATTATAAATTTATTTTTTATATGTTTTATACTTGTTTTAACAAAAATAAAATAAAACATATAAATTTCGGTTAATTCAATTAACTAGCCGAAATATTTCAGTTCGGTTAAGGGTTAAAGGATTAAAAAGTTCGATTAGTTCGATTAATAATAGTTTGATTTGGTTAATCGTTTGAACACTCCTATTGAACAAGTTTTTCTGCTGACATGTCAAGAAAAACGTATCTAACTAAACACGTTTTCTTATAATTAAAAAGATAGCGCGCCCACTTGGACGCATTTTACACTCTCTCTTCAAAAACATTTTCCTAAATTTTTAAAAAAAATTACCTATTTGGTGAATTAACTTTTTTCAAAAAATTCAGCTAATTTTTCCTTAAATTTTATTTTATTTTATAATTTCTAGAAAGTAATGTTTTGAATTTTTCATAAAAGAAAATGTCAAAGTTGACCCTAATTTCTTAGCACCTTCATAAGACAAATGTAAAGCAATTAAGAAAAAAAGAAGCCTATAAAAGGCTACGCGTCTGTTTTAATATATTTAAATTTAAATTTTAAAAAATATTATTTTCACCATTAAGTAATTTCTTTTTATTTTCCTATTTTGGACGCGTTAAGCCTTTGTGGGCCTCACCATTTATAAACGTGGGCTGTCTTTGAAAACTGTTTATCGATTTATAAATATTATTAATATTTATTTCATATAAATTAATTTTAATTAATTCTTTTATTATATTAATATTAATTTACGTGGGGCGATCGAGTATTAATTCAATTGATGTATATATGTTGTTAGAATTTTATGGAAGTTGAGGGTTTGAGTCTCGAAATGTTCCTTTTTTTTAATTAGTTTGGATAGTAATTTAATGGTAAATACGAGTACTCAAACGGTCGGTTCAATTATTAACTGAACTAAATTACTATTAACTAAATTATCCAAAAGGTAAAAATTTTTAACCGTTAATCGAATTGAATTTTTTTCAAATATATTGACCGAATCGAAATATTTTGATTAATTCGATCGGATAACTGAATCAACCGAAATTTATATGTTTTTATTTTTTGGTTAAAATAAAACATATAAAAAATACATTACTAATGTTCATTTTCTTTTATCAGTTCAAAAAATACAATGTATAATATATATTATTTATTTCGATTAATATAAAAAATAATAGTTCAAAAAATTCCAATATAAAAAATATATTATATAAATATCTATTTATTTCGGTTAATTTAGTTAATTACTAGATTTTGAACTAAATTAATTAATAACTGAAATTTTCAAAAATCATTAATCGACTCTTAAGGAAAGAAGAAACAGTGAGGAGTATTTCTGTTTTCTTCGACCTGTGTCTAATGACAAAGCTAAAAACTTCTTATAGTCTCTCGTTTCCGAAAATGCAAACCATAAGAAAAAGGAAGCAGGGCAGGGATGGAGAGTTAACAAGGTAATAAGACTTGTCACTGAACAAGTACAAGTCAAGCATGGATTTAACATAGATGCTCAAATAGAAAACAAGCTGCAGATCGTACCATCACATCATAGTCTCCTTGCTTCCCTTTGTAGTGTAAATTGGGAACTCCATGACTGCCACCAAGAGCACTGTTCACCACAAGATCAACAGTGTCGGATATAGTCACGACTTAGAAAAGTTCCAAAGAACAACTAGAAACGAGATAGAGCCACCTACTTGTAAACTTGCCATTCATACGGAGGACCATCATTACATCCTTTGCTGTTTCTATGCTCAAATTTCAGAGCAACCTAAAAGATGGCAAAAATAGTAACAGAAGCAGGGATTCAAATAGCGGCCCGAAATCGGAATAGCGGCCGTTATATAGCGGTAGCGGCGCCGTCCAAAACCGCTATTGCTGAAAATAGCGGTGTGAAGCGGAGTCACACCAATAGCGGCGGATCGCGGCCGCAATTTAACGGATAACGGCCGATTGCGGCAATAACGGGCCGCTATTCCCGTTATAGTTAAAAAAAATTCATCTATCAAGTTCAACGAAAACACAAACAGAAACAGTGTCAAACACAAAAAAACAAAAGCCAAAAGGGAATATATTCCCCTACGGCCCTACCTGCAAAATCAGAGTTTTCAATCAAAAAAAAGTAAAAAGAAGTTGAACTTGAATGTTGAATCTGAAAAGCAAACTTACAAGTTACAACACAGAAATTAAAGTGCTTGGTTTCTTATTCAAACATTTTTGTAATTCGGCCAAAAACTGAACAACACAGGAGCAAATAGAAGCACCGAGGAGGGGAGGACTTGAATCATCCAGATTCCAGAGATTGATAATTTTCAAGTAAGTTACCTGAAATTTTGTCTTGGTTCTTGCTTGCATGTCTTCAATCTGCAGTGCGTATGTTCTTTAGAGACTTTATAGGGATGCCGATGATGAACCGATGAAGGGAGAAGGGGGCAACCAGCAACATATTCCAAGAATTTCAGAGGAGACTGGAGAGGATGCCATGAATCATGATAGAGTTTCTAAAACTCATCAGTTTTTCTTCCAAATTTTGTGTGTACTGTTTACTGTTTAGGGATTTAATTTAAGTTTAACTTTGAAAAAATAAGAAGTGAACTAGTGAAGAAGAAGTTCAACAGAGCAGACAAGAGTGAAGAGACAAAAGAGGCGTTTCACTTTCAGAGTATTGAAAAATATTTTGTGGGTTAAAGTGTTAAACTTAAGCCTTAAGGGTTATAAATTTTGTCTGCCACTCTGCCGTTCTTTAATTTTTTTTAATTAAAATTGGAAAATATTTTATTTATGGTTTTTATTTATTTTTTTAATTAAAATTGGAAAATATCTTATTTATGGTTTTTACTCTTAGGTTAAATTCTTTTCCTCTTTAGTTTAGTTTTGATTTGCTTGGGCCAAGTCTTATTATAACTGGACTCCTCCATTTTTTCATTTTTTTCCTTTTAATTTTTAAATTTGTGTATTATTGATTTGTTAAAATAAAGCCCAATTTTAAGTTTCAAAAAAATAATGCTTTCACTTACTTATTCAAGAATACATATTCGTCTGTTTTCATGTATTTGGTTTTAGCCCATTTATGAAAGTTCAACTTTTCATTCAAAAAAAAAAAAACATATTCATTTTGTGGGTTATAAATTGCATACTGATTGGATCACATAGTATTGAATTTTCAAAAGACTTGAAATAAATATTTTTGAAACAAAACATGGACATGATAATAATAATAATGGATCATTATAAGCATATTACTGAAATATTTTAGGCAAACTATTCTCACTTGTTCTGACTTCTGAGTTTGAATAAAATTTAAAAAAAAAAGTTAACTTTTGAAAGATAAAAAAAAATTATTTTGAAAAAAACGAGATTAGAATTTGATTTTATTTATATATGTATAGAAAAAATTAATTCTGATCTTATTGTATTAAAAAAGTATTAGTTAACTATTAATTTTTAAATTTAAAGTAAAAAAACATTAATTTCAATTTGTTTACTTGTTTCAATATTAAAAACTAATTAGTAATTACTTTGGAACCAAGTAATAATGGGTTATGGTATATTGTTGTTTTTAAAAAAATAAATAAATTATGTATGGATTATGCAAAAAATTTAAATTTTCCATGTTAATGATGTTTACTTTTTTTCTATTATATTGTTGATAATATAACAATGAGTTGCTTATATTTCTAAATATAATTTTATGTTTCTTATATATAAATAAAAATACAGCATGCCACCACGTGAAGAGTTTCCGACTAAAGGATTGGAGGGTGCACCAAGTAACGATATAGATTGGCACTTTGGAACTCCAGTGCCAAATGCTAGAGGAAATATCGTGTGTAAACTTTGTGGTAAAGTTGTGAAAGGAGGAATAACACGATTTAAGAAGCACATTACTCATAAAACCGGCAATGTTGCACCATGCCCTAATGTTACTGGTATGTGATACTTCATTATTATTTTTAAATGTTATTGTAAATTTATCAATAAAGATTATATAATATTGATAATAATATAAAGTGTGAATTTTTTTTTTAATTAACAGGTGTCATTAGAGAAAGTATGATGAATATACTGAAAGAAAGCAACACAAAGAAAATAGACAGAAAGAGGAGAAAAGATGAATATTTATCTCAATTAAGAGAAAACGAGGATGAACACGAAGAATTCATTAATGAGGTTTCTGCTATAAGGCAAGCAACTCGAGAAAGTATCCAATCACAACATGAGTGGCATAGAAGGGAAGAATTCAGACGAAGTACTGGTGGTTGTGATAACATTTATGAAGAAGGGCGATCTTCTCATGAACCAGCTAGAGAATATCGTAGAGAAAGAACACGTAAATCCATCCCAAGTGAGTCTGAATTTACCTTAAGGGGAGCTATACCTGAATTGGTTAGAAGCAAAAGTTCAAAGCAACCAAAGGTCAATGACTCTTTTTTAAAGAATTTTCGAAGGAAGATAGGTGAAGCGGTATCTAAATTTTTAATATATGAAAGACTTCCTTTTCAATTAGCAAGCTCTCCATGGTTGTATAACTTAATTCAAGTGTCAACAGAAGTTAGACAAAGTGTAAAGCTCCCAACACCTTATGAGGTTTCAGATGTATATTTGGAGTTAGAGTATCAACGAGTTCATGATTGGGTAAATGAACTAAAGACTCATTGGAAAGAATTGGGTGCAACTCTAATGTGTGATGGTTGGACCAACAGTTTGAATCAAATGCACATCATTAATTTCCTTGTTTATTGCAGTAAAGGAACCATTTTTTGGAAATCGGTAGATGCCTCAAGTGTTCGTAGTAGAGATGCTGAATTCTACTACAATTTGTTAGATTCAGTTGTGGATGAAGTTGGAGAAAATTACATTGTCCAAATAGTGACTGATAATGAGGCAGCAATGAAAGCTGCTGGAAAAAAATTAATGTTGAAAAGAAAGCATCTATATTGGACCTCATGTGCAGCTCACTGTTTAGATTTATGCCTTGAAGACATTGGGAAAAAGCCCAGTGTAGCAAAAGTGTTAGATGAGGCAAAGAAAGTGACTTGTTTTATATACAATCATATTTGGACAGTTGATTTGATGAAGAAGTATACACAAGGGAAACAAATACTTCGACCTGCTCTTACTCGATTTGCAACTCATTTCATTCAACTTGAAGAGATAACAAGACAAAAGTATGGTCTGAGAGAAATGTTTAATTCAAAGGTTAGTATTTTATAATTAGTTAATATAATTACTTAAATATAGCAACCTTTAATTATTTTATTAGTTCCAAATAATTTAAATTATATTATTTTAAAATGTTTCTTATGAATATATAGGAATTTAAAGAATCAAAATGGGGACAGCAAAAGTCAGGGCCAGCTTATGAAGCCAAAAAAAATTGTCTTGGGAAAAGATTTTTGGAAAAAAGCCAATGACCTCATAAAAGTTTACGAGCCTCTAGTAAAAGTATTGAGACTTGTGGATAGCGATGAAAAACCAACAATGGGCTTTATTTATGAGGCTGTTGATAGAGGTAAACGAGCAATTCAACAAGATTGTCGATATTTCACTGAGTACGAAAAGATTATTGAGAATGGATGGAATTTTATGCATTCCGACTTGCATTCAGCTGGTAAGATAAAATGTTTCATATAATTAAGAATTTTTTATATTTTATTATTTTAAGCTTTAGATTATTATTATTTGATGATATTCTTATAAATTATACTTAGGTTATTTTCTCAATCCTCAATTTCAATTTGGGTTGGGGCATTCTGAGAATGTACTAATAGAAACATTAGAAGGTACACGATCAGTAATTGAAAGATTAGAACCTTCTCTTGATAATCAAGTCAGAATTGTTAATCAGGTTAGATTCAAGTACTATTATTTGTAACTTAGTTACATAATTTGAAATAGAATTATTATTTTTTATTTTTTTACTCTATCTTTTATTTATGTAGTTGCTGCTATTTAGAGATAAACATGAGACATTTGGTACTCCACAAGCACAAAGAGCTCGGAAGCAAATGAATCCGGGTAAACAGTTAATTAAATTATTTAATTTAATTTATATTATTTAATTATATTGTATATTTTGAAGTTATTTTGAAATTTAAATAATATTATCCAGCTGAGTGGTGGATGATATACGGCACATGTGTTCCCGAATTACAAAAATTAGCAATTAAAGTGCTTATTCAAACAACTTCAGCATCAAATTGCGAACGAAATTGGAGCACATTTAGTTATATTCACACCAAGGCAAGAAATAGGTTGAAGTATAAAAAACTTGAGAAACTAGTGTTTACCTATTATAATATGAGGCTTAAGATAAGGCATCAAAAAAGAATGAGCACTAATGATATAAACGCTAGTTTTAATCCTATCAGCCTTCATCATATCTTTGAAGATGTTGATCCACTATCAGAATGGCTTCATGAGAAAGAGAATCCATCATTAGATGGTGAAAATGCCGGTGTGTTGCCTGTGGATACCTCTGATGATGAGATGGATGTTAATCAATCTCATCAGTTGAATTTGTCTCATTCAAGTTCTAGTTCAACGCCAAGTCAGAGTGGCGATGGACCCGATGGTGGTGGTTTAAGTCCAATTGATGAGGATGATGGATATAGTGGTGATAGAGGTGAAATTAGATCTTCTAGTCGGTGTGGAGGAGAATATGGGGTCGGTACCACTAGTGGACATTTCCGTGATAGATCAGAGTTTGATGGAAATATATTTCCTGAACCTAGGAGAGATAGAAGTGAACCTAAAGCTCCATCAAAAGGAAAAGGCAAGAAGCATACTTCAGTAGGCTCTTCATCTAGTAGGAGATCGAGTTCTAGTAACCTTGGGTATAGTGATTCATCTACTAGCACTCAAGGTTTTCATCCACTAGAACAACCTTCATATTTTCAACCTCCACATGGTTATCCACAACCATATGGTTATTATCCACCATTTCCTATTATGGTGTGCCATACCAGCCTCAAATGCATCCTCCACCACCAATGTATCCCCCACCTCCACCTTTCATGTATCCTCCTCCTCAAATATATCCTCCATATCAATTATATGAAAACCAAGGTGAAAATGTTACTTTTTTTGGATATATTTTGGGACAAATGCCAAGAGAATCAAGTCAAGAACGCTCTCAAAGTGAAGGTGAAGGATTTGATCTTCCTCATCATTCCACTAATTGGTGAAAACTAAATCGCACCACTACCATTATTTGTAAGGTATGTTTTTTTTTTAAAGAAAACTTTTGTTAATGTTCTTAATTTTGATGATATTAAAACATTTGAAATAGCTCTTTAGATAAATGAATAGAGTATATTTTATGAAAAGATAATTAAGAATCGAAGCATGTTAAACTATTTATTAAAGTAGAATGAGAGTAAGAATAAGTGGTAGTAAATAGAAATAATTAATGAGAATCTATACAATTATCTATTCCTTTTTTCCTTTTGCAGCATAAAATGTCTGTATCTTCACCATCTTCAAAGCTGTCAAGAAATATTGTAGACATCTATCATGTATGAATTTTCAATTATTTTTTCTATAAAAAATTTCAAACTTATTAAATATGAAAAATGTTTAATATTTCCTTTTTTTTTACTTTGTTATTAGTTAATATAACATTCTTAGAAAGTTCGTAAATAAATGTAAGTATATTTAATGATTATAAAAGTTGTGTTCTCATATCATATTAATAAAAGTTCATAAGTGTTAGTAAACACTCTAAAAATCATTAAAAGTGACTTTTTATAATTATAATTATAAGTATTATGTTTTATAATAAGTTGTGCGAATTTTAAAAAAATTCACGACGGCGATACCCGCAGTGACCACAATAGCGTCCGTTATGTCCGCAACCGCGATAAACGCGACGCGACCGAAAACGCGACATCATGTACATCATGTACAGGTGGGAGGATAGCATTCACTAAACTAAAAAAAAGATAAGCACATCATGTACATGTTTACTCAATTCTTTTCCATCCTCCCAATTTCCATCTATTGTACTAAAATGAATGATAGTAAAACCAATTTCAGTGCCCTTTCCTTTCCCTAATTTTCCTTCCTTTCTAACAAATAGTGTCGGGTAGACAACAAGGCTCGAAGCAATTGGCTCTCAACACCAGGGGCATTTGTCCCAAAATATATCCAAAAAAAGTAACATTTTTACCTTGGTTTTCATATAATTGATATGGAGGATATATTTGAGGAGGAGGATACATGAAAGGTGGAGGTGGGGGATACATTGGTGGTGGAGGATGCATTTGAGGCTGGTATGGCACACCATAATTAGAAAATGGTGGATAATAACCATATGGTTGTGGATAACCATGTGGAGGTTGAAAATATGAAGGTTGTTCTAGTGGATGAAAACCTTGAGTGCTAGTAGATGAATCACTATACCCAAGGTTACTAGAACTCGATCTCCTACTAGATGAAGAGCCTACTGAAGTATGCTTCTTGCCTTTTCCTTTTGATGGAGCTTTAGGTTCACTTCTATCTCTCCTAGGTTCAGGAAATATATTTCCTTCAAACTCTGATCTATCACGGAAATGTCCACTAGTGGTACCGACCCCATATTCTCCTCCACACCGACTAGAAGATCTAATTTCACCTCTATCACCACTATATCCATCATCCTCATCAATTGGACTTAAACCACCACCATCGGGTCCATCGCCACTCTGACTTGGCGTTGAACTAGAACTTGAATGAGACAAATTCAACTGATGAGATTGATTAACATCCATCTCATCATCAGAGGTATCCACAGGCAACACATCGGCATTTTCACCATCTAATGATGAATTCTCTTTCTCATGAAGCCATTCTGATAGTGGATCAACATCTTCAAAGATATGATGAAGGCTGATAGGATTAAAACTAGCGTTTATATCATTAGTGCTCATTCTTTTTTGATGCCTTGTAATAGCCCAAATTTCAGTGATATTAGAAATAGTGGTTTGAGACCACCAAATCTGACAAATAAACTCGTAGATTATATTATTTAATATTTACGAGCTAAATGTAGCTTTTAAAAGATTTTTGAAATAGTAAATTGTGTTTTATAAAGATTTATTTGGTGAAGAAATCGAGAAAAAAAGGTATCGAGATCTCGGTGTTATAAACCGAGTCATAAATATTTTTGTGAATATCTACGGAATGTCAATAAGGTAGTATAAAAATTTCGTTAGAAAATTTTGACGTTTGGATGGTTAATTAAAAAAAAAGACTAAATTGAAAAAGGTATAAAAGTTGCTAGAAGGATTAAATAGTTTAATTGTCAAATGAGGAAGGACCTAAAGTGCAAATAATCCCAAAGGAGATATTTTGGGCGGCAATAACTGAGAAAAATCAGGAAATGAGTGAAATAAGGGCAAAATTAGAAAATTGCCAAAATTGGTTAAATAAAAATGGGACCAAATTGGGATATCTAGATTTCTCTTCATTTCTCTTCATTTTCTTCAGCTGAAAAACAGCCATGGGAGAGAGTTTCAAGCTGGTTTTCATACTCAAGCTTCATGTAAGTTTAATTCTTGCTTTCTCCTTGAATTTTCTATGTTTTTGTTCTTTTACAATTGGGTCCAACTTATTAATTCATTAGCTTTTGATTCTATGGCTAACTTTTAAAGTTGATATGGATTAGTGCTGGAAAAATATAATGAATAAATATTGAATTGAAGCTTTAATTTTGTTATATGATGATTTTATTAAGTAAAATTAATGGAAATTGATTTTAGGACCTAATTGTGAAAGAGTTGAAATTAAGGCCTAGTGTTAAAATTCTGATTTTCAAAGGTTATGAAGTAGTTTAAAATGATAGATAAAAGTATTAAATGAGAAAACTAACTCAATTGAGGGGTTAATTCAGCAAGGACTGAATTGTATGAATTGTGGAATTAGGGAGAAAATAGAAATCAACATGTTACACTAAAGTAGTTTTGGACAGCAGCAGTTGTCTAACTTTGAAAAATCACCAAAAATTGTAGAAATTGAATTAGAAGTTGAGTAAGATATAGAATTAAATCTTGTTGAGTCTATTTTCATATAAAAGAAACGAAGCAAGTAAAGGAAGTCTACATATTGAGATATTTAAATTTTTGTAAGACTGGTTTAGAACAACTTCGTGATCCCCCGTTCTTACTTTAGAAATTCACTAAAAATTGTACAAAAATAATTATGAGATATAATTTATATTTATGTATTCCTTAGTGAACCTATTTTCATTAGAAATAATTGGAAACACTATATGAAAATTGTACTATGAGATAATTTATTTTTAGTGAAGAGAGGTCAGAGCAGTTGGACTGTGTAACAGGGGAGAACTTAACTAATAAACTGTACTAATTGGCCACACCAAAAATTCTGGAAAAATTATGGTAAGAAGATATGTGAGTCTAGTTTCAAATAAAATTAACGAATCTTAATTTGAAGTTCTGTAGCTCAAGATAAAAATAATTTAGTGACTATGACACGGATGGACAGCTTGAATATTCACATAAATAAATAGTGAAAATTATAGATAATGTTACTTACAAGTGTGTTGTTTATACTAAGGATGTGGATGGAGAGGAGGAGGAGGAAAAATAATATATGAATGACTTGTGTATAAATTGATTACATGCTCGATTATAATTGATATAATGTTTTATTTGGAATATTTATTATGAAATTATGATTATCTATAAAAATTGAACTTGTAAGTTTATATGGCTAAATTTTTAGTGATCATTTGTTAATTTTATGAACTTCATCATGTGTTATTTCATATGTATTGATGATAAAATCGTACATAATGTAAAAGCATGAAAATTGAATAAATGATCGAATTAAGCACTTCAGTTCAGTGACAAGACGAATTGACGGAAAAGACCATGGTTGAACCATGACAACAAGTGATAAGTGATAGCTTCGGCTACACTTATCTGATCAAGGACAAGTGAAAGTGAAAAGTGGTAGCTTCGGCTACCTGATCAGTGAAAAGTGGTAGCTTTGGCTACCTGATCAGTGAAAAGTGGTAGCTCCAGCTACCTGATCAGTGAAAAGTGGTAGTTTCGGCTACCTGATCAGTGAAAGTGGTAGCTTTGGCTACCTGATCAGTGAAAAGTGGTAGCTCCAGCTACCTGATCAGTGAAAAGTGGTAGTTTCGGCTACCTGATCAGTGAAAAGTGGTAGCTTCGGCTACCTGATCAGTGAAAAGTGGTAGCTCCAGCTACCTGATCAGTGAAAAGTGGTAGTTTCGGCTACCTGATCAGTGAAAAGTGGTAGCTTCGGCTACCTGATCAGTGAAAAGTGGTAGCTCCGGCTACCTGATCAGTGAATAGTGGTAGCTTCGGCTACAAGTGACAAGTGATTTCCGTGTAAGACCATATCTGGGATATGGCATCGGTGTGATACGTGTTTAAGATGTAAGACCATAGCTGGGCTATGGCATTCTAGTGAAAAGTGATGAATTGACGGATAAGTTCATGGTTTCACCATGACATAATGATAGTGAAGATGTAAGACCATGGCTGAGCTATGGCACTCTAGTAAAAAGATCATAGCTATGTTATGGCATCTGTGATTATCAGTTAAATTCAATGCATATCGGTGCAGAACAATTTCGTAAGACGTTCACTAATTTGACGAAGTTGGTAAGTGTTATATAGAATTATGTGATATAAGGAAATATGAGTTGATGATACATGAATATAGAACTTGGTTGATGAATGAGTTCATTTGTGATTATATTTTTGTACACCCTTGAGTGTATTATCCGTATGAAATGGTATTCTGAATGAGTTAATGGGAAGAGTTCTAATATGACATAATCTGAATTCGAAGTGAAATATTATGAAAACATACTTGGAATGCATTGGTATGTCTTGTGTATGTTATTTGAGTTCATAATATGGAAAGTAAATGTATGTGAAAATATGAGGTGATGATATCTGTACATGGAATTTATTGGTGGATACGTACATCCTAATGGATTTTAGAGAACATTGAAATTGGGCTCAATAAGTGATTTGTCAATTTAAATTATGACTGGCAGGAAGAGTTAGTGAATTGCATGATTATGAATTGTTACATGTATTTGTCAAAAATACGAGGAAATGATGGTAATTGATACACGGAAATATGATACTATAATATATAAAAACATAGAATGTGTTTGATAAATGTGTTCATTCATAATTATAGAATTTTTGCATCTCAAGTACACTATATGTGTAAAGATGATGTTTCAAATGATTTGATAAGTAAAACTCAAATATGAAGTAGTTTGAAACCAAGACAAATTGTTATAAAAATGTATATGAAATACGGAGATGCGATTGTTATATGTTATATGAATACATAGTATGGAAAAGTATAAGTACAAGAGAAATTTAATGAGAATTGAGCCCATATACGTTTCTTGTTATTTATATGAACTGTACGACTAACGAATCGTATTAAGTATAAGGCTCAGTTGAATATCTTAAATTGGTTTTTGTATGTATTAAACGTGGGTAAAGAATAAGGATCAAATGAGTGAGAATTATGGCTTGGAAAATAGCCTAATTTGTGAAAATTAAATTTACCACACGGCCTAGCAACACGAGTGTGTACTAAGGCTGTGTGACCCAAGTTCCTTCAAAGATGAAAGTCAGAGAGTTATATGCCTTAGAGGCACGGCCATGCGAGCCACACGGGCGTGAGACCCTTGTAAATGAGATAAACTTAAGGATTTAAAAAAAAAATTATACGATTCTAATTTAGTCCCGACCCAATCCCAATGCATGATTTGGACTTCAAGGGTCCGTTAAAGGAACTTTTATAATCAATTTTGATATTTGAGCGATAAATGGTTTAAATAAGCTGTAAGTGTTCTGTACTATTCGGTAATGCCTCGTACCCTGTTCCGGCATCGAACACGGGTAAGGGGTGTTACATGCCTTATCTTAAGCCTCATATTATAATAGGTAAACACTAGTTTCTCAAGTTTTTTATACTTCAACCTATTTCTTGCCTTGGTGTGAATATAACTAAATGTGCTCCAATTTCGTTCGCAATTTGATGCTGAAGTTGTTTGACTAAACACTTTAATTGCTAATTTTTGTAATTCGGGAACACATGTGCCGTATATCATCCACCACTCAGCTGCATAATATTATTTAAATTTCAAAATAACTTCAAAATATACAATATAATTAAATAATATAATATAAATTAAATAATTTAATTAACTGTTTACCCGGATTCATTTGCTTCCAAGCTCTTTGTGCTTGTGGAGTACCAAATGTCTCATGTTTATCTCTAAATAGCAGCAACTGCATAAATAAAAGATAGAGTAAAAAAATAAAAAATAATAATTCTATTTCAAATTATGTAACTAAGTTACAAATAATAGTACTTGAATCTAACCTGATTAACCATTCTGACTTGATTATCAAGAGAAGGTTCTAATTTTTCAATTCGTGTACCTTCTAATGTTTCTATTAGTACATTCTCAGAATGCCCTACCCCAAATTGAAATTGAGGATTGAGAAAATAACCTAAGTATAATTTATAAGAATATCATCAAATAATAATAATCTAAAGCTTAAAATAATAAAATATAAAAAATTCTTAATTATATGAAACATTTTATCTTACCAGCTGAATGCAAGTCGGAATGCATAAAATTCCATCTATTGTCAATAATCTTTTCGTACTCAGTGAAATATCGGCAATCTTGTTGAATTGCTCGTTTACCTCTATCAACAGCCTCATAAATAAAGCCCATTGTTGGTTTTTCATCGCTATCCACAAGTCTCAATACTTTTACTAGAGGCTCGTAAACTTTTATGAGGTCATTGGCTTTTTTCCAAAAATCTTTTCCCAAGACAATTTTTTTGGCTTCATAAGCAGGCCCTGACTTTTGCTGTCCCATTTTGATTCTTTAAATTCCTATATATTCATAAGAAACATTTTAAAATAATATAATTTAAATTATTTGGAACTAATAAAATAATTAAAGGTTGCTATATTTAAGTAATTATATTAACTAATTATAAAATACTAACCTTTGAATTAAACATTTCTCTCAGACCATACTTTTGTCTTGTTATCTCTTCAAGTTGAATGAAATGAGTTGCAAATCGAGTAAGAGCAGGTCGAAGTATTTGTTTCCTTTGTGTATACTTCTTCATCAAATCAACTGTCCAAATGTGATTGTATATAAAACAAGTCACTTTCTTTGCCTCATCTAACACTTTTGCTACACTGGGCTTTTTCCCAATGTCTTCAAGGCATAAATCTAAACAGTGAGCTGCACATGAAGTCCAATATAGATGCTTTCTTTTCAACATTAATTTTTTTCCAGCAGCTTTCATTGCTGCCTCATTATCAGTCACTATTTGGACAATGTAATTTTCTCCAACTTCATCCACAACTGAATCTAACAAATTGTAGTAGAATTCAGCATCTCTACTAGGAACACTTGAGGCATCTACCGATTTCCAAAAAATGGTTCATTTACTGCAATAAACAAGGAAATTAATGATGTGCATTTGATTCAAACTGTTGGTCCAACCATCACACATTAGAGTTGCACCCAATTCTTTCCAATGAGTCTTTAGTTCATTTACCCAATCATGAACTCGTTGATACTCTAACTCCAAATATACATCTGAAACCTCATAAGGTGTTGGGAGCTTTACACTTTGTCCAACTTCTGTTGACACTTGAATTAAGTTATACAACCATGGAGAGCTTGCTAATTGAAAAGGAAGTCTTTCATATATTAAAAATTTAGATACCGCTTCACCTATCTTCATTCGAAAATTCTTTAAAAAAGAGTCATTGACCTTTGGTTGCTTTGAACTTTTGCTTCTAACCAATTCAGGTATAGCTCCCCTTAAGGTAAATTCAGACTCACTTGGGATGGATTTACGTGTTCTTTCTCTACGATATTCTCTAGCTGGTTCATGAGAAGATCGCCCTTCTTCATAAATGTTATCACAACCACCAGTACTTCGTCTGAATTCTTCCCTTCTATGCCACTCATGTTGTGATTGGATACTTTCTCGAGTTGCTTGCCTTATAGCAGAAACCTCATTAATGAATTCTTCGTGTTCATCCTCGGTTTCTCTTAATTGAGATAAATATTCATCTTTTCTCCTCTTTCTGTCTATTTTCTTTGTGTTGCTTTCTTTCAGTATATTCATCATACTTTCTCTAATGACACCTGTTAATTAAAAAAAAATTCACACTTTATATTATTATCAATATTATATAATAATGAAGTATCACATACCAGTAACATTAGGCCATGGTGCAACATTGCCGGTTTTATGAGTAATGTGCTCCTTAAATCGTGTTATTCCTCCTTTCACAACTTTACCACAAAGTTTACACAGGATATTTCCTCTCGCATTTGGCACTGGAGTTCCAAAGTGCCAACCTATATCGTTACTTGGTGCACCCTCCAATCCTTTAGTCGGAAACTCTTTGTAACAGCCCGATTTTGAGCCTAGTCAGAATAGTGGTTTCGAGACCACAAATCCGATGAGAAAAAAAAATTTTAAATTAATTTTCTTATATTTTTATGATCTACAATTTTATGAAATGATTTCGTAAAAATTTCGTTCGAAAATTTTGGTGTTTGAGCACTCAATTTAGTCAAAAGGACTAAATTATAAAAAGTGCAAAACTTGAGTTCTAGAAGCTAGAGGTATCTAATTGCTATGAAATTTTAAATTGGAGGTCCTTAAAAGGTAACTAGACCATTGGTTAACTTTCTGGAAAAAAAAATAGACATCAAATAGGTGAAATAGAATATTTTTAAGTTAAGGGCATTTTGGTCATTTGGTGATTAAAATGAGTTAAAAACAAAATTAAAAGCCAATTTTTGCTCATCTTCTTCAAGTAGGCCGAATTTTTCAAGGAAACACCATAGCTAGGGTTTATTCAACTTCTCAAGCTCATAGTAAGTGCATCCAAGCCCCGTTTTTAATGTTTTTTACGTTTTTGGAGTCCCGGTAACTTGATTTAGCTTATTCTATTAATAATTCATGCTAGGGTTCATATTTGGAAAAATACCCATAGGTGAAATGTGTTTATTTTTATGTTTTATGATAGAATATGAAGTCTGAAATTATGTTAAACAACTTTTGCTTAGTGATTTTAAGTGAAAATGAGTAAAACGGCTTAATCGGTAAAAATACCTAATGTTCATAAGTACAAGTTGGAGTGAGAATTTGATGTTGCCATAGAAGGGAAAAATGATCAGCATGCCATAAAACATAAGAATAAGGGATAAAGTTTAATTTCCGAGCTTTGGGGAAAATGTGTAAATATGTAGAAGTTTAGGGGCAAAATTGTAATTTTGCTAAAGTTAATAATTAAGGACTGTTTTGATGAATGTGAGTATTAAATAAGCTAAATTTGCTATTATAGATCAAGAAGAACAAAATCCAGAGTTAGATCGAGGAAAGAAAAAGATAGAGGATTAAAACGATATAGTTGATCGTATTTTGTTTCGAGGTAAGTTTGCAGTAAATAAATGCAATATTCTATTACTTTACATTTAATGTTGTTAAATTTCAGCATTTACATATTTATTCTGTACATTTATTATTTAAAGACTCAATGATGAATTGACGGAGAAGCAATCTCAGAAAGTTCCGGTTGAACCTTAGGAATGTGTAGGATACAAATGTCATGACATTAGGGTTTAAGGAAATCATGTAAGACCATGTCAAGACATGGCATTGATATGTTACTATAAGGCAAAGGTCCCATGTAAGACCATGCCAAGGCATGGCATTGGTGAGTTCATAAGGCAAGGATACCACGTAAGACCATGTCAAGACATGGCAATGGTTAAGTTTCATAAGGAAAGGTATCCGCGTATCCTTAGTATTCCAAGTGGTTCAACGGGAAAATTTAAAGAATATACCAAAGTAAAGGTAAGGCAAGTCCAAGCTAAAAAGGTAAGGTAAGATAAATTTATGTTAAAAGGTAAGGCAAGTATACAAGTTTTAAGTATATTGAGTTAAAAGCTTAAGTGATTTTGATAAGAAAAACATAAGATAATTCATTAAGAATGTTGTTATCTATTTACATGTAAACTTACTAAGCTTTATGCTTACATCCATTCTTTATTTTTTTTATAGAATTACAAGCCAACTCAGGGATCAAAAGGACGTCGGAGATCGTTACACACTATCAAATGATTATATCGGTATTTTGTGACTCGAACGTTTTAAGTTATGGCATGTATAGGGACTTAACTATCTTGTGTGTATAACCTTATGATATGGCTTAAGATTGGCTTGTAAATGTATGGTAATGATTAGCTATTAAAATGGCTAATGAAGAGTATGTTTTGGATATTATGTAATGCCTAGTTGGTAATTATTAGAAAGAAATTATGTAAGTATATGCATGGGAACAGTTTGTACAGCAGCAGTGACGTGATTTTGAAAACTCACCAAAAATAGTAGAAATGGAATTAGGTTGTGCATGAGATATAGAATTAAAGCTTATTGAGTCTATTTTTATATGAAAGAAACAGTGTAGGAAAAAGAGTTGTATATTATGAGATAATTGATTTTTAGTGAAGAGAGGTCAGAACTGTCAAACTGTGTAATAGGGGAGACTTTAACTAATAAACTGTAGTAATTGGCCACACCAAAAATTCTGGAAAAATTATGGTAAGAAGATATATGAGTCTTGTTTCATAGAAAATTTACGGATCTTAATTTCGAGTTTCGTAACTCGAGTTATAGTCAATTTAGTGAACATGACGCAGACGAACAGTTTCAATTTTTATGCCCAGAACTAGTAAGTTAAGTCTAGTAATGCCTCGTGCTCGACTCCGGCAACGGTCTCGGGCAAGGGGTGTTACACTCTTCACGTGGTGGCATGCTGTATTTTTATTTATATATAAGAAACATAAAATTATATTTAGAAATATAAGCAACTCATTGTTATATTATCAACAATATAATAGAAAAAAAGTAAACATCATTAACATGGAAAATTTAAATTTTTTGCATAATCCATACATAATTTATTTATTTTTTTAAAAACAACAATACACCATAACCCATTATTACTTGGTTCCAAAGTAATTACTAATTAGTTTTTAATATTGAAACAAGTAAACAAATTGAAATTAATGTTTTTTTACTTTAAATTTAAAAATTAATAGTTAACTAATACTTTTTTAATACAATAAGATCAGAATTAATTTTTTCTATACATATATAAATAAAATCAAATTCTAATCTCGTTTTTTTCAAAATAATTTTTTTTATCTTTCAAAAGTTAACTTTTTTTTTAATTTTATTCAAACTCAGAAGTCAGAACAAGTGAGAATAGTTTGCCTAAAATATTTCAGTATGTTAGAGTTGTGTGACCCAAATTCTAAGATATTGCTTGCAAGTCAAGTTAAACAAAATATATCTTCTTTCTAGAAGATTTAGTATTTATGAGTATAATATATTTAGCATAATATATTTTTACTTTGATTAGAATTGGGTTTTACAAGCCTATAAATAGACATAGTCTATTCCTCTTGTAAGGTGATTCGAATTCGACATAGTGAATTTTCTTCTCCTCTGCCTGTGGTTTTTCCCGAAAGGGTTTCCACGTAAAATCTGTGTGTTCTTTATTATTTCTCTTCTCTTTGCGATATATATTGTCATTACCGACATTTATATTTTTCACAAATTGGTATCAGAGCTTCCGGGTTTTTCATCTCGATCACGGTAATGGCGTCTTTAAAGTATGAAATTCCGCTGTTGGATCGCAACACCAGATTTACGTTGTGGCAGATAAAGATGCAGGCAGTTCTTGCATAGATGGATTTAGAGGAAGCCCTGCTAGGGGTAGATAAGATGCCTTCGACATTGACGGAGGAAGAGAAGAAGCGCAAGGATCGAAAGGCATTAACACAATTCCATCTGTATTTGTCTAACGAAATTTTGCAGGATGTGATGAAGGAGAAGACCGCCGCTGCATTATGGAAGAGGCTAGAACAAATATGTATGTCGAAAACCCTAACCAGCAAGTTGCATATGAAGCAACGACTTTACGCTCATCGTTTGGAGGAAGGTTCGTCTGTGCACGAACACTTAACAGTGTTTAAAGAAATTCTCTCAAATTTGGAGGCCATGGAGGTTCAGTATGATAAGGAAGATATAGGGTTGATTCTACTTTGTTCGTTGCCCCCGTCTTATTCAACCTTTAGAGACACGATCTTATATAGCCGCGAGTCTCTCACAGTTGATGAGGTTTATGATTCTTTGACCTCGTATGATAAGATGAAGCATCTTGTGGTTAAACTCGACTCCCAGGGAGAGGGTCTTATTGTTCGTGGGAGACAAGATTGGAATGCTGATGATGATCGTGGAAGGACACAGGATCGGAATCCTCGCGGTAAAACTAAGGGTAGATCAAAGTCTTCAAACAGAGGTAAAACTTGTAACTTCTGCAAGAAGAAAGGGCACATTAAATCTGATTGCTATAAGCTACAGAACAAGATTAAAAGGGAGGCTGCGAATCAAAAGGGAAAACAACCAGAAAATTCCGGTGAAGCTGATGTTGTAGAAGACTACATTGATGGTGAACTCCTAGTCGCTTTTGTCAACAATTCTAAAGAGAGCGAGGAGTGGATACTTGATTCAGGTTGCACCTTCCACATGAGTCCCAATCGGGATTGGTTTACAAATTATGAAACGGTGTCTGAAGGTGTTGTTTTGATGGGAAATAATGCTGCATGTAAAATCGCAGGTGTTGGAACAATTAAAGTTAAGATGTTTGATGGAGTTGTCAGAACACTTAGTGACGTACGGCATGTTCCAGAATTGAAGAGAAATTTAATTCGTTGAGTACTCTTGATTCAAAGGGGTACAAATACACAGCTGAAAGTGGGATGTTGAAGATTTCCAAAGGTTCCCTCATTGTGATGAAAGGGCAGAGAAAGACTACCCAGTTATATGTTTTGCAGGGTTCTACTGTTATTGGTGATGCAGCTGTCACTTTCTCTTCTTTGTCAGATGATGATATTACTAAACTTTGGCATATGCGCCTAGGGCATATGAGTGAGAATGGCATGGCAGAATTGAGCAAAAGAGGGCTTCTTGACGGGCAAGGAATTTGCAAACTGAAGTTTTGTGAGCACTGTGTTTTTGGGAAGCAAAAGAGAGTTCGATTCACCAGAGGAATCCATAACACGAAGGGAACATTGGAGTATATTCATTCTGATCTGTGGGGGCCATCAAGAGTGCCTTCGAGAGGTGGAGCTAATTATATGCTAACTTTTATTGATGATTTTTCCAGAAAAGTTTGGGCATTCTTCCTGAAGCAGAAAAGCGATGTGTTTTCCGCATTTAAGTCTTGGAAAATTATGATTGAAAAACATACAGGAAAACAAATAAAATACCTCCGCACAGACAATGGCTTAGAGTTTTGTTCTGATGAGTTTAATAAACTGTGTAAGTCAAAAGGAATCGTGAGACACTTGACAGTTCGTCATACTCCACAACAAAATGGCGTTGCAGAACGAATGAACAAAACGATTATGGAGAAGGTTCGATGCATGTTGTCAAATGCCAACTTACCAAAGTCGTTTTGGGCCGAAGCAGCCTCTACTGCATGTTTTTTGATCAACCGATCTCCATCCGTTGCCATTGAGAAAAAGACTCCACAAAAGGTATGGTCTGGTAATCCTGCTAATTATTCTGATTTAAAGATCTTTGGGTGTCCTGCGTATGCTCATGTTAATAATGGAAAATTGGAACCAAGATCCATTAAATGTGTTTTTCTTGGTTATAAAGCTGGTGTAAAAGGGTATAAGTTATGGTGTCCTGAATAGAAAAGTTGTGATTAGCAGAGATGTTGTTTTTGATGAAACTGCTATGCTACCTAACTTATCTCTTAAAGACTCTTCCAATAAAGAAAATCAAAAGCAGGTGGAGCATCAGATTAATACAGAGTCAACTCCTCAAGCGAGTACAAAAATTGAGAATAGAGTTGCTTATTCACCACAATACTCTATCGCCAAAAACAAAACTAGAAGAGAAATTAAATCTCCAAAGAAGTATGCTGAGGCTGACCTAGTTGCTTATGCTTTAAATGTGGCTGAAGATATAGATGCAAACCAAGAGCCGTCAAATTATTCTGAGGCGGTTAGCTGTGAAGACTCAGAAAGGTGGATGTTTGCTATGCAAGAGGAAATAGAATCACTCCACAAAAACAAAACATGGGATCTTGTGAAACTTCCTAAAGGTAAAAAGGTTGTTCGCTGTAAATGGGTGTTTAAAAGGAAAGAAGGGACTCCAGGAGTTGAAGAATCCAGATATAAAGCAAGGCTTGTTGCAAAAGGTTACAGTCAAATTCCAGGAGTGGACTTTACAGATGTGTTCTTCCCAGCTGCGAAGCATAGTTTGATTCGTGATATTATTGCTCGTGGTGATATAGTTGTGAGCAAAATTAGTATTCATGAATGTAACACCCCCTACCTGTATTCGTTGTCAGAATAAGGTACGAGGCATTACCAGAGTTTACAATTTTTTTTTAAAACCGAGACCAGTCTAATTCAACATATTTTCAAGATAATTCATGCATATTTATAAGATAACTTAAATACATAAGCCATACCAATGGCTAACCTTACATTCATTTCATATTAACATCTATTTTATTAGCTTATACATGCCATTCATTTCCAAACTAAAGTTTCTTTAAATACCGAAATATTGGGGTTGATAGTGTGATGAGTCTCCCACTGATCCGACCTCCGAGCTCTTAACACTACAAAACAGGGAAAAAGGAAATAGGGTAAGCACTTTGTGCTTAGTAAGCCCATGTAACAAGAATTATACTTACCTAGTATTTTCAATACAAACAATAAACATTCATATACTCACTCAATGCATTATTACCCTAACATTCACAAACTCAACATTCAAGTTAGTCGATTAATTTCCATATATCAATAATATATATTATGATTGATGAGCTCATCAATACCATAATTTCCATATTTTTTTTATATTTATCCCATTGAATTACTCGGAATTTCGATGGATTTTCAGAGGTACACTTTAGTGTACAAATTCGGGTCCGTCAATTCATATTCATGTGCGCACATTTCCATTTCAGAGAGCACACTCCCGCGAACCTCATCCTTACAGCGGGATTACCAGTCCAGGCTAAATCCCCTGTAATATAAACTCATAGAGTATTGTCGGGATTACCAGTCCAGGCTAAATCCCCTGCAACGACAATTACTCTAATGAGTTTGGATCTGAATTACCAGTCCAGGCTAAATTCAGACCCTAATTCGGATTACCCGTCCGGGCTAAATCCATTTTCCACATATTCTTCGGGAGGGCTATATCAGGATAGGATCACCCGTCCGGGCTAGATCCTTTTTACCGTCAATTCCTTTTCAGATATCCATCGAATTCCTTTCATTCAACCGGGATTTCTTCCCCTTTTTATCAAATATATCAATATTCCATCAATTTTCATACAATGAACATTCAAATTATATTCACATCAATAACATACATTTCAAGCATTTAAGAATACAATTCAAGTTACATGGACTTACCTCGATATTAGTTCGTTTATAAAATCTACTAATCCGGGACTTTTTCCTTTCCTCGATCTAGCTTCGTATTTGAGTTTTCCGGATCTAAATAAATAAATTCAATCATCAATTCAATACATTTCATGTTCACATGTAGCATTTTCTATAATTCTATTATTATTTTTAACTTATTCAAAGCTGTCTACTTGAGTCACAGTCACTAAATTATTTATTTCTCGAGCTACAGAGCTCCAAATGAAGAACCGTTAATTTTCCCTGAAACTAGACTCACATTTCTTTATACCATAAAATTTCCAGAATTTTTATCCTAGCCAATTAGTACAGTTTATTCATCAAATTTGCCCCTGTTCTGCTGTCTGGCAGTTCTGACTCTTCTTCACTAAAAATTAATTATCACTTCATACAGAAATTCGATGGTGTTCCCGTTTATTTCTATAGAAAATAGACTCATTCAGGATTCTAAACATATAAATTTAAGCCCCTAATTATTTTTCTTCAATTTTTGATGATTTTCTAAAGTCAAAACAGGGGAACCCGAATTCCTGAACCAGTCTTACAAAAATCTAAATATCTCAAAATACAGAACTTATTTTCTTTCCTTGTTTCTTTCATATGAAAATAGACTCAATAATCTTTAATTTCATATCTCACTCAACTTCTAATTCCACTTCTACGATTTTTGGTGAATTTCCAAACTTACTCTACTGCTGCTGTCCCAAAACTGTTTTCTTATAGCTTGTTTTACAATTAAGTCCTTTATCCAATTCTAACTTCAAATTCTTTCAATTCAACCATTAATTCATCATTTTATTCATCATATGCTATATTCAAAAACTCTGAAACTTCAAAAATTTCAACTTAAATTCATCAAAACTTTATTCTAAAACTTATAAAGCATCAAAATTAAAAGAAAAGGACTAAATTAACTTACCAAATTAAACTTCAAGCTTTAAAAACTATATTATCCCTTTTTTTCTTTCTTTTCTCTTCTTCTTTCTCCCTTCACGTTTGCTCTCTGTTTCTTCCTTTGTTTTTATCCTTTTGTTTCTTTTCTCTTTTCTTTATATATATATAATAATAGAATAATATAATAATATAATATAATATTTAACTAAAAATCTCAGATTTTTCTTCAATTAACCGCCTCAATCTAGACAAAATGGCTTAATTGCCATTTTGGTCCTTTATACTTTCTTTTAATCTATAATTAAACTTTTACTTTCATTTCAATTTAGTCCTTTTCATTTAATTACCTACCCAAACGTTAAAATTTTCTAACGAAAGTTTAATACCACATTACTAACATTTTATAAATATTTATAAAAATATTTCCTATCATATAAAGACTCATGCAAACATATTGAAATAAATTTCTATTTAAATCGGATTTATGGTTACGAAACCATTGTTCCGATAACCTTGAATTTAGGCCATTACAACTCTCCCCCCCTTTTTAAGGATTTTCGTCCTCGAAAATCTTACCAGTAAAGAGGTTTGGATATTGTTTCCTCATTGCCTCTTCCGATTCCCATGTCGCTTCCTCAATCCCGTGCTTTTGCCACAATACTTTCACCAAATTTATTTTTTTATTTCTAAGCTCCTTGGTTTCCCGTGCCAATATCTTGACCGGTTCTTCACTGTAAGTCATATCCGGCTGAATCTCCACTTCTGTCGGAGAAATAACATGTGAAGGATCTGACCGATATCGTCGTAGCATAGACACATGAAAAACATTATGGATTCTATCAAGTTCTGGTGGCAATGCCAACCGATAAGCGATCGGTCCAATTCTTTCTATGATCTCATATGGCCCGATAAATCTTGGACTCAATTTACCCTTTCGACCGAACCGGAGAACTTTCTTCCAAGGAGACACTTTCAGAAATACCTTGTCACCGACTTGGAATTCAATCTCTCTTCGTTTAAGATCGGCATATGATTTTTGGCGATCGGAAGCTGCTTTTAAACTATCCCGAATAATCTTCACTTTTTCTTCTGTTTCCCGAATTAAATCAACCCCATGTATCTTCTTTTCACTGAGCTCTGTCCAATACAATGGTGTTCTACATTTTCTACCATACAAAGCTTCATATGGAGCCATTTTAATACTGGACTGATAACTATTATTGTAAGCAAATTCAATCAAAGGTAGATACCTCTCCCAATTACCTTCAAACTCTAGTATACAACATCGGAGCATATCTTCCAATACTTGAATTACACGCTCTGATTGGCCATCTGTCTGAGGATGAAATGCAGTACTGAAATACAACTGAGTACCCAAGGCTTCTTGCAATTTATCCCATAAACGAGACGTAAACCGAGGATCTCTATCCGATATAATGGAGATAGGCACTCCATGTAGCCTGACAATCTCAGATATGTACAATTCAGCCAGTTTATCTAAAGAATAATCCATACGTACCGGAATAAAGTGTGCTGACTTTGTCAGTCGGTCAACAATTACCCAAATAGCATCTTTTTCCTCGGAGACAACGGTAACCCCGATACAAAATCCATAGTGATTCTTTCCCATTTCCATTCCGGTATAGTAATTGGCTGAAGTAACCCTGAAGGTACCTGATGTTCTGCTTTAACCTGTTGACATATCAAACAACTTGATACAAACTCAGAAATATTACGTTTCATACCTGGCCACCAGTACATCTTCTTCAAATCATTATACATTTTATTACTTCCCGGATGTACAGACATAGTACTACTGTGAGCCTCGTGTAAAATTTTCTATATGAGCTCAGAATTCTTGGGTACACATACCCTACCTCTGAATAATAAACAATCATCAACCCCAACTTGAAATTCAGAATTAGTATCTGATTCACATTGTGCCCGTTTAACCTGTAACTTCTCATCATTCTTCTGAGCTTCACATATTTACTGTAGAAATGTCGGTTTAGCTCTCAATTCAGCTATGATTGAACCATCATCAGTCAGTGACAATCGGGTATTCATAACTCGTAAAGCAAACAGAGATTTTCGACTCAAAGCATCAGCCACAACATTAGCCTTACCCGGATGATAATCAATAATCAAATCATAGTCCTTTATCAGTTCAAGCCACCTGCGCTGTCTCAAATTCAAATCTTTCTGTGTCATCAAATATTTCAAGCTTTTATGATCAGTATAAATATGACATTTCTCACCTTACAAATAATGCCGCCATATCTTCAATGCAAAAACAATAGCAGCTAATTCAAGATCATGTACCGGATAATTTCTTTCATGTGGTTTAAGTTGTCTTGAAGCATAGGCTATTACTTTACCTTCTTGCATCAAGACACAACCTAAACCATTAAATGAGGCATCACTGTAAATAACAAATTCCTTACCCGGTTCAGGCTGTACTAATACTGGTGCTTTCGTCAATAAATCTTTCAATCGGTCAAAACTCTGCTGGCATTCATCAGTCCACTCGAATTTAACATCTTTCTGCAACAAACGGGTCATCGGAGAAGCTATCATAGAAAACCCCTGTACAAATCTCCGATAATAACCAGCTAAACCCAAGAAACTTCTAACTTCAGATATATTCTTCGGTGGACTCCAATTAATAATAGCTGAAATTTTATTCAGGTCTACCCTGATGCCTTCGGCTGATACAACATGTCCAAGGAAACCCACTTCTCGGAGCCAAAATTCACATTTACTGAATTTAGCATAAAGCTTTTTCTCACGCAGGATTTGCAACACTATTCTCAAATGTTCTGCATGCTCATTTTCATCTCGAGAATAGACTAGAATATCATCAATGAAAACTACAACAAACCTATCTAAGTACGGTCTGAATATCCGATTCATCAGATCCATAAATACTGCAGGTGCATTAGTCAACCCAAATGGCATAACCAGAAACTCATAATGCCCGTACCTGGTTCTGAAAGCTGTTTTTGGCACATCTGACTCCTTTACTCGTAACTGATAGTAGCCCGATCGGAGATCAATCTTTGAAAATATAGTAGCACCTTTCAGCTGATCAAATAAATCATCAATCCGAGGCAACGGATACTTATTCTTTATAGTTACCTTATTGAGCTGTCGATAGTCAATACACAATCTCAAAGACCCATCTTTCTTTTTCACAAACAGAACTGGAGCACCCCAAGGTGAATGACTCGGTCGGACAAAACCTCTATCAACAAGTTCCTGTAACTGTGTCTTTAATTCCTTTAATTCTGTAGGAGCCATTCGGTACGGAGCTATAGAAATCGGAGTAGTTCCTGGAATCAAATCTATAGAAAATTCCACTTCTCTTTCTGGTGGCAACCATGGTAACTCCTCTGGAAACACATCAGAAAATTCGCATACCACTGGCACTGCCTGTATCTTTGACTCAGATACCTTGGTATCGAGTACATAAGCAAGAAAAGCATCATACCCCTTTTTGACATACCTCTGAGCAGTAATAACTGAAATCACATTAGATAATCCCTCTGTCTGATCAGATTTAACCCGGAGTAATTCGCCATTCTGACACTTCAACACAATATATTTCTGTCTACAGTTTACTACTGCATCATGCTGAGTTAACCAATCCATGCCCAATATCACATCAAACTCATCAAATGGTAGTAACATCAAATCAGCCAGGAAACAATAACCTCTTACCATCAGTGGACAATTTTTACAAATTTTATCCACCAAAATAGATTGGCCAAAGGGGTTCGAGACTTTAACCGCAAATTCAGTAGGTTCAACAGATAAATCTTTAACGCATGCAAGTTTTACACATATATATGAATGCGTAGAACCGGGATCAATTAATGCAGTAATATTAGTATCAAGTAAAGAAAATGTACCAGTAATAACATCGGGTGCTGAAGCATCTTCTCTGGTATGCATGACATATGTTCTAGGAGGCGCTCGTGTCTCAGGCCTACTTGCAGTATCTTTTGTAGCTCCTCGGCTACCACTGACATTACTGGATGGTCGAGATGGTCTACCCCTCAAAGATGGATTACTTGGCTTCGATATATATTCAGCTTCTTTTTCACTTCTTTCTGGACAATCTCTGAGGAAATGGTCAAAAGAACCACATCGGTAACAAGCCCCGCTCTTAAATCGACATTCACCAAAATGAGCTTTATTACAATACTGGCATCTCGGCTTAGGGGTACCAACACTGCCAACACTGGTCACCAATTGAGTGGAAGGTCTTGAATTAGTGCGCTGTGAAGCTCGCACTCTATCTGAATACCCAGTGGTTGAGGTAGAACGATCCTGGTACTTCTTCAATTTCTTTGGAGCAGAAAACTGAGATTTTTCCATTGGTCTTTTACTAAAAATTCGAGCTTCCCTCTCAGCCTGTTTCTTTTCTTTGCTCCATTCTTCTGCTTTATAAGCTCGTTCTGCTAGTGTAGCAAACTCTCGAATTTCAAGAATTCCAACAAGGAGCTTAATTTCTTCATTCAACCCTTCTTCGAATCGTTTGCACATTTCAGCTTCTGACTGTACCCATTCTCGAGCATATTTACTCAACCGAACAAATTCTCTTTCATACTCAGATACTGATCTATTGCCCTGTTTCAGCTCAAGAAATTCTTTTCTTTTCTGATCGAGGAATCTTTGACTGATATATTTCTTTTTGAACTCGGTCTGGAAGAATTCCCATGTAATTTCTTCTTTCGGAACAACTGAAGCTTTAGTATTCCACCAATGATAAGCTGTGTCTTTTAGCAGTGAAACGGCACATTTCAAACATTCTTCTGGCGTGCAAGATAATTCCTCCAAAACCCGAGTAGTATTTTCTAACCAGAATTCAGCCCGCTCAGGATCATCATCAACTGCTGCTCGAAATTCTTCGGCCCCATATTTTCGAATTTTATCAACCGGAGCTTTCCCTTTTCTAACAGATTCAGTACCTGTAGTCTGTGGAATCTCGGGAACCGGTGGAGGAGCAGGAGGGGGAGCTTGAGTTTGCTGCACTACAGGGTTAGTTCTTATGTATTGAGAAAACCATTCATTCATCATTTGGAAGAAGGCTATCTTTGCCTCCTCCCCTTGACCCTCTGTACCGGGCCTTCTACTGTTAGTTTCTTCTCTTTGTACTGAAGCCGGAGCATGACTCTCAGCTTCCTCAGATTGAGCTCGGTCAGAGGACATTACTATAAGGAAAACACAATTTAAATGGTCAGGAGATATCACACTATCAAAAATAATTTAAATGGCATGTATAGCTAATCCGTATTTGCTATATCGGTCCTAGAACCGGCTAAACCGTAGCTCTGATACCAACAAATGTAACACCCCCTACCTGTATTCGTTGTCAGAATAAGGTACGAGGCATTACCAGAGTTTACAATTTTTTTTTTAAAACCGAGACCAGTCTAATTCAACATATTTTCAAGATAATTCATGCATATTTATAAGATAACTTAAATACATAAGCCATACCAATGGCTAACCTTACATTCATTTCATATTAACATCTATTTTATTAGCTTATACATGCCATTCATTTCCAAACTAAAGTTTCTTTAAATACCGAAATATTGGGGTTGATAGTGTGATGAGTCTCCCACTGATCCGACCTCCGAGCTCTTAACACTACAAAACAGGGAAAAAGGAAATAGGGTAAGCACTTTGTGCTTAGTAAGCCCATGTAACAAGAATTATACTTACCTAGTATTTTCAATACAAACAATAAACATTCATATACTCACTCAATGCATTATTACCCTAACATTCACAAACTCAACATTCAAGTTAGTCGATTAATTTCCATATATCAATAATATATATTATGATTGATGAGCTCATCAATACCATAATTTCCATATTTTTTTTATATTTATCCCATTGAATTACTCGGAATTTCGATGGATTTTCAGAGGTACACTTTAGTGTACAAATTCGGGTCCGTCAATTCATATTCATGTGCGCACATTTCCATTTCAGAGAGCACACTCCCGCGAACCTCATCCTTACAGCGGGATTACCAGTCCAGGCTAAATCCCCTGTAATATAAACTCATAGAGTATTGTCGGGATTACCAGTCCAGGCTAAATCCCCTGCAACGACAATTACTCTAATGAGTTTGGATCTGAATTACCAGTCCAGGCTAAATTCAGACCCTAATTCGGATTACCCGTCCGGGCTAAATCCATTTTCCACATATTCTTCGGGAGGGCTATATCAGGATAGGATCACCCGTCCGGGCTAGATCCTTTTTACCGTCAATTCCTTTTCAGATATCCATCGAATTCCTTTCATTCAACCGGGATTTCTTCCCCTTTTTATCAAATATATCAATATTCCATCAATTTTCATACAATGAACATTCAAATTATATTCACATCAATAACATACATTTCAAGCATTTAAGAATACAATTCAAGTTACATGGACTTACCTCGATATTAGTTCGTTTATAAAATCTACTAATCCGGGACTTTTTCCTTTCCTCGATCTAGCTTCGTATTTGAGTTTTCCGGATCTAAATAAATAAATTCAATCATCAATTCAATACATTTCATGTTCACATGTAGCATTTTCTATAATTCTATTATTATTTTTAACTTATTCAAAGCTGTCTACTTGAGTCACAGTCACTAAATTATTTATTTCTCGAGCTACAGAGCTCCAAATGAAGAACCGTTAATTTTCCCTGAAACTAGACTCACATTGCTTTATACCATAAAATTTCCAGAATTTTTATCCCAGCCAATTAGTACAGTTTATTCATCAAATTTGCCCCTGTTCTGCTGTCTAGCAGTTCTGACTCTTCTTCACTAAAAATTAATTATCTCTTCATACAGAAATTCGATGGTGTTCCCGTTTATTTCTATAGAAAATAGACTCATTCAGGATTCTAAACATATAAATTTAAGCCCCTAATTATTTTTCTTCAATTTTTGATGATTTTCTAAAGTCAAAACAGGGGAACCCGAATTCATTCTGAACCAGTCTTACAAAAATCTAAATATCTCAAAATACAGAACTTATTTTCTTTCCTTGTTTCTTTCATATGAAAATAGACTCAATAATCTTTAATTTCATATCTCACTCAACTTCTAATTCCACTTCTACGATTTTTGGTGAATTTCCAAACTTACTCTACTGCTGCTGTCCCAAAACTGTTTTCTTATAGCTTGTTTTACAATTAAGTCCTTTATCCAATTCTAACTTCAAATTCTTTCAATTCAACCATTAATTCATCATTTTATTCATCATATGCTATATTCAAAAACTCTGAAACTTCAAAAATTTCAACTTAAATTCATCAAAACTTTATTCTAAAACTTATAAAGCATCAAAATTAAAAGAAAAGGACTAAATTAACTTACCAAATTAAACTTCAAGCTTTAAAAACTATATTATCCCTTTTTTTCTTTCTTTTCTCTTCTTCTTTCTCCCTTCACGTTTGCTCTCTGTTTCTTCCTTTGTTTTTATCCTTTTGTTTCTTTTCTCTTTTCTTTATATATATAATAATAGAATAATATAATAATATAATAATATAATATTTAACTAAAAATCTCAGATTTTTCTTCAATTAACCGCCTCAATCTAGACAAAATGGCTTAATTGCCATTTTGGTCCTTTATACTTTCTTTTAATCTATAATTAAACTTTTACTTTCATTTCAATTTAGTCCTTTTCATTTAATTACCTACCCAAACGTTAAAATTTTCTAACGAAAGTTTAATACCACATTACTAACATTTTATAAATATTTATAAAAATATTTCCTATCATATAAAGACTCATGCAAACATATTGAAATAAATTTCTATTTAAATCGGATTTATGGTTACGAAACCATTGTTCCGATAACCTTGAATTTAGGCCATTACAATGAAAATCCTGCAGATATGATGACTAAGTCACTTCCTATAACCAAGTTTAAGCATTGGTTAGACTTGGTTGGTGTTCATTGTTAAAGTTAAACCCTTAAGGGGTTTTATGGAAGAGGTGGAGAACTTGTTCGTTGAGAGTTCGCGATGGAGAACTTGTTTGTTGAGAATTCGTGTCAAGGTGGAGATTGTTAGAGTTGTGTGACCCAAATTCTAAGATATTGCTTGCAAGTCAAGTTAAACAAAATATATCTTCTTTCTAGAAGATTTAGTATTTATGAGTATAATATATTTAGCATAATATATTTTTACTTTGATTAGAATTGGGTTTTACAAGCCTATAAATAGACATAATCTATTCCTCTTGTAAGGTGATTCGAATTCGACATAGTGAATTTTCTTCTCCTCTGCCCGTGGTTTTTCCCGAAAGGGTTTCCACGTAAAATCTGTGTGTTCTTTATTATTTCTCTTCTCTTTGCGATATATATTGTCATTACCGACATTTATATTTTTCACACAGTAATATGCTTATAATGATCCATTATTATTATTATCATGTCCATGTTTTGTTTCAAAAATATTTATTTCAAGTCTTTTGAAAATTTAATACTATGTGATCCAATCAGTATGCAATTTATAACACCGAGATCTCGATACATTTTTTTCTCGATTTCTTAACCAAATAAATTTTTATAAAACACAATTTACTATTTCAAAAATCTTTTAAAAGCTACATTTAGCTCGTAAATATTAAATAATATAATCTACGAGTTTATTTGTCAGATTTGGTGGTCTCAAACCACTATTTCTAATATCACTGAAATTTGGGCTATTACAAGGCATCAAAAAAGAATGAGCACTAATGATATAAACGCTAGTTTTAATCCTATCAGCCTTCATCATATCTTTGAAGATGTTGATCCACTATCAGAATGGCTTCATGAGAAAGAGAATTCATCATTAGATGGTGAAAATGCAGGTGTGTTGCCTGTGGATACCTCTGATGATGAGATGGATGTTAATCAATCTCATCAGTTGTATTTGTCTCATTCAAGTTCTAGTTCAACGCCAAGTCAGAGTGGCGATGGACCCGATGGTGGTGGTTTAAGTCCAATTGATGAGGATGATGGATATAGTGGTGATAGAGGTGAAATTAGATCTTCTAGTCGGTGTGGAGGAGAATATGGGGTCGGTACCACTAGTGGACATTTCCATGATAGATCAGAGTTTGAAGGAAATATATTTCCTGAACCTAGGAGAGATAGAAGTGAACCTAAAGCTCCATCAAAAGGAAAAGGCGAGAAGCATACTTCAGTAGGCTCTTCATCTAGTAGGAGATCGAGTTCTAGTAACCTTGGGTATAGTGATTCATCTACTAGCACTCAAGGTTTTCATCCACTAGAACAACCTTCATATTTTCAACCTCCACATGGTTATCCACAACCATATGGTTATTATCCACCATTTCCTAATTATGGTGTGCCATACCAGCCTCAAATGCATCCTCCACCACCAATGTATCCCCCACCTCCACCTTTCATGTATCCTCCTCCTCAAAGATATCCTCCATATCAATTATATGAAAACCAAGGTGAAAATGTTACTTTTTTTGGATATATTTTGGGACAATAAGCAGCTCCATTAAGAGTATTTAAACTCATCCTCTATACACAATAGACCACACTAGTTTCAACTAAACTGTTTTTAAAATGAGTTTTGCTCGTACATTACAAACGCATAATAATAACTTGTTTTTACCTATTGAACTTTAAAGTTAGAGGTTTTATTAATTAAAGGTTGGGTTCCCGGTGTCTAATGATTTGATTGAAACTAATCCTAATTGTAGTACTATTATATAAAGAAAATTATTTTCTCACATTCATTATCTTAAAATTAAATCGCTAATATATAATCAATTTATAAGCTAACATGTTCAAATGTCTATTTTACAATATGTTTTTTTTGGACATTATTTCCTTTTTCTAGGAAATAATCAGTATCGGTTGTGGTCACAACTCATTCTCATTAATATAATTTTAATTATTCAATTTCAATAACTTTATCCAACTTGAAGTTGGATAAATGAATAAAGAAGACAATTACATTAATTTTTTTAAGACTAAGAAAGAACTTAATGATTTTTTTTAACAAGATAGCTAAACTTAGTAACTTGTATAATTTCACAATGAAATTATACCGTGGTGGTATATGTAATAGTTTTTGAATTTGTTTTTAAGAAACCAACACATCCACCATGCGCAAAATGTACATTCTTTTACTAAAGAATGTTTAAATCAACATTCAAGATATCATATATCAATATTCTCTTTCGTGCATCTTTTCACTATTTGATGGATTCTTAAAATTATTTCCACATGACTAGGAGGCTTCTAACTATCCACACCTTTAATGAAATACTACTAGCGTAACAGCCAATTTAATATCTTGAAATTTTACTTTTTTTTTACAAAGTTTTAGAACTTTTGGTCAACTCAATACGAGAGTATATAAATTTAATAATATATCAAATATAGTAACCACGCGAAAGAAAGGATAATATTACTTGGAACAAACATAACTATACAACACCCACATATACAAATTTAGAAATTATGATGAACACAAAAACACTCATATCATTTGTTAAATTCACAACACCCCTACTTATTTATTCAAATCATTCCCAAGGAACTGAAATGCTGAATCTTTCCATCAATTCAATCTTGAATTCCAATGCCACTATCACAAATTACAAAAAAAAAAAACATGTTTTAACTTAAATATTAGATTAAGAAAGATGAAACTTATGAAATAATTGTTAGAAAAGAAACTCACCTAAGCAAGATGTTGGATGTAGAGCTAGTTTCTCCTTACTTTGTTTCTTTGTACCCACTTCGTGAAATTGTATTGCCAGTCTCTCTCCACCTTTCTAATAAACCACCATGGTCTTCCAGTTGTGAATACAATGTAACCCAGGCTCAGTCCTATCACTACTCCACTTCCATACCCCATCATTACAACTTGCCAAAAGAAGGGTATATTAGAACCTTCATGTTCCACTACCAATGGTGAAGGCGGGTCGGGCCCCCGATGGTTTACGCATTGCTTGGATAATGGTTCTCCACACAATCCCAAGTTATTGTTGTAGGAATCATTATCAAAGGTATTGAACTGATTCCCATGAGGAATTGGTCCAACAAGATTGTTGTTTGAAAGATTCAATACTTCAAGAAATGTCAAATTCGTCAATTGAGAAGGAATCCCTCCACTGAGCTTGTTTGATGAAAGATCCAATGATTCAAGTGCTACCAAATTTCCAAAAGATGCTGGGATAGGACCAATGAAGTTGTTGTGAGAGAAATTGAGCATTTGCAAGGAAATAAGTTGCCCAACATCCTCAGGAATTTCTCCATAGAATTGGTTATTTGATAAGTCCATAGATACGAAAATGTCCAAGGTCTTTGTCAATTCCATCTCCAACCTTTTCGTTGTTACATTCACAGAAAATTCATAAATAAGAGAATATGCAGTTAAGCTAATCCACCCTCTAGGTTTATCTTTCATTGCTCTCAAATTTCGAAAGAGTTTCGCGGACAATGTGCCTGTGAACTCATTTGCAGAGAGATCAATTATTTGCAATGCAGAAAATTCAGATGAAGCTATGGAATCAGGCAGTGATCCATAAAATCTGTTAAATCTCAGGATAAGGACTGTCAGACTTGAAAGCGAAGCTAACTGACGGGGAAATCTATCCGTTAACTTGTTGTTCCCTAAATTTAAAATTTCCAATGAAGTAGAGTTCGCCAAAGATGATGGTACTAATCCTTCCAATTGGTTGTCATTGAGTAAAAGATAGCTCAAACTATTAGTCACAAAAGAATTAGGGATCTTGCCAATGAAGTTGTTCATTTGCAAATCTAAGGTGACGAGATGGCTTAAATTTTCAAGACAATCAGGAATAGTTCCAGTCAAGCTGTTTTCGGATAAGTCCAGAAGAATAAGTGAACTCAAATTGCAAATAGAAGAAGGGACGTTTCCTGTCAATTTATTCTCTGAAATGATGAACCTTTCCAACTCCTCAAAAATTGGAATTTGAGGATTCAAGCAAGTTGAGAGAATTGGTCCTTGAAGCAAGTTGGAATGAAGGTTGAGAAATACCAAATTGTTTCCCGGAAATTGCTCCAAAGCAGTCAAAAAGTTATGAGAAAGATCCAACCATCGCAATCCTTCCCACCCTTCAGCTTCCCATTTGGAAATTCCACCAGAAATCATGTTATTGGAAAGATCTAAAATATCCAAGTTCGATGTTCGAAAGAAATTCGGGAACTGCCTTACTTGACAACCAGAGAATCTCACAGAGCTAAGCTGGGGGAAAGAATAGTTCACATCATTGCTGCTTGTGCTTAATGATAATAAACTATTATTTGAAACATAAAGAACTTGAAGACTCGTGAGTTTTGAAAGCATATCTGACTTGATCACACCACTCAAGTTGTTTGATGACAAATCAAGTGAAGTAAGGTTCACAAGATCAAAAATGGAATCGGGTATTGGACCACCAATGTTATTATTACTCAAATCAACCTCTCGGATGGAATTAGCCTTCTGAATTCGATCAATCGGACCAACTAGTTTGTTATAACTGAGGTCCAAGTATGAAAGAGATGGCAGAGTAAACAGCCAAGATGGTACTCCACCACTTATAGAGTTATTTGATAACCCAAGTTCCTCTAGAAATTGAAGCTCACTAACATAATTTGGAAAGGGACCTTCCAAGTGATTGCTTGACAAATACAAATGGGTAATTTTTGTGAGGTTGAAGATAGTTATCGGAAGTGGACCACTAAAATTGCAGAAAGAAAGCCCCAAAGAACTTAATTTTCTAAGGTTTCCAAAAACATCTGGAATCTGTCCTTCAAGCGAATTTCCATGTAAATCAACGGAAATCATTTGAGTGAGATTTCCAAATGATGCTGGAATTGGCCCCCTAAAACCACAATGGGAAAGGTCCAACAACTCAAGGCCAGTACTCCAGTTTGTGCTAGGGAGATAACCTGTGAGATTTTCATTCACCCTTAAATATAAAACTTTAAGGTTTGGAAGCTGAAAAACTTGAGTTGGGAATTCCCCATGTAATTTACACCCACTGAGACTCAAATTTTCAAGTGATAAAGACAAGTTTAGAAAGGAAGTGAGTGCAACATCAGACATATCTACAGTGTCAAGCACAAGGTTTCTTAATTTGCTCAAGTTTCTTGCAAGCATGTCAAAACCTTGGCCATCAAATCTTAAAGTGTAAGAGGAAAGATCAAGTGAAACCAAACTTGATAGGAGATTGATTTGATGCGGGATCAAGCCATAGAAGCCACTATAAGAGATATTAAGATGAGTTAAACTCACCAACTGGCTAAATAACTCTGTTGAGATAGCACCATCGAAAGCGTTGTCAGCAAGGTTGAGTCGTCGGAGTCCATGAAAGTGAAACAAGCTGCTAGTGTTCTCAAGAAGAGAGCCTCCGAGGTTGTTGGAGCTCAAGTCAAGCCATTGGAGGTTGTGAAGTTGAAAAAGGCTGTTGTTTGCGAAGAGAGAACCAACAAGGCAACTGTGACTAAGATCGATGCCGATTACATGACCAGTCACGTTGTCGCATTCCACTCCCTCCCATGAACAACAATCAATGCTTTTGTTCCATGACTCTATGTCTATCTTGGGGTAAGCATCTCCATGAACAGAAATGGTGGTTTTAAAATGGAGCAAAGCATCTCTTTGATGTGGAAGACATAAATGAGAGGATGGAGGAGCAACAGTGGAAGACAAACTCCATGAAAGTTGCAAGATCACCAAAACCAGGCAAAGGATTCCCATATTTTTTTTTTCTCCAAAAAAGAAATAAGTACAAAGTTAAGAAATAAAGCTTAGTTTTTTATAAAAACAACCAAGTCCTTAATATAAGGATGTTCCTTCATTGTCTCCTTTAGTTAAAAATAATTTATCATATTTTAAAATACTTTTACACATTTTTATTTATTTGATATTTAAAAACTTGTGGTCTAATAATGTCCGTAGTTCTTGTACCCTTTGAATTTTTGAAATTTAGTCCCTATGGTTTTAATTCTAAGAATTATCGTTTCAACTTGTCTGATTTAAAATTAAAGTCCAATTGATTATTTATGTTAATTTTGAATGTGTTATGAATTAGAGTTTAATTTTTACATCAAACTTTTAAATACTAAAATATCACATATTCAAATGCAATGGATGTTCATTAATATAATTTAATTAATGCTTCAATTTCTATCAATATTAACCATAACTACTAAACTATCGAGTGAACTTACTAATAATCTATTGCTTAATTGCAATTTGTGTTGTATGACTTGAAAATACTCTCGAACCTCTAGAAACCTAAAAATTGACAATCCAAACTCCACAATCAGTGACGATAATACGAAACTCAAACGGAACCTATCCATGACGAAACTTTAGAACAACATTTACACACTTACCGTCGAGGAGCAGAGATTACTAAAACGAACTAGACTATTGTAATGAATTCCACAGTTCCTCGGTCGTTTCCTACACAACACAACCACCAAGATGAATTCCCAAACCACTAGACCAACACCCATTCAAGAGAATGAAAACCAAAATGGGCAAACTATAAACTTACCAAGATGAAATATGCACTATTGCAAATTTTCGAGCCCCAACAAATACAATGAAAACTTCAGAAAGGGTAGCAAAATTTTGGGAAAGAAAAATAAAAATAATAAAAAAATAAACTCCCTCAGACTTTAAGCTCCACTGAAACTCTACCAGATGACAGTGCAAAATTTAATACCTACGCTCAAGCGGGGATTCAAACACAAGATCTTCAGCAAACTGACACTCAACTTAACCACCAAACCAACAAACCCATTCTGATATAAGATTATAGTCAACTACATATAAGCCTACTAAACAAAGATAGGGCTTAATTTCAAAAACAACAAAATTTGTTGAATCTAAGGCTTGAACTTGAAACCTCCTATAGACACCTAGAACATATAACCACTAAAGCAGATACAACATTTGTGTCACTTTTTAACAGAAACAAAAATAAGAATTTTGGGGCTTTACAATGATCATGTTAGTGAATATAAAGTGTTGAATTGATAAAAATTATGTTGCAATTAATTGTAGTTGCTTCGACAATAAATGTGGCATCCTGTAGCTCGGACTCACCGATCGAGTTAAGCAAGAGATATTAGATGTTTGCTATAGTAAAAAAAAATTAGGTTTAATCAAGTTAAATCCCTATCCTACTTTTTTCTTTAATTATTAATAAAAAATTGAGTAGATACTTCGTTTTTCTTAATTCATTTTTAGTTAACCATCAATTTTAAGACAACCAAGTCAAGTCTCTTAAAGTTGAGTTGGTTTAGATGTTTTAAAATTAGTGGTAATTACATACAATGGCGTATCTAGGAAGTCTGATAGGGGCCTTCGACTCCCCTTAAAATGGAATTTTTTTTCATTTAATCCTTTAAAAATTATAAATATATACGTCATTCAAATGCTGAAATTGCATTTTTACTATCGTAAAAATTATAATTTAATTTCGATCCCCCTAAAAAATTTTCTCTCTTCACCCCTGATGGCATATTATTTTGAATTTATTTTATTATTTGAGTATTATTGCTTTCTTCACCCCTGATGGCATATTATTTGAATTTATTTTATTATTTGAGTATTATTGCTTTCCAAGATGTTTTGTAGAGTTTTTTTATTCTTTTATATATATATATATATATATATATGCCTCCGACTTATAAAATAAGTCAGGAGAATTGGCCATTAAAGCAAGTTGGAACAAATGTTGAGCATTTCCTAACTCTTTCCTGGAAATTGCTCCAAAATGGTAAAAGAAAAAAAAGTTATGCGTGGAAAATTATGAAAGTTGAACAAAAGTTTATAGTATTTTAACTATGAAATCCATCGATGCTCTCAGGGCGAAGCCAAGGAGGCTGGCATGGGCCCCGGCTCCCCTAAAATGTAAAATTACTATTTAAACTCTTAAAATTTTTTAAAAAATTTAATTTAGTAAAGGTAAAATTGTACTTCGGCCCCCTTTAAAATTATAAAAATTCAATTTAATCCTTTATAAATTATAAAGATATAAACTATAAAAAATTAAAATTTCATCCGGCCCCCCTAAACAATTGTTCTGGCTTCACCCCTGGATGCTCTTTAGTATATCAGAATTAATAACATATGATACGCATAACAATTTTTTTAACAAGGAATTGAATTATTCATCATGTACTTATTCAAAAATAATTTTAAAATATTTTTTATTTATTTGAAAAAATTTTACTGACGCCAAAGTGGTACTTCAGCAATCAACACTGACATAGTGTTTGTTAATGGCCACATCAGCATTGTCATTAAATACTAATGGTCAACATCAGTCAAAGTAACTATTTAATCAATTTTATTAGTTCAGGTATTAAATTGAGTGCAAAAAATTAGAAGATGCCTAATTGATTTTTTTTGAAGTTTGGGGGGCTTGTTTTATCAATAAACCTTAATTTAATCATTATACTAAGATTCAACCAACAAATCATATCGTCTTAAATCTCAAGTGGATGCACAAAATAATGAAAAGAAAAAAAAAAAAGTGAACATCAATAATTATTTTGAAGTTAAGACCACAAAAGTCTTAGTTATACCACAAAAGTGTATCCCATTTGAGAAGTTAAGACTTAATATTTACTTGATTTCCCATTTCTTGCACCCAAAAAAAAAGTCACTTATTTAACTCTTAATCTAATTTTTTTTTCTGCTCTGATTTTTTTAAATTTTTTTAATTTCCTTGAATTAGACTATTTAATTTAGTTAATAATTTATTCTTAAAAAATATTTTTATACATTTCTCTTTATTTGATATTTAAAAGTTTTAGGTCTAATAGTTCTCTATTTTCATGAATTTAATCCCTTCACTTGTATGATTTAAAAATAAAGTTTGATTGATAATAATGTTAATTTATTTATGATAAATTTGAATATATATATATATATATATATATATAATATGAATTGAATTTTAATTTTCAAACTAGAATTATAAATACTAAAATGCCACTTATTCAAATATAAAGAAAGTTTACTTATAGTATTATGAATTGAGTTCTAATTTTCAAATTAAAAAAATAGAGGTAATAAATTTTTAATGTCCAATAGTAAAAAAAATGGGAGTAGATATTTTAATATGAATTTACAACTTTAATTTTTTTATTACTTAAGAAAGACTCATCATAATTTGCAAGTTGAATATATATAATATAATTTTTTAAGAGTATATATAAAATTTAATATAATTATAATTTAAACATTATAATTAATATTGTTTGGACTTATTCTATTGTGAGAGTTTTAGCATTTATTATTTTCATTAAGAATTCATTATTTTTAGTGAATTTTATAAGTAAACAACTGACTCACTTTATTTATAAATTGCGTTCTCAATGGGAAATTTTAATATAGAAAGACTTAAATCTTTTGAATAAAAAGATTAAAAATAAAAAGTATAATGTCCTTAATGAAAGCATGTGAAATCGAATTTTGATCCAAAGCTAAGAATGGAAAAATATGTTTATCCCAAGTTTAGGGGCAAAATTGAATAAAATACAAAATATATGTGCAATCGAAAAAGGGATTATTTAAGATCATGCATCTCGTGGCATTATTGTTGTGATCCATTGAATGACTAGTATGTGTTATTATGATATATTGATTGGTATAAATATATATATTTGTATAGAACCAGAATTGGATAAAAATGGAACTAATAGAGGAAAAACTAAAATTGCAAAATAGGCCCTGAAAAACCTACTCGTTTGTATTTTAAAGGTAAGTTCTTATGGTTATTACTACTCTTCCTTGTATAATAAGTTTTGATTGTGTTATTTCCATTTTTATCTATGTTTGAACATAATTTGAAATGTTGATAAAAATTGGCATACATGGATAATAGATGAGATTGAATTGAATTGAAATAAGTGATTGATATTGTATCTATTGAATGAAACTAGAAGAATGGAAAGAATCTCAAAATGTATCATTAAATGTATGTGTAATATATGTTCAGATTCAATTGATGGAATTCAAAAATTGATATGTAACAAGACAATATATGAATATGCAATTAGTCATTATTGATGCTGATGTGAACTTAATAAAAGGGTCAGCCCAATTACGACCCTAGTCGGAACAGTGGTTTCGGGACCACGAATCCGAATCGGAAAAGTATTTTAATTATTTATATAATAGTTATGTTATGTGGTCAAACATGTGTTAAATTATTATGTATTAATTGTTGTGTTTGGGTGATTAATTTAGTTGAGAGGATTAAAGTGCATAATTAGTGAAATAGCTAATCTTTATAAATGAAGGAGTAAATTGAATTGCTTATTGTATCAAGGGACTTGCATGTCAAATTTCCCTAAATCATTGTGGGTGAACGGCAAGCATGATGAAAAGCATTCATGTTTGTTTATTTTATAATTTTTTTGGTTAGTGGAATGTTAAAAAAAATAAGTTTAGATATTTTAAACAAAAAAAAAAACATTTTTCTTTCTTTCATCTTTTATTTTCTATCTTCTTCTTCACGGATTTTCTTCCTAAGAGATGAAGGAAGCTTGAATCTTCACCATTCGGCTTTGCATGTGGTAGTAAGGTAGGTGCTTGAGCTTTGATTTGGTAAAATCCTTACATATTTAAGTTAGTTGCTTGCATGCCATTAAAATCATGTTAGAATTTTGGGAGATTAGCAAGTTAAGAATCGGCCATGGATGAGTTCCTTTGAAATGTTGTGTTTGATTGAAAAATAAAAAAATAAAAAAATTCTTAGATAAAATGGAGAGTAGTGGATTGAAGGGTGGGGATGTTATGAAATTATCTTGGATTTGAACATATGAGTACTTTTGTATTCGGCTAAGTTATGGGATGAGTTTATATACTAATTATTTTTGCTTAATGTTTGGTTTTGTATTGAAAATAATGAAAATAGGAAGGTGTACATTGAGATAGCATATTCGGCCATAAGAGAAAAAGAAATTTATTTTTGTGAATTCGACCTTATTTTATTCAATTTTGCTGAATTATAATATGAATGATTCTTTTTTTTTAAAAAAAATAATTAAATAAAGGACTTGTGGGGAGATGTTGAGCATTCGGCAATTGAAAGGGGGAGGGTTAAATTGGCAAATTATATACTTATGTGATTTTACTTTTAGCTGAATAAATATGTGGTTGAACTTTTTCAATGTGAATCATTTAGATCAAGGACAAAAGGAGAAAGTCTTAGATCGTGGAAAAACAAAGGTGGACGAATAGCCGGGAAATTCAAAATTTATCGACTTCCGAAGTAAGTTATAAGCAATTGGAAAGAATTAAATTTTCTTTTACATATGTAAATTTTAATTATAGGTTGAATGAAAGAAAATGTGGATAGAAACTCTGTTGGCCGAATGGGTTAATGTTATATAGATGTATATGAATATGTAAGCTTAAATTTTTTTGGGATCGATATAAGTATGAGCTTATGTGTATAATGATAGCCGGGGATGATATATATATAGAAATGAACAGAGAGGGATCATGGTTGTATTGAAATGGGTGATTTGGCTTGTGTAATGTGTGTTAGCCGAATGAGATAGAAATCAGTAATGAACAATAATTAATTTTGATATATACAATTGTGGGTGTATTGATGGTTGCTGAATATGGTGGGTTAGATGGGAGCATGAATTACTATTAATAAATGTTTTAATGAGACATAGATAATATGGACAGTGAATATTTATATACGTGTTATGTGATTGAGAAAAGGATCGGCTAAGGGCACTGTGTGTGCGGAAATTATTCACCGAGCACTGTGTGTGCGATATCGGTAGAATGGCACTGTGTGTGCGGAAATTATTCACTGAGCACTGTGTGTGCGATATCGGTAGAATGGCATTGTGTGTGCGGAAATTATTCACCGAGCACTATGTGTGCGATATCGGTAGAATGGCACTGTGTGTGCGGAAATTATTCACCGAGCACTATGTGTGCGATATCGGTAGAATGGTACTGTGTGTACGGATTTGTTACTAAGCACTGTGTGTGCGAGTTATCGTTTTTCATCTCTTCAGGGATCGAAATACCTAATAAAGGTAAATGAAAGTGTCAAGTAAGTAACTATTAAATAATATTTCATTTTCTCGGTGAAATAAAGATTAGGTAAAACATTTCGATGTGGTTATGGAGCCTATAAATATTTGGTTTGTATGTGTGAGAGTGAATAGGTAAATTATCGCTGAACGATAACCCTCTATGTGTTTTGATAATATGACTTATTCAATAGTTATATTGATTATAATATGTAAAGAAATTGATGAATTGCTTGGTTGTATGCTTTACTTTATTGTTTATAACTTACTAAGCTATTTGAGCTTACATGGTGTAAATGTTGCATTGTTTTATAGATCCTTAAAGTCGAAATTCAAGCTCGGAGATCCTTGTCGAAGCCAAGCACACTATCAAATTTTGGTACCCTTTTTGTAAATGAACTTAATACCATGGCATGTATAGGCTAACTTTCCTAGAATAGATTCAAATGTTATTTTGGCGAATGTATATACAAATGCCATGCGAACATGGCTATGTTTCTTGCATGGGTTTAATTTGATTATGTTTGGTCATGTTGTTATTCACTATATAGGTTCGGATTTGTTATAAAATTTATATGGAAATTCATTTCATGGTATTGATATATATATATGAATGAGGTAGAATAAACTTAGATTAATTTGTTTAATGGAAATATGACTTAGTCATGTTTGATTTTGGGTTATTTTTGAGTATATTCGAATAGGTTGTAACTTTAACTTGGGGGTTATATCAAATTACATATGTATGTGTTAAGCATGGTAATAAGCTTGAGTCTAATAAGGTATATGATACCTCTTTGAGTATATATATATATATATATATATATATATATTCTGCTCTAATTTGTAGTTACTTATAATTCAAATCATGAGAGGATTAGGTTATACTTTGTATATATATATGACTAATTATTGGGTCATAATAATGAATGGGTTGATATATGTGCAATTGTGGGTATTTGGTTATCTATGCAACTTTACCAAATGAATAGGTTATGTAAATTGATAGCAATAATTTCATTTATTTTCATGTTATCATTTGTGACATGTCATTATTCGTATTATTTTATGAAACATTTATTATTGGTGGAAGGACTTGGGTTCGTTTTTTTATAATGCCCGTAACTCTAATCCGGCGACGGATACGGGTTAGGGTGTTACAGGTAGAATACAGTTGACACGTCAATAGGGTTATATCCGCACGTATGTACGAGATAGTTGATGATATGGAGATTATGACAGGTTATAATACTACCTACAAAGTCGTAACACCACCTTTCAACACTGCGGCTTTCCCTGTTTGAGGTCACAACGTCAACCCACTGTTTTCAATGTCGCGACATTACACCTCGGTATCGCAACGCCAACTCGGTAAAGTTTGGAAAATATTACATTTTGGTTTTTAAGTTATTTCACCAACCTACTATTTTGGAAGTCGCGACATTGCACCCCTAATATCGTGACGCTAGTTCGAATCATTTTCAAACTTTAAATTTTGATCCTCAAATGGTCTCGAGTTATCAAAAGAGCTTTTGTAATCTCGTACAAACCCCAGATCAAATTATATGTTATGATATAATAATGTAATGATCATGTTAATGAATATAAAGTGTTGAATTGATAACAATTTTGTTGTAATTAATTGTAGTTGCTTCGACAATAATTGTGACATCCTGTAGCTCAGACTAACCGATCGAGTTAAGTAAGAGATATTACATGTTTGCTATGGTAAAAATAATTGGGTTTACCAAGGCCCAAATCAAAATGGTTGGTGTTGATTTAAGCCTTAAAATCCATTTAATAAAAACTAATTGAATTACTATCAATATTAACCGTAAGTACTTAACTATCAAGTGAACTTACTAATAATCTATTGGCTTAATTGCAGTTTGTGTTGTATGACTTGAAAATTCGAGTTAAATCCCTATCCTACTTTTTTCTTTAATTATTAATAAAAAATGAGTAAATACTTCGGTTTTTTTAATTCATTTTTAGTTAACCATCATTTTAAAGACAACCAAATTAAGTCTCTTAAAGTTGAGTTGGTTTAGATGTTTTGAAATTAGTGGTAATTACATACAATGGCGTATCTAGGGAGTCTGGTAGGGGCCTCGACTCCCCCCTAAAATGGTATCCTTTTCATTTAATCCTTTAACAATTATAAATATATAAGTCATTCAAATGGTGAAATTTTATTTTTAGTATCGTAAAAATTATAATTTAATTTCGATCCTCCTAAAAGATTTTGTCTTCACCCCTGATGGCATATGATTTTATCGTTTGAGTATTATTGCTTTCCAAGATGTTTTGTAGAGTTTTCTTTTTATTCTTATATATATATATAAAATATATATATATATTATATTTATATATATATATGCCACCTACTTATAAAATAAGTCAAAAGAATTGGCCCTTAAAGCAAGTTGGAACAAAGGTTGAGCATTTCCTAACTCTTTCCTAGAAATTGCTCCAAAATGGTAAAAGAAAAAAAATTATGCCGGTGGAAAATTATGAATGTTAAAATAAGTCAAGAGAATTGGCCCTTAAATCTCAAGTGGATGCATAAAACAATGAAAAGAAAAAAAAAAGTGAAAACATGCATCAATAATTATTTTGAAATCAACTAAGTCTTATTTATACCACAAAAGTGTATTCCATTTGAGAAGTTAAGACTTAATATTTACTTGATTTCCCATTTCATTGTCTACTTTTTATTTTGTACCCAAAAAAAAGAAGTCACTTATTTAACTCTTAATCTAATTTTATTTTTTTCTGCTCTGATTTTTTTTAATTTCCTCAAATTAGACTATTTAATTTAATTAATAATAATTTATTTTTAAAAAAATATTTTTATGCATTTCTATTTCTGTACTGAGAGTTTTAGCATTTATTATGTTGATTAGGAATTTTTTATTTTTAGTGTATTTTATAAGAAAACAACTTACTCACTTGATTTATAAACTAAGTTTTCAAGGGGAAAATTTAATGGAGAGAGACCTTGATCTTTTAAGTGAAAAAGTGAGGTTGCTAAATCGTGTTGTTAGGACTTAAATTACTTTTGTACGAGGTTGAAAGATAGTGGATTATCTTTTTGAGAAAGGCCCCATAAGCATAGGGAAATCGAATTGCATAAACATTAAAAATAAAAAGTATAATGTCTCTAATGAAAGCATGTGAAATTGAATTTTGATCCGAAGCTAAGAATCGAAAAATATGTTTATCTCGAGTTCAGGGACTAAATTAAATAAAATATAAAATATATGTAAAATCGAAAAAGGGATTATTTAAGATCATGCATCTCGTGGCATTATTATTGTGATCCATTGAATGACTATTATGTGTTATTGTGTTATCTTGATTGGTATAAATATATATATGTATAGAGCCAGGACAGAATAAAAGTGGAACTAGTAGAGGAAAAGCTAAATTTGCATAATAGGCCATGAGAAACCTACTCGTTTGTATTTTGAAAGATAAGTTCTTGTGGTTATTACTACTCTTCCTTGCTTAATAAGGTTTGATTGTGTTATTTCCATTTTTATCTATTTTTTAACATAATTTGAAATGTTGATAAAAATTGGCATACATGGATAATAAATGAGATTGAATTGAATTGGATAATTTTGGTCCTAATATTGTGGCATGTATATATGCTATGTAAATGTTCATCCTATCTGAATGCCAACGTTGTATTTGTAGCTAAGCTTGTGTTTGCATGTTAAGCTTGATATATGGCCTAGTTTGTGCTTAGTTTGGTTATGTCAATGCCATTTCGATTCTTGAATTCATAGTTTACCTAAGCCTTTTGTGTTTAAGTTGAAAAATGTTGTAACTTGGTTCGTTAAGATTGATAAATGGCTGTCTAGACTTTGGTCATGAGTTTAGTGTCATTTGAGCACTTGATTTCAAAAATCTTATACGTTTGAATTACATAATTTGGCATGATAGGATGATTTGATGAAATTAGGGTGATGATTGCCATTATAGGTTACAAAATTTGTATATTATGCAAAATGATAGCTTGAAGAAAAGGGGATATAAGTTTGTAGTATACCGCCTACAAAGTCGTGACACCACCTCATGGATGCCGCAATACCACCTTTTAACATTGCGACTTTCTCTGTTTGAGGTCACAACATCAATTAACTGTCTTCAATGTCGCGATATTACACCCTGGTGTCGCAACGCCAATTCGGTAAAGTTTGGAAACTTTATATTTTGGTCCTAAGTTGTGTCACCAACCTACTATTTTGAATGTCATGACGTCAACTCAAAATATTTTGAAATTTTAGATTTTAATCCTCAAATGGTCTCGAGTTATCGAAAGAGCTCTTATAATGTCATACAAACCCCAAATCAAATTATATGTTATGATATAATGATATAATGATCATGTTAATGAATATAAAGTGTTGAATTGATAAAAAATTATGTTGTAATTAATTGTAGTTTCTCCGACAATAAATATGACATCTTGTAGCTCGGACTCACCGATTTAGTTGAGCAAAATATATTACATGTTTTGCTATAGTAAAAAAAGATTTATACGTATATATGAACTTTAAATTTGTAATTATATTTTATTATATTATATTGTTTATTTGGTAGTTCAATTCTGTAGGGCTTTTTTTTAATTTAAGCAATTTTCTGTGATATGTTGGATATATTTGTAATTGCCATAACGAATTAGATATTAATAATATCTTTATGAGTGAGATTTATTTTTACTTTTTACTTTTAATTACTTTGTCTACTTAGTTGTAAATAGTTAATTTTATTAGTAATATGTTTAATTTGAATATAAAAATAATATTTGTCGTGAAAATTGTTTAATAGAAATATTTTATTATAAGTTTGTAATGCTTATAATGAAATTTAGATTAGGTTAAAATAAAAGTTTATGATTGTGAAAATATTTTCTTTGTTGTTTTTGCAAGTTTGGGGAAATGACATTGCTACAACTTTTGCATGTATCTGATGAAATATTGAAAATAGTAAATATTACAAACTTGATTTTAACATAATATATTTTTTGTTCACTAACGTGTTATATAAATTGTATGTAGCAAGTGGGTTGATCAGTCCAAAGCAGGTTGCATCATGGCTCTTTAGGTGACCTTGACCCAAGGTCCATGCATACCTAGACGAAGTCAATTTCGGGTACACGGTGTTAATCCGAAGCTCCACAATCTATCCAGATTTATTAGCTACATTGGTGGAGCAATGAAGATCTGAGACATACATTTCACTAGTTGTGTGGTGAATGCACTATTACATTGGAATATGTTGATATACAGCTTGCTCTTCCAATTCATGGGTTACTTGTAATCAAAGAATCAAGTTCGAACTTGGACAATTTTTGCGAAGAGTTGTTCTCGAGGTATCCCCCGAAAAGCAAAACGAAAGAGAAATTTATTTTACTCACTTTGCTGAACACTTTCCTAACGATGTTACTAGAGGCTGCATCAAAAGCAAAGGTGTAATTCTCAGCTGGATCTATCTTATCAGGAAGATTTTGATGTCAGATAAATCAAATAATCGAATGAATTAGTACTACCTCCGCAATTTGAGACATGCCAATAATTTTAGTTGGGGGAAGACGTACCTCCATTATTGTATTGGGAGATGTGCTTAAAATCTACTAGCAATGACCAATAGGGGTGTGCAAAATTCAAGTAATATTTTTTCAGTCAGGAGTCGATTAATTATTTTATAATTTTTCAGTTAACTATTAATTCGGTTTGAAACTAGTTAGTTAATCAAATTTTTTCAGCTTAACCGAAAAATTAATAAATAAAATTATAATATATAAATAGGCCCACTATTCACCTAAACCCATCCCTTAAACTCAATCCAAACTCAAATATTCAACCCAACCCAATTATCCAATCCTACCCAATCATAAAAATTACAAATAATTTAATAAATAAAAATAAAATTTTAAAACTAAAACTAAAATTATGTAATCTTTTTAATTACGTAGTGATTCATTTCGAATAATTCGATTAATTCAACTAATTTTTAACTAAAAATAAAAAACATATAATTTCAATTAACCAACCAAATTAACCGAAAAAATTTTAGTTCAGCTAATTTTTTTGAAAAAATTTCAATTCGGTTAATGGCTAAAAATTTTTAAAAAGTCAATTAATTCAATTAATATTATTTCAGGTCAATTAACCAACTGAACACCCCTAAATACCAAAGCATAGGTGGATGTTAGTACATGCTTCAGTAATGAGTATATATCAAAATGCCTTTCTTGCCTTGAGTGACTCAACTTACCATACACTTTCCATTAGTTACAAGTATTGCACAAAAAGGTGCAAAAAAAATTGCCTAGCTTGTTATGAATAATAATATCTGCAAACCCATTCGAAAAACTCTGGGATTTCTTTAGATGAGAAATTTGGTTCTCGACCTTCTTCACCTGTGTTGGTACAGATTTTATAAAATCTTCTAATAATTCATAAAGGACCAAATTACTCATTCAAGGAAATCTCGGAGTTCCCCAATTGGGTTTGCAAATATTATTGCTCGTAACAAGCTAAATGCACCTTCTCGTACAGTACTCGTAACAAAATATTTAACCAATATTTCGTACCAAACCTTCTCCGTATCATGCCTCGCTGCAAATCGCCATAACCTATCTAATATAACTCAATGCTCTATATAAATAAATGTGTTTCCCTATGGTTGAACGGAGTAGTTCTAGGCGTATATCTTTGTGGTGGTTGCCTACGAAAAGGCGGTTGCTCACGACGTTGGTTCGGATTACCCTTCTCCTTAGAGTCAATCCCCTATGTCTCTATTTTTCTTCAGTTTAGTTTGGTTGAGTCGATTGAGGTAACGATATCACATACGAATCGTTGACAAGAACACTAAAGTCATACATGTCAACGAAATTGTTAAAAGTTTGCAGCTATAAACCGAAACGCATCAAGCATAGCGGTCCGTGTGGGACTATATGCCGACCCAAACAAGTCCCGCATCATAAAATCTATACTGCTTTCCTGTTTGGACCTCTGGTTGGATGACTTGAGAATAATCAATTGAACGTCGCCATATCTTCAACATTCCGTGCATGATGTGATCGACTGCTAGAAGAACCCGCAATTCCCCCCCCCCCGCCCCAAACTTAAGCATTTTCGATCGATAACTACTCATGGGTAAATGTCATTGCTAGGCTGAACAACCTCTTAATTGGAAAGACATAACCGACATCCAGTAGTTATCAACATGCAACGGAATAGGGCAATGTGCAGCTTGCAATTGAGCATGTAAATGACTAATTTCCATCACAAGGCCACGTTGAAGCCGAAACGGAGGTCGAACACCATTGAGCAGAGTAGAATCTCTCATTTTCCCTAAACCAATTAATGTAGACATGTATCACCTTGACAAGGAAAACCACAAATCAGACATGTCTGATGTCGATTAGCCCATAACTGTATTCAATATTGGTGGAAACTCGACCAATGGGTTTCTTGCCTGTTCCATTTTTGGTATTCTCGGAATTGTTGTTGTTGTGAGTAATGATTCTGGGTTGGGGAATTTATAGTGACTTTTGGAAATAGATAAATAATTAAAGTTAGGTGGATCGTAGATTTGATTTAATGTTTGAGATTTAGGGTTTTTAGGAAGAGGCAGTTGGTAGCTTTGGGGTTAATGACCGATGTAATAAAAATAGATTTCTTTTTAAGGTAGCAAACATATAATTTTCATAAATAATTTCAAATAATAAATTAATTATTTTATATGATTTCAATAATTTCCCCAAAAAATTCAATTTAATATTTATCAAATTAATTGAAAAAGAGAAATTGAATTGTTTGAGATTAAAGTCAAACTCGATAATATTTTTATCATTGGACCAAGAGATTAAGAAGTTCTAGTAATAGTTTTAAAAAAAGATATTATAAATATTTTACGTGAGTAAATACTATGATTTTTTTTTAAAAAAATTCAAAACGTTGATAGGAAGCACTAAATTTCCACTATGGAAGAGCAAAATCTTTTGAATTTTTTTTAATACCATTAATGAAAGAGGAGGAGGAAAATAAAAAGATGGATAATTTGATTTATATTCACATTATACTGAAAACCCTAAAAATCTAATTGCTAACTAAAGTTCCACAGATGGTAATAATAGAACAACAACCAAAGCCAAAAACCCCAGAGATTTGAATCTCAGGATCAACAACTACTGCAGAGAGAGGGGGGAGGGGTTGATTTGTTAACGGCTTCGGGGAATCTAAACTTATCTGATTTAATCATCATCGGCACCGGAAGTCTTGGAGGTTCCGGTTTTCTTGGGGAGGAGGAGGTTGTGGATGTTGGGCATCACACCACCATTGGCGATCGTCACATCGCCGAGCAGCTTGCTCAGCTCTTCGTCGTTCCTTACGGCAAGTTGGATGTGACGTGGCACGATTCGGGTTTTCTTGTTGTCCCTGGCTGCATTCCCGGCTAGTTCAAGAACCTAATACAAACACACAATGATAACTGAATCACTACAGCAGTTTTTTGAATAAAATTTTTTATATGCTTTTTAGGTGCAAGTAAGACTAAATTTCACTTTCACATAGTAGAATTTTTTTTTGGGAAAGGAAACCCTAATTTTTGAGCCTACGAAAGTGGAAAGATACTGAAATTTTCAAGCATAAAGCATAGATCCGAAGATGAAATACTAATTTTCTGGGATCATAATTAAAAAAGGTCTGATTTAGAACATAGATCCGTTAAAAAGAAACAAATTTCACAAGACCTAGAAATTTCAAATTTAAAAAAAAAAAAGCATACATGAGAAGAAAATTGTTGATCTCATTTTATAAAAATTGAAATTAGAAAAATAAAATTTCTCCTAATTTCAAGGGACGAAATTAGAAACCCTACATTAGTCTGCGAAACCAAATCAAACGACTACACTTGTGAAAACAAAGGATTGTTAAAATTAGATCCAAAAAGAGTTCACACCTCAGCGGCAAGATATTCAAGAACGGCGGCGAGGTAAACCGGAGCTCCAGCTCCGACCCGCTCAGCATATTTCCCAGCTTTAAGGAACCGAGCAATACGACCCACCGGAAACTGAAGCCCAGCCTTGCTACTCCTTGATGTTGCCTTCTTCGAGGCTCCGGATCCGAGAGTCTTACCCCGACCCGCCATTAATATACGAGAAATAAAACGAGAGATGCAAAAACAAATTAAAGCGTGGAAAGGAGAAATAGAAATTAGTGAATACTTGCCGCTTATTTTGGGTGTATATATAGAGAAGAGAGTAGAGAAATTATCCAATGGAAAACAAGTACGTGGATCGAGAAAAGTGACCGTAGGATGGAAATTAAATAAACGGTTTGGATTTGAAACCGAACACCGCTTTCGCTCTTTTTTTTTTTTTTTTTTTTTTTGTGTGGATTTTGGTTAGTTATAAAATTAAGAGAGGGAAATTCCGTTTTTGTATTTTTTTTTTCTCAGACTGGAATGTTATGGAGTGAGTTAATGACTGAAATGCCCCTGACATTTCAGAAATTTTAATACTTTTATTCGTTGGTTCGGTAACGGTGTGCAGTGTCAAGTGAGATAATGCTGATGTCTATTATTGTAAAAGTATTGTGAAAATTCATGTATTAAAGTTTGATTATATTTTGTTTTTATTTAAAAAATAAATTAATTAATTTTTATACATTAAATTAAAGAGTAAATTAATTTTCTGTTAAAAAATTATTCATATATGTTGAGGTATGCAAGACATTTCAGGTGTAAGTGTTCAATTTATTAATCATTATCAAATTTTAACAGTAAAAATGAATAAAATTTAAAAAAAAAAATTTATTATTTGATATAATGAATATAAAATTAATAAAATTGAATTATAAAATTATAACGGGAGATTTAAAAATTTTTACATTTTCGATAAATAAAAGATTCTATAATATATAATGTTAATCTCATTACCATTTATTCTTCAGATAATGTAAAATTTTTATACCAGATTTATTTTTATCATTGGACGATAGAGAAGGAGCAGTCGTTGAGCTTTGCAACGCAGCCATGGCTGTCGTTCTTTCGCCTTCAATGGCTCAGTAATTAGAAATTTCGAAGCTGTGGTGAGTGCTGAGCTGCTGCTACTCTTTCTTGGTGATGACGATAAAATATGGCATGTGATGTGGATTATGCATGATAAATAGTACTAAACATTGCGGTTTATAGATCCACATAAATTCTCACTTTCATCGTGATAAAAGTTTTTAGTAGTTTCATGCTATTTGAATAAAAAATGTTAAAAATAAAAATAATAAAAAATAAAATAAATTAATTCAATCAATAGTTTAAATAATCTTTTAGCTCGATTTAAATGGTTTGTCCGATTTGATTAAAAATTATTACAAATAATAATAATAATAATAAATAGAATAAATTAGTTTGATCGTTGGTTCAATCTGTTTTTTAACCAGATTGAATAGATTTGTATTCATTTGTTGGTCAATCAGCCCAACCTCTTATTTCAAGCTAGCATCCTGATTAGTTTCAGGTTCAACTAGTCTAACTAGCCACTCTAGTCTAGTTCCGAAAACCATGATAGTGTAGTCCAAATTGTAAGTAAAAGGGACCTATTTAAAAATAAGGTTAAAATACGCTCCAAATTCTCGTACTTTTTGTACATTAAAAATTTAACCTTTTTACTTTTATTTTCTGAAATTTGATCCCTTTCCGTTTCAAATTTCAAATCCAATTATTAATAACGTTAAAATTATCATTTTATCGATGGTAATAATTGAACTTATATTTTAAAATACGAAAAGAAAAGGCCTTAAAACAAAAGTAAGAAACTGTAAGGACTTTAAGCATACTTTAACCTAAAAATAATCAAAATTTTCCAATATAAAAATCATTCTTTATACAGTTCAATTATGCTGTTTATTTCCCAGGACTGATGAAAAAGGATATGGTGCTATATTGTTGAATATGTGACTAAAGATTTATATAATGGTCACAAAAATTTATTTCACTATTTATATTCATCATCGATATTTATCGACGTCACATCCATGACCAGGATGATAAAACCCGCCGCATCCATGATCGGGACGATAGTAGTTGTCCGGCAGTACCGTATTACATAGTGAACATGTACGTACATATTTCATGTTTTATTTTTCTTGTAAACGGTACAAATACAACACGAATAGTTAAACATGTCGAGATCTTAAACACGAATACGATACATGTATTAAACATGTGACGTTGATCGTATTTAAACGGATCGTGTTCTTCGTCGAACTCTATTTACTGCTAACCACTCTGCATATGTTCATATACACAAAGTTGGCCAAGTAAAGAAGCAATTGGAAACTACTGCAGGCACACATATAATATAAACCAAAATCCATCTCATTACTGAAAGTTTAAATGGCGAAATAAATCTGATGCACGTTCGAAGATAACCCTAAACCTTAGATGTCATATCGATGAAATTCGGATCACAAGCTCGTATAGGTCAGTTTCGGTTTTTCACCAAACTACTACAAAAGACTTTACAGATACATGACATCGCAGAACATGTATTTCAATAACATGCAAAATCTTGATATCAGCTCGAATATTATTTATCGGTCCTAGCAGTGAAACATCGATGAATAACAAACGAGAGAAAATAAGTTGCACGATGAAAAACTGGACTTTAGACCACCATAACTATGAATAGTCTCGAAACAGCATTTCTGGTACCTTGTCAAGACGATGATTCCGACTGACTTGCTGCTTGCTTTGGTCGGAACTGTCCTGCAGGAGGGCCGTCTTTTCGTCTCTCATATTTTTTGCTCACGTATTTGGATTCTTTTCTTGCCTTTGGTTGATAAGTAGGGTATTTGCATGGAATTATTTCCCCGTTGACATATTTATCACCTAAAAAGTACACAAAATAAGCAGATTACACAACCAAAATAACCTTTTTTGCATAACTGAAGAAACTTTAGCCGAACCAACCTCCATAATCTTTGTTTTTGACGTCTATGTATGAATCCGGTAACACCCAAAGAACCCCGGGCAATCCTACATTGAAAAAAACAAAATTTAACTCTTAAAAGTAATGATAACAAACAACATATAGTTTAAACAAACAAAACTGCCTGATAAATAATCTTACCCTTGAACTTTTCCGAGGTTTCTTCCGAAATGGTACATTGGAATCCCGTATATGTAGTGGTGCTAAAAGCGTACATGTTCTTCTTTGCTTCTTCCATGCTGTAATAAAAAAGAAAAAGGTAAAAAACATATCCGAGATTTCTTTGTTACAATTACTAGATAAAACATACACTCGTAGAAATGGAGGCTATCATATCGTAGTGATACAACACGTGCACAAAGATGCTTTGAATATGATAACTAAGAAAGGCACATCCATGAGGACTCAAATGAGACTGGATGGCCAAAACAAATGATATAAAGCTAGAAGAGACATATAAGTTGCGAGCTTCACTACTATGCTAATATGTAAATCAATCTAACTATTTAGGAGCTTAAGTTCTAGATAATGATAAACTCAATAGCGAACCATCGAGGATCTCCATATCATTAAACACATGCATAAAGATGCTTTGAAATATTGGTAACTAAAAAAGGCACATGCATGAGGACTCGACAAGACTGTGGACGGCCAAAACAAATGATATAAAGCAAGAAGAGACATATAAGATGCGAGCTTCACTACTATGCCAAAATGTAAACCAATCAAACTATTTAGGAGCTTAAGTTCTATATAACGATAAACTCAATTGTGAACCATCGAAGATCTCATTAAACGCATGCACAAATATGCTTTGAAATATTGATAACTATGAAAGGCACATGCATGAGGACTCGAACAAGACTGTGGACAACCAAAACAAATGATATAAAGCTAGAAGAGACATAAGTTGTGAGCTTCACTAATATGCCAAAATGTAAATCAATCTAACTATTTAGGAGCTTAAGTTCTAGACAATAATAAACACAATCACGAACCTTCGAGGATCTCCATATATTAAAAGTGATTAATTACATGCATGAGGATGTCGAATGTCGATAGATAACTACGAAAGGCACTTCGATGCAATTTGGCCTTAACAAGACTGGTATAAAGCTAGACATAAGAGTTGTGACCTTCAACAATATACACAAATGAAGATCATCAATCTAAACATTCAAGTTATTGACTATAACTAAATCACAAACCTTATCAAAAGCTGAGGTGAAAGATTCAGACAAAGAGTTCTAAGACAAAGATTCTGTCCTAAATAGCCTCGATTACTAAGGATAATTTGTTAAATTGTTATCTTAAATTCATCACGTAAGCCGGATAAATTGCAAAAATTCAACTTTATTGGTCAACTACTAATTATGATATCATTCAAATTACTTCTAAGCAATGCACTGTTCAACTCATTTCTTCAGTTCAATTCAAAATAGAAATTTGTAGCACTTCCTCATAAAAAACCTAGCAAAAACCCCACAAAAATTCTCATAAACAAAACAAAAAAGGGGGGATGTTTAAACACTAAATTAAAACCCAAGCAAAACCCACAAAAATTGACATAAAAATTCCATTTTTTTATCAAATTTTCAACTAAAAACATAAAATAAAATAAACCCAGAAAGCAGAAAGTGTAACCTGCCAAGCACAGTAGCAAGAGTGTTAAGATAAGTCTCAATCATTTGCTCTCTTGTTGGAGCAGGGTCTTTAGGGAACTCCATAACGATAAGCCAATGGTTATAATCACAACCAGGTAACATTATCGTTTCCCTTTGCTCATTGCTGCTACTCCTCTTGGATGAATAATCACTGTCGAGTGCTGCTGCAACTTTGATAACTCGACGAGGTCGAGTCGATGGTGATGGAAGACGGTGAGTCAGTGAGTTAACTCGCAGAGTAGGTGAAGGAGTGAGTCGGAAACGAGTGGGAAGAAAGGGTTTTGCGGGTAGAAGAAGAGTAGAAGGGTTCAAGAGAGACGCCATTGAGAAAAAATGTGAAACGTAGAAGAAGATTAGATTGAGATAATTTTTCTGAAATTTATGGGGAAATTTTGTTTTTTGGGGGATTTTGAGGATGTTTGATATTTTTGTTGCTCAGAGTTTTGGGCTGATTTTTGGGTCAATTTTTTGGGGGCTGAAAGTCCAAAATTCATGGATTTCAAGAGCTTTTTTATGTGAATTAATTAGAAATTTGAGTCCAACCAGAGAATCCAAATTGTTGGATAGATTTTGAATAGGCATTTACTTTTTTATCCTTATACATAACTATTAAAAGGATAAATGTAACAATGTGTTATAAAATCAATTGAGTCATACTTCAATTAGCATGGATATTGTTGCCAATACAAAAGGACGTGAGTTCAAGTGTGATGAAGCGCATTATCCTCTTATTTAATGGTTGAGGAGAGCCTATGGGTAGCATATATGATCAAAATCTATAATGAGATTGTTAAAATAATAATGTGTTAAAAAAATTATATTTTTTAAAAAATAATTAGTAAACATTAAATTGAAACAGAATGAGGTAAGATGGGACGAACCAAAGATGGATCCATCAAACATTCATAGAAGTAATAGTGATTTTCTATTGTGGGAGAATGCCTCTTATTTTTATCAGAGTTAAATTTTGGTTTTTCTTATCTTAGTTAAACTCTATTTTTTAGTTTCCCATTTTTAAACTCTAATTAACCTAGAGTTGTTGTAGTTATATATATACTACGAATTTCAACCTATAAACAGGCCTTAGTTACTCTAGGTTTTACACAATAAAAATATTTAGATTAAGAGAAGTTTGTTCTTTGTTTCGAAGGGTTTTTCTTTTAATTCTCTTCGTCTTTTGTGCTCTCGTTTATTATAGTGAAATCTTCTTTTGCCCGTGATTTTTTATCCTCTTTTGAGGAGTTTTTCCACGTAAAATTTGCATGTTCGATCTTTTCAATTCTTATTTTCTTCACTTTATTTGTTGTTTAATCAGGTTTATCCCTTACATTCATATTAACATCTGTAATGGAAAGGGGTGGTTGATGGCACAGAATAGTGATGGATTTGGTAACATCCATCCCCATTTCATTCCATGGTCATCCCTAAAAGTTGATGTGATTAATTAGTATGAAAATTAGTTTATATGTATTTCTTGCCGGTGAAATTTAATTGGTTACATAGAATTTGATAATTAATCTATATTTTTCATACATTAATTTTATCATGTCATACATATAATAGACCCAATTTGCCCGGCCTGCCAGAAAATAAAAATTTTTAAAGTCCAAGTTGTCGAAACCATTTTTTTGGTTGGAAAACAGGCCGACTTTAAAAAGAAAAAATGGAGTCGCCACCAATCTTTTTTAAAAGTGCGATTGGGTCACTTCAGAAAATATTTTGGTCTACGAATTTTAAGAAAACGGGCTCGGGAGTCAGTTACGCACGAGGAAGGATTAGCACCCTCGCAACGCCCAAAATCGATACCGTACTGATTGATTAATGTCCTTAATTATTATCGAAAATTAAAAAAAAATGAAAAAATGTTTGGATAACTTGTATTGGATATCGAGACTCTCTTGCTTCGAAAAGTTGAAATACCACGTCCAGCACGATAGGACACGAATTTTCAAACTACGATACCAAGATTATTTCACGATTTCCAAAATTCACGTCTTGCAATTTAAAAAAAGGTATTTCACTATTTGGCCAGACTAAAAACCGAAACCCAGCACGTTTGGGCACGATTCCTTAAATTTCCAATCATGAAATACTGCCTTAATTTAAAAAAACCCTGGTCAAAAATCTCTAAAGGATATTTGGTCATTTGGACGAATAGAAAATCGAGACCCAGCACGATTGGGAATGCAATCAAAATCTTTAAAGGATATTTAATTATCCAGACGAACGAAAAATTGAAACCCAACACGATTGGGCACAAATTTTCGAACATCCAAACACTAAATATTACCTTTGTGAAGCATTTTTTAAGTTTTTGAAAAAACAGAAGTAAAAATGAGGAAATGTAGACACAATTAATAGAGAATGACAAATGAACACGAAGGGGGAAAAATAAACAATAATAATAATACTGCTAATGTAATATAACCCTCATATCAAGTAATTAATAATGAATATAAAAAATGGTGATTGTCGAAACCATTTTAAATCGGGTTTTAAAAAACGGGGATCGACTTTGAAAAACGAAAATGGAGTCGCCACCAATCCTTTTTATTTAGGTGTGATTGGATCACCTTGTAAAACATTTTATTTTTTAAAACATTCAATTTTGGTCTACGAAAAACGAAAAAACGGGTTCGGGAGTCGGTTACGTATGAGGAAGGATTAGCACCCTCATAATGCCCAAAAATTGGCACCTAATTGATAAAATCATGTCCAAATGTTTGAAATTTAAAAGTATTTAAAAAATATGATCTCTTTTAAAAACACTTTGAGCACTTTAAGTGAAAATTTGAGATTTTCTTATCCCAAAGGAATGTAAACATCACATCCAACTCGTTAGGACATGATATTTTAAAACCCTTGTAATTAAGAATCATCTCATGATTTATAAAACTTGTTAAAAAATATTTAGTTATTTAGCTAAACAGAAAATCACATCCAACACGTTAGGACACTATTTTCCGAATTTCTAAATACCTAAACATTGCCTTATTTTTTAAAAAAACTTTAAATAAATATAGTAACTTTGCAAAAAAATGTATTTTATACTTCAAATAATTATAATCCATGTGACAATATTACATTTATACATTATCGAACATAAATATTTATAACATGCTAATATTTAAGATAGGCAATAATAATATGAAATACAACTAATGATAATTCCTATACTAAGCAATTGCAAATATATGAGGAAGTATAAACAAATATAATAAACAATAAAATTAATTATGAACATATTTCATACCAATTTAAATAATAGATAAAAAGGATATACATATGATATAAACAATATAAACAATGTGTTAAAAAAATAATATATGATGATTTTAAAAAATATAAAAATATTTATTATAAATAATTTAGTTAAATATATATGATATAATAATATTATATAACGTGTAGAATTAAAAAAATTATAATACAATATCTAATATATATAAATACTAAAATAATATGTAAAAAAAATAATTAAACAAAACAAAATAATATTTATTTATTTATAACTTAATAAATTAATATAGATAACTATTAAAAAGTTAAAAAAAATGTATAAGTCAACCTTACTCCCGCAATATGAGGATTCAACGAAATTCCTCCACCAAAATCTAACTCGAACGGAAGCAACTCGAAAATAAATGAGGATGAGTGAAGAACAAAATAAGAACAAGCCACAGAAAATAAGAACGCAAAAGAGAGAGAAATTTGAGTGAATGC